>LR749837.1:1334307-1349882 GCA_902729485.2 Mus minutoides
CGGAAGGGGTCTTCAACCCTCCAGGTGGAGGAATAACATGATCTAACCAGTTCCCCCTGCGCTCATGTCTCTAGCTGCATATGTGGAGGAAGATGGCCTAGTTGGCCATCATTGGGAGGAGAGGCCCTCTGGTCATACAGACTCTATATGCCCCAGAACAGGGGAATGCCAGGGCCATTACGTGGGAGGGGGTGGGTAGCGGGGCAGGGCGGGGACGCGGGAGGGTAAGGGAAAATTTCTGGATAACATGGGAAATGTAAATGAAGAAAATATCTAATAAAGAGGAAAAAAAAATATTTTGTTTTTGTAGTTCATAGTCGAACCATGATGTTACCCTAAGATCCTGTCAGGTTGTCTCACTTCTATTTGAATGGATAGATTCCTCAGTTTTTAGCATAACAAGTGTTAGAAAGCTGTATACATTCTCTGGTAAGGCACTCTTCAAGTTGAATTTAAATGTTACTTTCTAGTTATGTTCATTAGCACTAAGTGTATTAGGAATAATATCAATTTCAACTCTTTATTGTTTGATAATTTTATAGGTTTATATGATGAATATACATTTTCAACCTCTGTTTACCTACCCCATTCTCCCCTTTTTTCTCTACGGGTCTGTTTGTCATACTTGTTCTATTTTTGTCATACAGCATTCATCTACTCTCAGGTATTTTCTATTAACATTTCCTCTGAGTTTTCTATTTTCCATTTTGTTATAATGTGTCTTATTGGAAGAAGTTTTAAGAGCATCAATGTGCTTTGTCGCTCATTAAAATTTTACCTACTGTTGTGAGTGAGCCATTGTTGCTATAGCCCTTATCATGGGATGTCAAGAAAGAAAACAGTTTATGCTGAAAAATAATCAAATCATTCAAAAGAAATAGAAGTCATGAGTGTGCTTTTGCCTAGTAATGGAGTTTAAAACACATGAAAAAAGTGACAAAACATGAGGCACATTGATGTTCTTCTGTAATAATATTGATTTTGTTTTCTGTTGTTATTATAAAATACTTGGGAAAAGTCTCTCGTGAGGGAAAAGAAGTTTGGTCATTGTTATAATTGTTGTTATTGACTGGTTGGTTTAGCTCACAGTTCAAGGTAATAGTGTAACATAGTATGGAAGTATACACAGAAAAAGATTCCCAAAAATTGGCCATATCCTTCCCACAGGGGAGCAGGCCGGGGGAGGGTAGAGGGAACTTTCAGGATAGCATTTGAAATGTAAATTAAGAAAATATCTAATAAAAAAATGAAAAAAGAAAAACTAAAAACAAAATGATAGTAGACTCTCCACTAGGCCTGTGACCTCCCCAGCCATAGGCTTTTGACTAAGTTTATGGTTCCAGGCAGGTGAAAGAAAGAAAGAAAGAAAGAAAGAAAGAAAGAAAGAAAGAAAGAAAGAAAGAAAGAAAGAAAGAAAGAAATAGGTGAATGTCAGTTAATACTCTACTTCATTTTCCCATTTATTCAGGTTAGGATCCCATGAGCAAGACAATGTTCATCCATAATTAAGATAGTTTTTCCTACATAAATGAATATAATCAAGATAATCCCTCATGAAAATTCAGAGGCCCCTGTCCCAGGTGGTGCCAGATACTGTTATATTGACAATTTCTAAAAGGCATAACAGATATATATATATATATATATATATATATATATATATATATATATATATATATGAGAAGAAATTTATCAAATCTGTTAGAATAACTGACAATGATACCACACCATACAACTGAGTGTTGATATGCATTTTTCAAGTACACATAAAATGTGTTCTAGGATATACCCTATGCTGAATTATTAAATGCCTCAATAACTTTTATATGGTTAATATTTCACAAAATGTAGGCTTTAGCCAGTTGGCATTATAATAAAAGTCAATGTCATAGACATACTACATACAAACATAACTTTAAAAGCACTAATTATTTGTAATTTTAAGTGCTACTAGAGTGAGCAATGAACTCATTTAAGAGGTGACTTTATAAATGATTCTAAACATAGATTCCACAATGTGGTGCCCTTAGGGATTTTTTTTTTGAGAGAAACATTATATTTATATATCTATGACAACTTGATATTTGCATATTCAACAGAGAAATTTATAAGTGAAGAAAGATTGACAACTTGAATTAAACATAGGTAAGGATGTCTAAATTCAAGGCTTAGTAAAAGAAGGAAGGAAAGCATGGCCAAAACACTTGACATTTTTCTCCTGAGACAGTATGGTCATCCAAAACAGAGCTAAGGGGGTGAGCAGTATACATCATAGAACTTGCTCATTCCAAGGTTATGGCTGCTTTCCTTGTAGGACTTGGGAGAAGGAGAATATTGCAACCTAATTTTCCTGGATTCCATCTTTTAGATTGATGACATTATGTTTGCTTCAGGGAACTACAGAAATGAAGTAGCAGCAGTGGTAGCAGAATTACCTGGTGGCACATCCCACATAAATGCCATTGAATCTTTATTAGAGTGGGATCAAGATGCTTCTGAGCAGCTGACCTCAGGAGGCTATTTCTGCCAGCAGACTGCAGCATAAAATTGCATATACATCTATATGCATGTTTATATCATTTATATATTTTATTTTGTTTTGTTGTATCCCATAACTATTTTTTCTGATATGAGCATTATTTAAGTAAGATGAATGTCTGTGTGTGCATATATATTAAATTTATAGATAGTGGTGCTCAGAGCAAAGAAGTTTCCTTTTACCATTATCCTTTTAGAGTGCTGCACTTTCCCCATTATTTAGAGAAAATAAATCAGTGCTTAAAAATGATCAGGGAAATAGAGGTGGGGGGAAACTGTACTTGATTTGTTTCTGCCAGGTGATGAACTTCACACTTGCAGGAGAAAAAAAAATGAATCTGAGAATACAGCTATGTGTGTTAGGAAGCAGTGAGCTAGTCAAAATCAGAGTGCTAAGAAGAAAGAGGTGGGGGCAGGAGCCATTAGGAATTAAGAAAAGTGGTTCCCTTGAGTACCTCAAAAGGTCAGGCAGCTAAGAGTCCCTGCAGGGTGAGAATCAGTAGTCACACAATTCAGCCCACACAGGTCCACATGAGCGACCAGAATAATTGATGATATAAGACCCAGGATCTGCGAAATTCTTAGCATCTTAAGCCTCCCACAGACATGTAGCCAACTATCTCTGTGTAAACATAACAGAACTCCAAAGATGCAGGGAGCATGTGGACTTAAAATGGTTAGGATATCAAAGGAGGATGCATGGCTGGAAAGGGAGGCATTAACCATCCTGATATCCCCCACTATAAATTTTGAGGATAAAGCAATGACGACCCCTTGAGCACCTATATTCCCCTTTGTCTGAGTATATGTGCAGTATAAACAGTTAAACTGGAAATGATACTCAGACTCAAGACCTAAATATATGCACCCTTGTCTGAAATCTCAGCACTGCAGGCTCACTTACCTACTACAGAGTGAAAAAAAAAAAAACAAAAAAAAAAAACATGGATGTTCTATGTGCAGATTTTGATGTAAGAGTGCCTATTGGAAAAGTCAGACAAATCCAAAAACTATGCTAGAATCTGATACTCGCTTCCTGAATTTTAAAGCACAATATGATCAGCAGGTATTAAGGAGCACACATGGTGGGACTCATGGCACCAACTGCATATACAGTAGAGAATAGCCTAGTCTGACATCAATGGGAGGAGATGCCCTTTGTCCTATGGAGGCTCTATGCCCCAGTGTGGGAAAATGCCAGGGCCAGGAAGCAGGAGTGGGTGGGTTGGTGAGCAGGGGGAAGGGGAGGGTATAGGAGGAGGGTGTTTTCCAGGGGAAACCAGGAAATAGGATAACATTTGAAATGTAAATTTAAAGTATATATATATATATATAAACAGCAGGTATTAATCAGAGCCAATTGATGATTCAGACTTGACCAATTGAATACACAGATTTCCCTGCCTTCAAAGAGAGATTGCATGTAGGTAGAGAATAATATGCTATAATGGGGAGGTTGGGACTGTTTCTAATTGCTATTAGGAGGAGCTGCACAGTTCCTCTCAAAACCAACACAGCAGATTCTGTGTATTGGTTCTAAATACTTTCTCAAAACAACCTGGTCATCTGCTCCAACATCCTATAGTGCTTGCTAGATCTTCATTGTCACCCCCCCCCCCCAATTACACCTGTACGGAAGGATTATTTCTTAGTATAAAGTATTATTCATCGCTAGTAAAATCTTCAGGAACTGGGAGTGATCATTGCTGCCTTGCCTTTGAAGAGGATATTGGAACCCTAGTCCCTCTTCTTGGCTTCCTCCATTTCATTTACCTGCAACCATAGGGGGCACTTAGAAAATCCTCTACCATACCCTTCTTCCATGATATACTCTCTCATCAATGTTCAAAGAAATATGTCTATGTGTTCATAAACTGAAAGTTCTAAAACTATAGGCAGAAACACTTTCCACTCTCTTCAGTTTAATTATCTCAGATACTATTCATGGTCATAGAAAATTAGCAATTCTTTATCTTAAATCGGGCTCTCATAACCATCTGGTTCTCTTAGCCATCTCTGTTTCCTTCACATCTGGGCTTAGAAAAATCAGTCTCTTATGACAGTTACTGATTGAACCTGAGATATTGCTCAGTCTGTCTGGGTCTGTCATATTTACAAATACTAGAATTCATTCACTTAGTGCTGAGCCTAGCGTTAAGAACCATGAACTGAAAACAGAAACAACAACCACATGTCCTCTTCAGCTTTTGCAACATAGACAAGTCAGCAACTGACAATGAACCAAAGCCATCAGCCAAGGAAGAAAGAAAGATCCGTGGAGAGTGGGTAGAATAGAAACCCATGGTGATCAGTTGTTCTGCTGTGAATCTGAGATGTTCCCTGCAATCTTGTGTTTTGAAGGTTTGATGGTACAGTTTTGTGGAAGCTATGGAACCTTTGGGAGGAGTTATTTATTAAGGGAAGGTTTTCATCCGTCATGTTACCTCTGTTTCAGCTTTACTTTCAGCTTTCAGGTTTGTTCCTAGAGGGAGCCATGAGGGAGCTTTTGTGTACACAGGTACATGAACACACACACACACACACACACACACACACACACACACACACACACTCTTGATTGATTGCCCTAAAAGATGATGGACAGAATTTCTCAGAAATCATGACTCAAAATAAGTTTTCCCTTCTACAAGTTGTTTCTCTTAGGTACCTTGTTCACAGTGAAACAAAATAACTAATATCCCAGATATTTTCCCTGGAAAGTCTTAGTTTCCTCTCAGAATTCATCTATGCTTCCCTTAGCCCTCTTACCTGCAGAACTTGCTGGTATGTAATTTGATGTGAAGCCATTCCACTTCCTCAGAGATGAGTTTAGTTTTGATTAAAGGGTGGAAATGGAAATAATGTAACCACTGCCAGGTCATGGATTTTAAAGAAAATATATGTCCTTAACTGAAATCTTTCTATCCATTATGTTCTGATGGGCACAAGTGCCTGTGAGCCACACTAATTGTCTATGGGGTATGGAAGCCATTAATGGGTGAAACACCGAGTCACTTGGGCTGCTATGGTGTTCTTGTACAAATAAGATTTGATCACTCACTGCCAGATTCACAGTGCGAGATGATTCATTTTTGGCTGAATATAGAGATATCTGCTTGTATTTTATAGAGTCTGTAGTAATCATTATTCTATATCAAAATTAAGACAGAGTATATGTGGAAGAGAAATTAACATTTTCACAAAAGCTTGAATGACAGATAGGAAGTGATAATTAAGATGAACAGAAATTGCAAAATAGCCTCCAGAAAGGAAATAACATGTTAAAGGTCTAGTGAGATGAACCAGTGGCCAGATGAGCCTGTCACTAAGTCTGAATATCTGAGCTCAATCTTTAGAACTGATGTAGTAGAAGAAGATAACTATTCTCTGCAGTAGTGGGTCTTCTATTCTCATACTGTTCCATGGTATACATGTACACATGTGCATATGTACACATGAATGAATGAATGGGTAAATGATAAAATTTAAAATTAAATTCAATTTTGAGATATTTGGGCATGTGGAAATGAATAAAATCAAAATGATTCAACTTTATGTGTTATTGGAGGTACTGAACCCATGGAGATACTAGTGAGAGAAGATATGATGACAGCGATCAATTCACAAAATAATTGTTGCATTTCTAAGAAGTTTGGAATTTTTCAGCTGATATTTCAGAGACAATCAACTGTGAACACGCTAAAGAAAACTAGGACCATATATGTCCTACAGATAATGGCCCATTTTGTATATTTTAGGTCATAAAACCAATAGCAGGACTTTAGCACATCCCATCATCCAGTGTCTCTGGTGATCATTTATATAACTGACAAAAGCAAGATGACTATCAGATATAAACTCTGAAGTATGAGTTAATTAGATCATTTTACTTTGTATGTGTGAATGTATGTGTTATGGAATAGTGTAAATATTCATGTGCAGGTGTGTGTTAGTATATTTGTGAATAATTATGCATATATGCATATATGTATATATATGTATGTGTATGCTTATATACACATATATGTGTGTGTATATGTTTGCAAGTGTGCTTGTGTATTAAAAAGAGAGGGAACATGAAAAAGAGAGAAATAGAGGGGAGACAGAGTGTGAGTATATATATATATATATATATATATATATATATATATATATATAAACATATGTATGTTTCTGAGTATAAAAGTAAGCATGTTAGAAAGTGTGCATTTTGTGTTTATATATTATTATGTGTATGCATGTGTATGTGTAGGTATGTGTACATAAATGTGACATAAACATGAAAGTGTGTAGGCTTATAGATTTTGGTTATAAGTTTTTTTCACAAGTATATATGTGTGTGTCTATGAAGCATAAGTGAGCATGTATCTATGGGAGTTATGTTCATATATGTGTTACATTTGTAAGTATGTAGATGTGTTTATTGCATGTGCCTGTGCATGTGTGAATATGCTTGTATGCATGTGTGTTTTCGAAGGTCTGTGTTTTTGTTTTGCTTTGTTTCTTGTGTTCTTATAAATCTTCATGCATGCAGGGAAGCACCCAACCACTTAATTACATCCCTTCTTCATCGAATGCCTTATTTGAATAAATATGTAAGTTGCCCATACTATCTGAATTTGCTCTTTAGCCCAGGAATATCCTAAACTTATAATTCTAGTGTTTAACTTTTCAGTAGCTATAATTACAGGTTTGAGCCAGAAGATCTGATCATTCTGCTTCTCTTAGTAAAAATTATATAAATGAATTCCTACTCGTTTATCTAGAGATTGTCCATTGCTGGTTTTGTGCTATTGTAGCAGAGTTGAAGACTTGCACAGGAATGTAAAATTGTTTATGTGCATTGTTCATAGACCATCTTGCGACCGGAATGTTCTCAGAATGACTGTAGAGGCCTCATGAACTTACAACACTTTCACACTCACAACTTTCTAGAGTTAACATTTAGTATACTTGGCCTTTATAGAAGATATTTTATTCCAGATTCTACTAGCACAAGACAGTTTAGCAACTATTAGTCTGCATAATACTCAAGACCACTTTTGATGGCAAGCGTGGTTACTTTGCATCCCCACTAAGTGCATAGTGAGACACTCCAATGAAATAAAAGAGCATAATATCAAATCAGGTATTTAGAAACTGATCTTCTAAAATGCATTGAGTTCTCACATGGGCCCACAAGATAATGAAAGCACGATGAAAATTTGATACCAGTGCCTACATTTTTCATCTGTACTTTTACTGGAGACAGAGGGATAATTCATCTCTAACATTTCTTCTTGGTAGACTTGAACTACAAGAATAGCAAAATATCAGGACAGACCCAGATGAGGATATCTCTGCAATCAGTGACTAGAAAGGTGACACATCATCAGAATACATTGCAGAAAGGAACCAGTAACATGTCAATAATGGTATCATCACACCTTGGCAAGAGTTGTTTAATTCTGTGCACCTCTTGACCTCTGTTTAAACTTAAATACCAGTACCCTGAATATAAGCTGAGCCAAATTTTTCTTCCTCTTTCCATTCAGGCCAAATGGAATATTTTCCCTTCCTCTGCTTCTCACTGTTGACCAGCTCTCTGTTATTGTTTTCAAAGCAGATGTTAATTGGCATTATCGAGATAGATGGGCAGCTAGACTCAGCTTCTTGGTGCTGCCAGAACACTGGCTTTTATACTAAAATCGCCAATGGCAGAATCTCCAAAGCTTAAATAATAACTAGTGTAAGAAGGTGGTAGGTGATATTTCTTCTTGTCCAGTGGTGATTCTATATAGTTACAAATATAACTGTATTTGTATGTATTCATACATGAAGAAGCCAGTATTGTTTTGCCCATGCTTCCATAAGAAAAGTGCCCTTATTGAAGCCTTAAACAATAGAATTCATTCTTTCTTCCATTGATAGCAAATTGGTGGTAAGTTTTCAGCAAATATAGGAACTTATGGTACCCCACTCATTTTTTTGCATACTGTATCCCTTCTTATTGTGTGGTCTCCTGTTGTTTGCTTAGTACATGTACAAATCATGTTTTGTAAGAACACAAGTCTTATTGGATAAGGATTTTTATTATTATCTATTTTCACCTTAGTTACCTCTTTAAAGGTGTCCAGATATAAATGAGTTTCTGTGGTTAGGATTTCAAAATAAAGATTTGGAGCAAACACAGTGATGGTATATATCATATATCAATATCCATTATCTAAATAAATATCTGTACCTATAGCTCACAGGAATACACACACACACACACACACACACACACACACACACACACACACATGAAAACATAGTCTCTATTTTTGAGATATTTCTAAGCTGGTAATAGAGGCAAGATCTTATCTAAATATAAACCCTGCAAGGATACAGCACTCCAGGAGTTTAAATTTAAATTGAAGAAATAAAACATAGTCAAAAATAAATGCTATATAAGTGTTTGCAAAGCTTAGTGAGAACATTAGTACTTGAATAAATGAAGATGTGCTCTCCCTGTCATGTATATATAGCAGACCCCTGTAGAATGCCAATTATCCTCAGCAGCAGCAAAAGAAGGACACGTGCTGTTGTAGGGACCACAGAACAGAAGAACCATAGGCTAAGAAGGTGGACTCAGCAGCTTAAGCTACACACTTGTTAAATCCAAACTCACTTTTGCTACCAGTTACCATTGCAGAGTTTTGCTATTGAATTTGACAATCCTAATCTGATCAAAAATGTATCCTACAGACTCATTCCAGTTAAAAACTGAAAGGGGTCTGGAATTCTATGAAATCAAGAAAGGAATTGATGAGGTGGGGCCTGGATCCTCTAAACAGTGATCCATCATATGGTCATGCCAATTTTAATTTTTCATAAACTTCACATCATTTATAGAAAAATTTCTGAAGGTTTGTAACCAAAGTGAAATCTATTGTCATTACTGAGCCTTGTTTATGATTTGACCTTATTCAATTTTTCTGTTTCCTCACTGGTCTACAGTTATCTAAAAGTAAACCTTATTCTAAACTATGACATAATCTTGCTCCAGGAGAGCCATGCTAGCTGTAGTTTGGGCCTTACCCTCATACGTGAACTTGGCTGTTTCCTTCTGGTCTCCCAGCTCTAAACTTCAAATATCACTTTCTTCACACTCAAATAATTTGGCTTCACAAATGTTACTCAGCACGAGACTATCATCCTGTTTGGATTTCCACATATCTCCTACCACAATCTGAAGATATCTTCGCCATATGTTGGTTTAGTGAAATATTTCAGCCCACCCTTCTACAACCTATGCTCTATGAGACAAAATTTATCTTCCTTGATGCGGTGTGAGACTCTGGCTGTTTTCAGACACATGGTAGGTACTCACTACACATTTAGAACCTCAAAGGGATGTGAAATTCACTACTGCAGGGTAACTTCATTAAACAAACAAATAATAAATGGAAAATATGTATTTATAGTTAAGAACCTTTAATTTCTTTAGTCAGATTATTTTGAAAGTAGGGTAAAGGAGGCTCAAGAAAGCCATCCTTTCTAAGTCCCTATGGAATCCTGAGTCCCCTGCTTCCTAGGGGCATGCCTTTAACATTGTCTGAATGTCTCTCTTTCTTTTCTTTTCTTTCTTTCTTTCTTTCTTTCTTTCTTTCTTTCTTTCTTTCTTTCTTTCTTTCTTTCTTTCTTTCTTTCTTTCTTTCTTCTCTCTCTCTCTCTCTCTCTCTCTTCCTTCCTTTCTTTCTCTTTGTTTCGTTTTTGTTGTTGTTGTTGTTGTTTGTTTGTTTGTTTTTCGAGACAGGGTTTCTATGTATAGCTCTGGCTGTCCTGGAACTCACTCTGTAGACCAGGCTGGCCTCGAACTCAGAAATCCGCCTGCCTCTGCCTCCCGAGTGCTGGGATTAAAGGCATGAGTCACCAGGCCATTTGTTTCCTTTACATCTAGATTGAAGTCAGCTGTCAGCCCAGTCCTCTCCTCACATCGCCCTTCCCCCTAACCCCGCCCCTTCTCTTTTGACAAAGGGGAGGCCTCGGGAGGTATCAACTTTCTCTGTCACATCAACTCACTGCAGGACTATATAAGTCCTCTCTCACTGACATCAGACAAGGAAGTTACAAGAACAGGATTCCCAGGCAGGCAACAGCTGACTGAGTCATCTTAGCACTTCCTAACCTGTAGTGCTGAGAACTCCATGAACTGGGGAAGTGGAAAAGCAAAGGGTGATTGCTCTGCTTCTTCCAAGTTCCTTCAAAGCCGCATCCTGTCTTCTCAGCCTTGTCCCGCTTGCCTCACCACGTTCCTCATCTTCTACAGTTCTTTTGGAAGGGAATGCTTATTTCCCCTTATTACTTATTACCAATCCAAACAAACGCTTTAGTCTTCTCCAACTCTAGAAGGAGGTATTTTTAAAAAGGCCATCTTAATTATACATAAGCAAGGAAGAATCACAGAGGATCCATTAACATAATAAACACAAATCTGTTCTCAGCATCCCACAAGCAAAGTAATATAAAAACAACCATTACTTGCTCCTGAGCAATTGGCAGGTTTCCACTCTGAGGGCTTCATCTGGTTTGCTGAACTTGGGGGCTACTGACACCCAAGCCTTCCTCACAGGGGGACTTTGGCTTTTAGAAAGAAGGCAACCTTTTTTGTCCTTGTAGTAGTCTTTATTATTATTTTAGCTATTGATATCATGGTGTGGCAGCAAAATTATATGAATAATGTAATATAAAACAACCTATTAAATTGAAGTTTTATACCTTACTATGCTCTAGGGTATTTGGAATTTCTGCCTCTTCCCTGCTGTAAGTACAACTGTGATGTCTCTACTGTCTATCCCAATAGAAAAATATTGCACTACATTAAAGCTATAATTTACAAAGTCTCACTGTCATTTCCTTCTTTCCTCCAGATTTTTTGAATTAGTGTTAAGCAAGATCCTGTCCAGATTCATGAAATAGTCTAATTTTCATCAATGTTAGCCAAGAAGGCAACACTTGATCTCTGCCTAGAGTTAGATGGAGAAAAGATACAAGGAATACATTACTCAAAAATTCTTAAACAAAGCAAATGCTAAGCATGAGTCTGAGTGGAAATGTGGAAATCACGTAGCTTTTGCACCAGGAAGATGAGAGATCAAATCTTATGTCTTTGAATCTCTAGCTCTGTGACCTTGAACAAGTAGGCTAACTTCTCTGGGTCCATATCTTCTTCCATTCAATGTTATTATCTTTCATTCCACTCTATTATATGGTTCAGTTTAACATACTAGTGTCCTAATATGATGGCTAATATCTCCATTCTGATGTCAGTTCCTTGTCTTCATGTGTCACTCGCCGTGTTAAGCCCTTCTTGTTCACCTAGTTATTCGCTTGCCATGAGAAGCTGATCTAGCTGGATTTTTCATGGGCCGCAGTGCTGGTCTACAAGCCTGCAGGCTTTGAGTAGTAAGTGTTTGCCAGTTGGCAGGGAAGAATTGCATGCTGGAGTGGGGATTGAACTGCTGCCATTGGAGATGATAACAGATGCTTCCTGGTTGAAGCTGAGTTGGCTAATTCAGGGCTCTGTGGTTTGAGACAGAATCTCAATTATTCCCAATTATGAGAGCACAGCGACAGCTGCTCTTAACCCAACCACTGCTGACAGCGGATGACCTGGCCTCATTCAGTTAACCTCGGCTTGAGATGTGCATAAGCTTTCCCACTGTGCACACCTTCTAGTTCCTTAAATCTCCCCTACAACTTATGATCCCATGCCCCTCAGCTTCAAACAGTCCTGTGAGCCACCAAAAGGGCTTGACTGGGAGGACTAGACCAAAATTTCAGTTTTACTTTAAGCTAGTGATTGACCTTAAACGTTTATGATTCTCAAATGATGATAACAGCTCAATTCTTGTGATGGTGAAAGTGAAGTGACAAGAGTGAAAGGGTGTCATAAATGAGGAAGGACTATCCATTGTCCTTTATGTCACAAGGGTCCCTTCACAGGGAGCTGAAGCTCCTTAAGGCCAAGTAGAGAGAATGTTGTTGGGAAGGATGAGTGTCTAGAATATGAAAATGTGCTATGATGAAAAAGTCCCCATTTCACCTCTCAGAAGTGACTTTGATATTATCAGTAGACTTTGTACCACAGAGTTATCAGAATCTTTGAGTGTAACAAAGAGTCCTTGGTAACCTGTAAAGTGACATGGACACGTGAGCAATTATTATTATGTGCTTAGGGCTCTTCGTGGTTTGGCACCAGTTGAGTCAGCTAATGCTCTGAGCAAGAGCAATCCACTTGGCAAAGAATACAAAAGAGAGCAGTTCATAGAAACTGGGGTAAGAGAGAAAACTCCCAAACACATACACGGTTGTGTGTGTGTGTGTGTGTGTGTGTGTGTGTGTGTGTGTGTGTGTGTGTGTGTGTGTGTGAATATGCACACACATGCACATCCACAGAGAGACAAGCAAATATGCATGCACACACACACACACACACACACACACACACACACACACACACACAAAACTTCACAGATTACTTCCATTCCAACATCCAAACTTTCATAGCTAATCTTAAAAGGTGTCTTCATTTCCTAGCCAGTATCTGGGATGTCTGGCCATGACACTCACTGCCCAGATATTATTATTAAGTTCTAAATTAAGAACAACTCTCTGGTTCCAGCAAGCCTTGTCACATTGTGTAGAGTCCCAGACAAAGATCTATTTTGGCTCTGTCTTTTCTCTAGCCTCTCCTCCAAGTCCCAGGTTAATCTGTCTTCAAACTATGTTAATTTAAAACAGTAAAAGTCTCATTAAACCAATGCTTTATTTTCAATCTCTTTGATACTGCCCCATACAGACCATCATACTCTTTTTCTATCTCTATCAGTCCTGGGAGACTTCTACATTTGCTCCATCCATGTATGTGTGTGTGTGTGTGTGTGTGTGTGTGTGTGTGTGTGTGTGTGTGTGAGAGAGAGAGAGAGAGAGAGAGAGAGAGAGAGAGAGAGAGAGAGTATGCATGTGCAAAAGACTCTCATTTACTGAAAACAAAAGGACTTCAATTTATCTACAACAAATATCAAATATCTTACCACAACCAATAGAATTTTGCAAAATTAGGACCTATGGAGCCTCAGCTATATTCTCTAAAACAATCTAAAACAATCTGTACTCCAGAGACAACTGCTGCCACATTTGGGGGATCAATTTTACTGATTTCACTCTTCTTACATGGAGTCCTCTTTCTTCCAGGAATATGAACACACATGCACATCCAACCTAATTAACTCTATGTTGCTTCTTCTGAAGATAACTAATTTGCATTTAGGTCCATCAGAGGCATCATCCTTGATTTCTCAAAGCTAGTTAGTTCTTCTTTGGACTTAGAAAGCTCCATGCTGTGTTAACTTCAACTTGACATACACTTGCATTGATTGGATAATCCAATTAATATTTCAGAATATGCTAAACTCTTGGAAACATGCTTGCTTCCCTCATAGTTCTAGGTTCCCATAATCCCATGAATCACATCACACAACTATTTAAATGAATAAACATGGATATTCAAAACGAGTGTATCATTTCTCATTTCTCTCTTAGAAACTGAAACAAATATTGTTTTCTTATATTTTCAAAAACATAATATAGAAGAAATGGGGATTATATTTATATGATATGGGTAAAGGACACCATCTTGTTAACCTACATAATATTGCCTAAGCTAAGGGAAAAAAAAAAAAAAAACAGGCATTGCTTGAGCTCATACAACAATTTTGCCCCATTTTTATGTTCCCTGAACATGTTTAAACATATTTTACTTATTAAAGTTAGGTAGTAATGTTGAAATTTATATGTAGAATATACTTACATATAGGTGCTAACAGGGCATCTAAGAACAATAGGAAGAACATAGGTATTTTACTGTTGTTATCACTAAGAACAATGTGTATTGTTCCAGAATGTCTTTGCTGTAGAAAACCTGGGTTCTCTTTTGGTATAACAGTTGGAGTATTGTTATAGTTTGAATCTGAAATTACATAGCCCAATGATCATTTTCCTTTGGGTGATAGAATACATTTAAGTTTCAATGATAAAGGTGGGTCAACAAGTACAGCAGTAGATATGCAGACTTTGAAAGTTATACCAAGCTACCACCCCTCCATTCTCTGTTCCACTCTCTTCCTTCTGTAGCACACACACACACACCGCCACCAGTTACATAGTTCTCACATTGTGCTTTCCCCCCTTCATGTTGTGTGGAAGAAATTCTTACCTCTTAAAGAATGTTTCTGTCAGATACTGAAGTCACAGTGATGCCACAGTAACTGACATATATGCCTTTTCATGATAATATTCAATCTTCTAGTCAGAGTTCTACAACATGGTCACTAAAACAAATCCATATAGAAAAGAAAGGTGTTTGTGGTTTCATGGCTATTGATCAGCACAATACAGTAGTTAAAACTATGATGTCTATGAGACAGCTTACCTTCAATTTCCAATTCTGTCATTTATTAACCTCAGGACATCAAGCAAATAACTCTTCTGTGTGTTTGTTTACTCATTCCTAAAAGGATAACTGGATTTCCTTGTGAGGTTTGTTGCATTAATATGTAAAATATCTAGTACTTGGCAATTACTATTCATATATTGACTGTAATTGATATTAGTTTATGGATTTTAGAGATGTAATTTAGATCATGCACACCTTTTCATTCTCATATCAATTTTCTCTATAATTAAGAATTTCACACACATACACAATGAAGCATGAGTATATCAACCATGCTGTAAAAATGTCTTCTCAATATTTTGTTCATGCCCAAAGACATGCTCTGCTCTCATCCTCAGTAGAGAGAATTCTTTCTGAAGTGGGAATTAAATGCTGAGAAGCTTAAATGGTCAAAGTCCTAAAATGATATGAAGGATTCAACCCTAAATAGGATAGTGTTCTCATTCTGCCTCTAAATCAGAGAATCTCAGAAAAAAAGGTAGAAAGAATGTAAATATATATGTGTATGTATACACACACACACACACACACACACACACACACACACACACACACA
>LR749837.1:1349982-1360539 GCA_902729485.2 Mus minutoides
CTGAATGAACACAAACCCAGAAGTCCTCTACTATATGTATGTTGGGGAGCCTCATAACAGCTGGTGTGTGCTGCCTGTTTGGTGATCCAGTGTTTGAGAGCTCTTGGGGGTCCAAATTAATTGAGATTGCTGGTGCTCCTACAGCATCCCCCTTCTCCTCAGCTTATTTCAGCCTTCATAATTCAGTAATAGGGCTCAGCTGCTTCTGTCCATTGGTTGGGTGCAATATCTGCATCTGACTCTTTTTCCCTCACTCAGTACCAGATCAGGTTCCCCTCTCCCCACCACACAACCCCAACCCCAACTCCTAACCTCCAACCCTGTCCACTTCCCCCCCCCAGGTCCTCCCTCCCTCCCTGCCCACTTGTGATTGCTTTCTTCTCTCTCTCAAGTGGGACTGAGGTGTCCTCATGTGGGCACGTCAACTTGTTGAACTTTTTGAGTTATATAGAGTGTATCTTGGGTATTCTGTCTTTTTTTTTTTTTCTCCGAATATCCACTTATCAGTGAGTACATAAGATGATACCATGAACATCCTTTCAGGTCTGAGTTACCTCACTCAGGAT
Organism: Mus minutoides; assembly: GCA_902729485.2. NCBI lineage: Eukaryota > Metazoa > Chordata > Mammalia > Rodentia > Muridae > Mus > Mus minutoides. The sequence goes on from LR749837.1 coordinate 1,350,549, forward strand.
GATATTTTTTTCCTTCCATGCATGAGGATTCAGGATGGCCTCATTCTCAATAACTGAGTAGTATTTCATTGTGTAAATAAACCACATTTTCTGTGTCCATTATTCTGTCATGGGACATCTATGTTGTTTCCAGCTTCTGGCTATCACAAATAAGGCCACTGTGAATATAGTGGAACATGTGCCCCTGTGACATGGTGAGGCATCTTTTGGATACAGTCCCAAGAATGGTATAGCTGGGTCTTCAGGTAGATCTATTTCCAATTTTCTGAGATTCATCCAGATTGATTTCCAAAGTGGGTCTACCAGTTTGCAATCCCGCTAGCAATGGAGGAGTGTTCCTCTTTCTCCACATCCTCTACAACATGTATTGTCTCCTGAGGTTTTTATCTTAGCCATTCAGGGTTGTTTTGACTAGCATATCTCTGATCACTAAGGACATTGAATGTTTTTTAAGGTGTTTCTCAGACATTCAAGATTCTTCAGTTGTGATTTCTTGGTTTAGTTTTATAACCTATGCTTTGATTGGATGGTTTAGGTTTTTGGTGATTAACTTCTTGAGTTCGTTATATATTTTGTCTATTAGCCCTCTATTGGATGTTGGGTTAGTGAAGACTTTTTTTCCCAATATGCAAGTTGCCAATTTGACTATGTTCTTTGCCTTACAGAAGATTTCCAGTTTTATGAAGCCCCATTTATCAATTCTTGATCTTAGAGCATGAGCCATTGGAGTACTGTTTAGGAAATTCCCCCCTGTGCCAATGAGTTCAAGGCCCTTCCTCATTTTCTCTTCTATTAGATTCAATATATCTAGTTTTATGTTGAGGTCCTTGATCCACTTGAACTTGAGCTTTGTACAAGGTGACAAATATGTGTCTATTTTCATTCTTCTACATACAGACATCCAGTTAGACCAGCTCTATTTATTGAAGATGCTTTCTTTTTTTTCCATTGTATATTTTTGGAGTTTGTGTCAAAGATCAAGTGACTGTAAATGTATGGTTTTATTTCTGGGTCTTCAATTCTATTCCATTGACCAACGTGTCTGTCTCTTTACCAATATCATGCAGTTTTTAATCACTATTGCTCTATAGTAAAGCTTGAGGTCAGGGATGGTGATTCCCCCACAAGTTCCTTTATTGTTAAGAATTCTTTTCACTATTCTGGGTATTTTGCCTTTTCAGATGAATTTGAGAATTGCTCTTTCCATGTCTTTGGAGAATTGTTTTGAGATTTTGATGGGTATTGCACTGAATCTATAGATTGCCTTTGGTAGGATGGCCATTTTTACTAGGTTAATTCTTCCAATCCATGAGCATGGGAGATCTCTCCATTTTCTGAGATCTTCAATTTCATTCTTGAGAGACTAGAAGTTATTGTCAAACAGGTCTTTCACTTGTTTGGTTAGAGTTACACCAAGATATTTTATATTATTTGTGGCTATTGTGAAGGGAGTTGTTTCCCTAATTTCTTTCTCAGCCTGTTTATCCTTGGTACAAAGGAAAGCTCCTGATTTATTTGACTTAATTTTATATCCAACCACTTTGCTGAAGTTGTTTATCAGCTGGAGTAATTCTCTGGTAGAATTTTGGGGGTCACTTATGTATACTATCATATCATGTGCAAATAGCGATATCTTTATTTCTTCTTTAACAATTTGTATCCCCTTGATCTCTTTTTGTTGTCTTATTGTTCTAGCAAACACTTTGAGTACTGTATTGAATTGATATGGGGAGAGTGGGTATCTTTGTCTTGTCCCTGATTTCAGTGGTATTGTTTCAAGTATGTCTCCATTTAATTTGATATTGGCTATTGCTTGGCAGAATAGCTTTTATTATGTTTAGGCAGGGGCCTTGAATTCCTGATCTCTCCAATACTTTTAACATGAAGGAGTGTTGTATTTTGTCAAATGCTTTTTCTGCATCTGTGATTTTTTTCTTAGAGTTTGTTTATATCGTGGATTAAGTTAATGGATTTTTGTGTATTAAACTAACCTTGCATCCCTGAGATGAAGCCTACTTGATCATGGTGAATGATGGTTTTAATTTGTTCTTGGATTCAGTTTGCAAGAATTTTTTTGAGTATTTTTATATAGATATTCATAAGCAAGATTGGTCTGAAGTTCTCTTTTTTAGGTTGGGTCCTTGTGTAGTTTAGGTATCAGAGTAATTGTGGCTTTGTAGAACAAGTTAGGTAGTGTTCCTTCTGTTTCCATTTTATGGAACAGTAAGAGAAAAAATGGTATTAGGTTTTCTTTGAAGGTCTAGTAGAATTCTGCACTAAATCCATCTGGCCCTGGACTTTTTTTCTTGGGAGGTTTTTAATGACTTCTATTTTCTTGTGTGATACGGACCTGCATAGATAGTTCACCTGCTCTTGATTTTACTTTGATATGTGACATGTGTATAGAAAACCATCCATTTCATCTTTTCAGTTTTGTTGAGTATAAACTTTATAGTAGAATCTGATGATTTTTTGAATTTCCAGTTGCTGTTGTTATGTCTTCCTTTTCATTTGTGATTTTATTATTTTGAATACTGCCTCTTGGTCCTTTAGTTATTTTGGTTACAGGTTTATCTCTCTTGTGGTTTCTCGCAAAGATCCAGCTTTTGGTTTTGCTGATTATTTATATTGTTTTCTTTGATTCTATTTGGTTGATTTCAGCTCTGAGTTGCACTATTTCCTGCCTTCTTCTCCACTATGGTGAGTTTGCTTCTTTTTGTTCTAGAGCTCTGTTTCTTTCTTTCTTTCTTTCTTTCTTTCTTTCTTTCTTTCTTTCTTTCTTTCTTTCTTCCTTCCTTCCTTCCTTCTTTTCTTTCTTTCTTTCTTTCATTTTTTCGTTCTTTCGTTCTATCTTTTTTTTTCTTTCTTTCTTCCCTGGCCATGTTGTCATAGAGTAGAGAATTTTTCACTTTCCATGTGAATGTGGGATTTCTGTAGTTTTTGCTGTTATTGAAGAGCAGCCTTAAACATGATGATCTGCTAGGATGTGAGTTGTTCTTATTTCAATCTTCTTGTATCTGTTGAGGGTTGTTTTGTGACCAATTATATGGTTGATTTTGGAAAATTTATGATGAGGTGCTAAGAAGAAGGTATATTCTTTTGTTTTAGGGTGATATGTTCTATAGATATCTGTTAAATCCTTTTGATTCATAACCTCTCTTAGTTTCAGTGTGTCTCTGTTCAGTTTCTGTTTCAATGACCTGTCCACTGGTGAGAGTGGGGTGTTGAAATCTCCCACTATTATAGTGTGGGGTTCAATGTGTCTTTTGAGCTTTAATAAAGTTTCTTATATGAATGTGGTTGTTTTTGCATTTGGGGCAGATATGTTGAGAATTGAGACTTCCTCTTGGTGGTTTATCCCCTTGATGAATATGAAGTGTCCTTTATCATCATTCTTGTTAACATTTTTATTGAAAGTCTATTTTATTGGATATTAGGATGGCAAGTCCTGCTTGTTTCCTGGGACCATTTGCTTGAAAGCCCTTTTTCCATTCTTTTATTCTGAGATAGTCAGTTATTGAGGTGTGTTTCTTTTCTTTTTTCCTTTTTTTTTCTTATTTTTTTATTAGATATTTTCTTAATTTACATTTCAAATGCTATCCCGAAAGTTCCCTATACCCTACCCCCACCCTGCTTCCCTACCCACCCACTTCTACTTCTTAGCCCTGGTGTTCCCCTGTATTGGGGCATATAAAGTTTGCAATACCAGCGGGCCTCTTTTCCCAGTGATGGCCTCTGAAGAAAGAAATTGAAGAAGATCACAGAAGATAGAAAGATCACCCATCCTCATGGATTGCAGGATAAATATAGTCAAAATGGCTATCCTGCTGAAAGCAATCTACAGATTCAATGCAATCCCCATCAAAATTCCAACTCAAATCTTCACTGAATTAGAAAGGGCAACTTGTAAATTCATCTGGAATAATAAAAAAACCTAGAATAGCAAAAACTATTTTCAACAATAAAAGAACCTCTGGGGGAATCACCATGCCTGACATTAAGCTACAGAGCAATTGTGAAAAAAACAAAAACAAAAACAAAACAAACAAACAAAAAAAACCCCTGCATGGTACAGGGACAGACATGTAGATCAATGGAATAGAAATGGATACATACACCTATGGTCACTTGATCTTTGACAAGGAGCTAAAACCATCCAGTGGAAAAAAAACAGCATTTTCAACAAATGGTGCTGGCACAACTGGCAGTTATCATGTAGAAGAATACAAATTGATCCTTTCTTCTCTCCTTGTACAAAGCTCAAGACTAAGTGGATCAAAGACCTCCTCATAAAACCAGAGACACTGAAATTCATAGAGGAGGAAGTGGGGAAAAGCCTTGAAGATATGGGCATAGGGGGAAAAATTCCTAAAGAGAACAGCAATGACCTGTGCTGTAAGATCAAGAATTGACAAATGGGGGCCTGGCGTGGTGGCGCATACCTTTAATCCCAGCACTCTGGAGGCAGAGGCAGGTGGATTTCTGAGTTTGAGGCCAGCCTGGTCTATAAAGTGAGTTCCAGGACAGCCAGGGCGATACAGAGAAACCCTGTCTCGAAAAACAAACAACAACAACAACAACAACAACAACAACAACAACAGAATTGACAAATGGGACCTCATAAAAGAGGTGTGTTTCTTGTATGCAGCATAATGCTGGATCTTGTACACATATACAGTCTGTTAGCTTTTGTCTTTTTATAGGTGAGTTGAGTCCATTAATACTGAGTAGTTCATTAATATTGAGAGATATTAAAGAGAGGTTTCTGTTGGTTCTGATACATTTGTTTTTGTAGGTGACTTTATGTGCTTGTGGCTCTCTGCATTTTACTTTATTGAGAGATATTTAATATCTTGTCATTTCTTTGGTGCAGGTATCTTCCTTGTATTGGAGTTTTCCTTCCAGGATCCTCTGTAGGGCTGGGTTGGTAGATAGATACTATTTGAATTTGGTTTAGTCCTGGAATGAATAGATAGTTTCTCCATCTAGGTTGATTGAGAGTTTTTCTGGGTATATTAGCCTGGGTTAGCATTTGTGTTTAGAATCTGTATGACCTCTGACCAGGCTCTTCTAGCTTTCATAATATCTGTTGAGAAGTCTGGTGTAATTCTGATAGGTCTACCTTTACATGTTTCTTGGCCTTTTTCCCTTGCAGCTTTTAATATCCTTTCTTTGCTGTGTGCATTTAGTGTTTTGATAATTATGCGATGAGAAGATTTTCATTTCTGATCCCATTTATTTAGTGTTCTATAGGCTTCTTTAACATTTATGCCTATCACTTTCTTTAGGTTGGGGAAGTTTTCTTCTATGATTTTGTTGAACACATTTTCAAGTCCTTTTAGCTGGGAGTCTTCATTGTTCTCTATTCCAATTACTCTTAGATCTGCTCTTTTCATTGTGTCCTGAATTTCCTGGGTGCTTTAGGTTATGTTTTTTTTTGTTTTTTTTTTTTTTGAATTTTCTTTGACAGTTGTTCCAATCTTTTCTACCATATCTTCTACACCTGAGATTCTCTCTTTTATCTCTTGTATTCTGTTGGTAATATTTACATCTGTAATTTCTGACCTATTTCCTAGGTTTTCCAATTCCAGGTTTGCTTCCATTTGTATTTTTCTTTATTGTTTCTACTTCCACTTTTTGGTCTTGGATCACTTTATTCAATTCCTTCCGCTGTTTACCTGTGTTTTTCTGTATTTCTTTCCGTGAGTTATTGATATTCTCCTTAAAGGACTCTTATCTTCAAGAGATAGAATGATAGAATTTTAGGACAGATTCCTGATTTTCAGATTTTTTTTTTTTTTTTTGTATTCAGGGCTTGCTGTAGTGGGAGAACTGGGTTCTGATGATGCCCATGATTTTGGGCTTCTGTTGCTTATGATCTTGTGCTTGCCTTTTGACATCTGGATTTCCTTGGTGTTTGTTGGTCTGGTTGACTGTCAGGAGTCTGCCTTTTTTGTCCCTGGGTTGCTTCAGGTCTTCTGGTAGGCCTGCAACACAGGCTGTATCTGACCATATGTGGGGCCTTCCAACTGGGGGCTCTTCACAGGGGCAGGGAAGCTACTGATCTGAATGCAGCTGGTCCCCAACTGCACTCAGTGCAAAGGGTCCTGTAGGATGGATCAATATATGGCGTCTTCATGGAATCAGACCAAATAGGGGTCTGTCACAGCACAAGGACCAGACAGAAAGGGAGTGGTGTTTGGGAGGGTGGGGTGGGAGTTTGGTGGATGATGGGTCCAGAATTCACCAGGCTCTCATCAGCAGCTCCAGGACTTGTCAGAAGGTGTGGGGGTAGTTCTTACCAACTGCTCTGAATGTAGTGGTCCTCTAGGATGGATCGGGTTATGGAGTCTTCACGAGAGCAGACCAACTCTATATTTTTAATCATAATAACTAACTTTTAATATTTACCCTTAAAGTGCAAACTAACTCACTGAATCTGTAATGCAATTATGAACACTTTAGCTGCTTCATGTGTCAGAACCTTCATGGGTCTGGCCAATGTAAAAATTTGTTAGTTCTATTCAAATAACGTCTTACATACTCCTTAATTGATAGGAAATATTTAGTAATACTCTATTTGGCTTTAGAAGTGTCTAACGTGAGTTTTCTCATCCTCTTACTAGTCATCTTTAGTATTAGAAACAATAGAGAAAATTAGTTGCACACAGTCACAGTGACCTAGTTGGGGAACTTGTGATTTCCTTTGGAACTGAAAGCCTCCGATCCATCAGCTGCAGCAACATGTAGAAAGAATTTGTTAGGAAACAACACTTGAAAATTTAAGACATTTCCCCTCGATTAGGAGACCATGAGTACAAATCCAAGATCTATGATTATCAGTGTGGCTTTGGGTCTGCTAATTAATCTCCTAAGCATAATTTACTGATCTTCAAACTGATGGGGTATCATGGCATATTTTGCATGAGCTGTCAATTTGACAAATAGATATGAGCCACAGCTATAGCTAACTCATAGCAAGTGGCAAATAAATATCAGCTATTATTATGGGCATCTACACCTTTGTTCCAGTAGAAAGAAATCTCAATTCTCCTATTCATTTAGACATTATTTATTGAGCCAATGAAACTCGGGCATATGACTCATTCCCTAAATAATTTGAAGATACTTTCTTTTCAAGATACTTTCCACTTGATCTACATATAGATTCAGTACAAATATTCTGTGATAATGTTTATATGTTTTTACATATTATTGCTCTAAAATTGAGAAAGATGTTGGGCTCAGAATAATTTAATAAAGAAGTTTTTTTAACAGCATATCTGAACATTGATCACAACCAAGCATTCTTTGAGAAGAAACTGTTCAACTAGTCAACAGCAACAACAATAAAAAAACCTAAGGAAATTGAAAATTGCTATCAGTGTATTTGTCTCCCAAAAGAAATGTATGTATGTATGTATGTATGTATGTATGTATGTATGTATATGAATGTATGGACAGCAATTTATATTGAGACAGTCTCAGAGGCTCTGAAAGTGTTCACTTTGTCATTACCATCTGTCGCAGTTCTACCTATCTCTTCATCTCCAACTTGAAAATTTTCATGCATAATTATGTTGATTATGTTATGTCTAAATTGATCATGCCCATCTCTGTGCATATTCTGATCGTTGGTCAGAAATATTTCTTACACAATCACAATTCAATGTGTAATTAAATGACTATGCAATCCTTATCTCAATGACAACATGAAAAGAAACTAGAGTTAATGAAAGTGTGTGTGTTAAGCATGCATGAATTAGAATATCTATTTCAGGAAATTAAATGAATGATGCCCAAATTCTGAATTCTTAGTTATTTTATTGAGTTTCCTTTGACCTCAAGATTTGAATCAAAGCCAAATTATTGAAAACTAATTTTTCTCATTTCTAAAATGTGCAATCTATTCTAAAATCAAATCTGAATAAATCATCTCTTCAAGCTTTGGATTATTTATTTGAATAGACAAATAATAATACTTCCTTTGGAATTCATGTGAGAAAATGTTTAGATCAACAGTCCCTAAGTATGTTCTTTAACGTGCTAATTACAGGCTATATAAATAGATATTCTAGGACAAAATAACATCAGCAAATGTATTTGCAAATTGTTAAATATACTAAGCAAAATAACACATATTTATTTAAGCTAGAACTTTATATAGCAATGTGAATTTTAAATTATATATGCATATATATATATATATATATATATATATATATATATATATATGCATATATATTTAAATATAAACTTAGTGACTGCTAAATATATTGGCCATAAAATGTATGATACCCAGGACTTTCACAACAAAAAATCAAACTGGGGACATGGAGGGAGGGGTTATAAAGCAGGAAGAGAAAAAGAGAGAGAATGTAGTTTCTTTAAAATTTTTACACTGAAATGATTCACAGAACATCTGAATTCAAAAGGTCAAAAACAACCACCAAAACTGAGTTCCTGTTTATTCCCTATTCTGGGTTATTATTCAGTGTCTGTGTTCCTTGAATATAGAATTAGATACTTCACATATCTCTGAACTAACCAGTGATCATCATAATCTGACAAATAAGATACTTTGGGTAAATATCTTCACCCTGGAGCCTAAGGTCACCTCTACATTAGCTCATAGGGTACATAAACAATTTCTGTTCTTATTTTTAGAATGGTTCTAAATTAGGAAGTATGGAACACATATACTGAGTCATACTCTATCCCTTAGGGTGAAAGATCAGGACAAGGATAAATTATGTGGAAAGATGATTTAAATAACCATATAAAAGTCCAGGTCACTGTAATCCCCCTGAGAGGCCTCTGTCACTACTCATATAATACATCATTGTAGTAAACTACTTAGTAAATCCTGTTACTACCTAATGATTAGCCCAGGAACTCTGTCTTAGAACCTAAATCAAACTTCTGATCACTTGAAAGTTTGTTAAACTCTGGTCACAGAATCAGTGCTGTAGGATGCTTGGATAAATTCTACTGAGTATTCTCTAATTGAATACACCAAAATAGATATATTTCCATATACTATGCATCATGTAGCCCCTAAGAGTTATACATATTTATGAGTTTAAATGCCACTGAAAAGACTTTCACAACTTTTTCCCCAATACATTACTGTTAGTTTTTATTCTCTCTGAGGACATTAATTTATACTTCAAGGTGTCCTTGTCCTGTTGCTTTTCTCAAATCGTCCCTTGCTCCTCAGCCTGCTCTCTTTCTCCTTGTCACCTTCCCTGATTCCTCTTGGTGAGCCTCCCCATCTTAGTGGTCAGTTTCTCTTTGGTATCAGGGCAGCATCTGTCCTGATCTACATGTGCATACCACTGGACTCCCAGATCTCCCTCTTTATACCTCTCTTCTCACTGTGAGTCCCCACTATAAGATGGCATTCTCAAATATTGTCTCACTCATTTGCTATCCCTGTGCCCTTTCATTGGCAGAAAACATATCCATATTCATAAGCTGATAAGAATATTCCATAAATCAAAATTCATTGTGAAGCACATTAAAAGTAACCCATAATGCTACTCAGCTCACTGGGTAGAGGAAGCCACAGGGTCTTGCAGTTTTCTGAGAAAAAAAAGAACGAGGTGAGAAATGAAAGGGCTTTTCAACTTCTGCTACAAAGCACACATTGAAGGAGTTACAGAGATCATGTGTGAAGCTGAATCCAAAGGATGGACCCAATGACTGCGGCTGCCAGGGATCCATCCCACAATCAGCCACCAAACATAGACACTATAGCATATGTCAGCAAGATAGTGCTGAAAGGACCCTGATATAGCTGTCTCGTGGGAGACTATACCAATGCCTGGCAAACATGGAGGTGGAAGCTCACAGTCAGCTATTAGATGGAACACAGGACTCCCAAGGAAGGAGCTAGAGAAAGTACCCAAGGAGCTGAAGGGGTCTTCAACCCTATAGGTGGAAGAATAACATGAACTAACTAGTACCCCCTGAGCTCATGTCTCTAGCT
>LR749837.1:1360639-1363139 GCA_902729485.2 Mus minutoides
AAAAGAGAGGCCCCTTGGTCATGCAGACTTTATATGCCCCAGTACAGGGGAACGCCAGGGCCAAGATGTGGGAGTAGGTGGGTAGGAGAGCAGGGCCGGGAGGGGGGAGGGTATAGGGAACTTTCTGGATAACACTTGAAATGTAAATGAAGAAAATATCTAATAAAAGTTGGGAAAAAAAAAAAACAAATACACTGTTAAGTCACATTCCTACAAACATGCTGTCTCCCTAGCAGTCTGTCTCAATGGGAGGAAACAGCAAACACTTTTTTTTTCCTACAGGTTTTCCTTATTGTAGCAAACCACCTTGTTTTCTGAATTATTGTCAAACATTCTATTTTTGTTACCTCAAACCAAGGTCATTAAGGCAAAAAGGAGCTAGAACTAAAGTATTGATTTTTGCAGTAAAAGAGAAAGAGCATCTGGGAAATGATATTTATTGAATGTCTCCATCATGTCAGCACTGCATTTGATTTTGATTTTTTTGAACCTCAAAATGTTAATGCATTAACATGTATAGCACATTTTAATTTGCTCCCAATATTTATATAATGCTAATACTATAGTATTATATAGAGCAAGCTGAATTGGCATAATAAAATGTCTGAGACTTCAACAATTGAAATGTATTAAAATTACTGCTATAAATTCGATCCTCAAAAGAAAATATATATAATTTGAGAACAGGGTGAAATACAAGTTACTACTAACTAATGTCTGAGAGTAGTATAGTCCAATCATCTAACTATGGATAGAGGGTGATGAAATTAAGGATCAGCTATTGGGATTTGAACTGGGATTTGTGGCTCCTGGAAATCTCAGTGTTGTTAAAGGACTCCACTAATTAGCACACACTGCACTGAGTCTTTGTGCTTCGCTGGCCTCGTGTCATGTTTTTAAGTCTGTACATGCCACACTTATACTGCTAATATTGTGCACTCTGGTAAGTCTGCTCATGTTCATTTCCCAGGCTGCTTTATAAACAGCAATTAATTAGTCTTCCTAACCCCCTGATGAGATTATTATGTATAAACACAGCCCTGACATGCATGGCCCAGGGAATTTTGACATCAGAAGTTTGAGGTTCAATTCACACCTCTACTATGGACCTCAGGCTACCTCCACAAAAGCAAAGACAGAAGAGAGTTGAAAGAGGTGATATTATGATTCACATCAAGAAACTTCTACTACTGAAAAAAATGAAAATAAGTTTGAACATAGAAAATATATATGGTAAGATAATACTCAAAGAGTTCTGAGTTTGGGACAAAGGACATAGGCCTTCAACTGGGCTTTAACACACTGTGCTCTGCAATGTTAGTGTCTATATATCCTTCGACAAACTGGAAAAATTCACATTAGGCTCCAGCTCTTCTTCTTGAAGTGAAAAGAACATAAAATTCTGTTCTGTATATTAAATCAGATGCTTGCCAAATCATGTTAGCCTGGGTATCATACAGCATTTGGGGATATTGTAAGTCTTACACAAACATGATATTTTTAAGGTCATAAGTTGAAGTACTAAGTCATTGCATCCATTTTTAATTTCATGGACAATGAGAATACAACACAAGGTAAGGTACAATGGACTCTGAAGATGTATAATATGAGGTAGAATTGTACTGATATCACACAAGGAAGTCTCTTATGTATAGTTGCAATAGAAGCAGATTCCTAGCTTCAAAATAGACTGCCTGTTTACTCACTATAATCCATTTCTATAAAACTTTTGCTATGTTAAAGGGCACATTGCAACAGTATAAAGCTTACATTTAAAACCTATATAACATCTAAAATCTTATTAGTTACACAATAAATTTATTATTGTGGCCTTATGGGGTTTTTTTAATGCTGGGATACAATTTTAGACCCCTGGTATAATTTCTTGGAGAGATTAATTAGGACTTGTGAATAGAAACCTTGTAAATGGAATGAGTGCCTTACAAATGGGACTGAAGATAAACTGCTTCTCTATCTTTGTGGACATATCTAGAAAGCATTAGCCTGTAACCCAGCAGAAAGATCTCCAAAGAATCTGACAATTCTGCCTACCTAGTTTCAGATGTTCAGCATCCAGACTAGAAAACCTAAACCTGTGCTACATACAGTTCCCACAGTCTATGGTACCACTTAATAGAAGTCTGAACTAACACCATTCTAAATCTGATGCCTACAGTGACCTGTCTCATTATGCCATTAAGAAAAGTGAAATGATTTCTCACAAAGTTACTGTGCAGAAAATTAAAGACTCATAACTCCTTTATTCATTATTAATAAAGAATTTAATTAAGAAATAATTTATTAATTTAGCAAATATGTATGAACATCCTTGGTATGAGTGCAAAACAGCTCCAGCCTTTTGAAAAACAGTTAAGCAGACTTAAAAATAACCCAACCATTCTTCCAGTAAAAATGAAACATCTCTTTACATAAGAAAAATGAAAAACAGCAATTACACAAAGACCCATTTAGAAATGTTCATGTAACATTTTAAATAGTC
>LR749837.1:1368139-1523138 GCA_902729485.2 Mus minutoides
GTTATGCTAGTTCATAATACTTTGAGAATTCAACCAAGTCTTTATTCAGGATCTACCTGTTAATGTCTTCATGTATGATTAAGTATTACAAACATAATATTAAATGATATGGCTTTTAAGATTTAGCAGCAGAACATCATCATTGTCTCCCTCTCCCATATGTACTATGATGCAGGTTTCCCACATCCACACTTATAGTGGTGTATAAGCCTCACCTCTACATAACAAGCTAAAGATGAGTCCTGATTCAACCAGGCATATCACTCAGGCAATGATATGGCCATTGTCTAATTTACTCCTCTGCACAACCAAAGGAAAAGAGACCTTCATTGATGGCTAAAGTGGCTAATTAAAAGTCACAGGAGTCATACCGTTAAGACATAACTAGAATTCCATGCCAAGAACAATACTTATATAGGCAATAATCTTTGAGTGTTGTGACTTCCTTTATGGTAATGTTGACCAGAAGTTTGTCTCTGATTTCTAACAGGAAATAGTGTATAATTTTAACCATAGGAGAAGTAAAAATATCTAAATTGAGTTTCATTCTGATATTTCTGACAGAAATTTCTATGATTCTGTGAGAAAGTTTTCTCCTCTCATTTATAGGAGGTCAAGGTTAGAAATCTCAGCTATAAGAATGTTTATACGTTATGTGATCTGTTTTACTACAAGCTCATGGGAAGAAGTACAGTCTGCTATTTACGTTGTGTGGACCCAAACAAACATATTGGCTATGTCTTGGTCAGGAGTGATAATACCAAGGACTCTTAGATCTACTTCTTCAACTGTTGAAACACAAACACAAAAAACCACTCCTGGATATTATTTTCTGTGAACAGAACAACAAATGCTGTAGACCTAAATCAGAGGAAGGGAGAAGCTTCCATTTCTTATAAGTCCAATATCATAATGATATTGGGCCATGGAAAAACAGTCACCTTGATAAGACCCAAGATATAAGTCTCTATACCACATCATAATGTCAAGCAGACCTCAACTCAGGAACATAATGATGGTGGAATTCAGTTGCCACTATATCATAGTTTTCTTGTTGACAGTGTCAGAGAATCATAACAGCTCAAAGTACATAGAATAAATGACTGTCCTCTACTGGGAAATCCATAATATATCTCTTCCTGAAAAGCTCATGAAAACATCATGGAAGAAGGTGCAGAAAGATGTTAAAAGCTAAATCTCTAAAGTTATTCTAATATAGATTCAACTGGCCATGGGAGGATGTTGTCCTGATACATTCTCAATGGTCATGGTTGCCTGAACAAGTTCAAACCAGTTCACATAGAAACTGCCATGAAAGGTTAAACAGGCAACAAGGCTTTAAATTCCTCATAGAGAAGCTAAAGGCTATTGGTTGCCAGTACAGTAATGGCAGCTTCTTCATGAATAAAATGTCACAGGTATTGCCTGGCAGGGCTTGGTGCCCATGCACAAGTGGTCATCCCTACATCCACATGCATAAGGACAACACTAATTAAATTCAGCAGATTAAGTAGTTTTAAAAATAGAGGTGGACATAACGTTGAGGGTGTTGGAGGAATAACATCGAAAATATTGGCAGGTAGGGAATTGGGAACTTAGAGGTAGTAAAAATACAAATAATGGGGTTGATTCCTGAAATTGAATTTTAAAATCATAGTGTAATGTTATAATATTAAATGTCATATAATACACCCTTATAAATTCAGAACATGTAAAAGTTTTGAGGGAAAGATTGTTTTTACTAATTAGTAAAAGCGAGAGTTGTAGGTGTCCAAAACTAAAAAAATCCCCTTTAGCTATGTTTATCCAAGTGCTTAACCATACTGCATCATAGATTTATCAGAAATAAGGTTGTACGAATTGGGAAAGAATTTTTACTAACCCTAAATCTGATAGGAGGCTAATATCCAATATTTACAAAGAGCTCAAAAAGCTGAACTCCAGAAATTCAAATAACCCCATTAAAAATGGGGTACAGAGTTAAACAAAGAATTCTCAACTGAAGAATTCCAAAGGGCTGAGAAGCACCTTAAAAAATGTTCGAAATCCTTAATCATCAGAGAAATGCAAATCAAAATAACCCTGAGATTCCACCTCAAACCAGTCAGAATGGCTAAGATCAAAAATTCAGGTGACAGCAGATGCTGGTGAGGATGTGGAGAAAGAGGAACGCTCGTTCATTGCTGGTGGGATTGCCAGCTGGTACAACCACTCTGGAAATCAGTTTGGCATTTTCTCAGAAAACTGGACATAGTACTACCAGAAGATCCAGCAATACCTCACCTGGGCATATACCCAGAAGATATTTCAACTGGTAACAAGGACACATGCTCCACTATGTTCATATTAGCCTTATTTATAATAGCCAGAAGCTGGAAGGAACCCAGATGTCCCTCAACAGAGGAATGGATACAGAAATTGTGATACATTTACACAATGGAGTACTACTCAGCTATTAAAAACAATGAATTTATGAAATTCCTGAGTAAATGGATGTATCTGGAGGATATCATCCTGAGTGAGGTAACCCAGTCACAAAAGAAGTCACGTAATATGCACTCACTGAAAAGCGGATATTAGCCCAGAAACCTAGAATACCCAAGATACAATTTCCAAAACACAGGAAAATCAAGAAAGACCAACGAGTGGATACTTCATTCCTCCCTAGAATAGGGAATAAAATATAAATGGAAGGAGGTGCAGAGACAAAGTTTGGAGCTAAAAAGAAAGGATAGACCATCCAGAGAATGTCCCACCTGGGTAGTCCATCACATAATCAGCCACCAAATGTAGACACTACTGCATACGCCAGCAGGATATTGCTGAAAGGACCCTGATATAGCTGTCTTCTGTGAGGTTTTGACAGTCCTTGACAAATACAGAAGTGGATGCTCACAATCATCTATAGGGCAGAACACAGCTATATGGGCAGAACACAGCTCCAATGTAGGAGCTAGAGACTGTACCCAAGAGCTGTAGGGGTCTGCAACCCTATAGATGGAACAACAATATGAACTAATCAGAACCCCCAGAGCTCATGTCTCTAGCTCCATATGTATTAGAAGATGGCCTAGTTGGCCATTATTGGGGAAGAAAGGCCCTTGGTCTAACAATGTTTATATGCCCCAGTACAGGGGAATGCCAGGGCCAAGAAGTGGGAGTGGGTGGGTAGGGGAGCAGGGCGGGGGGGGGAGGGTATAGGAGACTTATGGGATAACACTTGAAATGTAAATGAAGAAATTATCTAATAATAAATAAATAAATAGAAATAATGTTGTATGTAATAATGTCAGTATATAAAGCAGCTACTCTGGTGAGTACCAAACCCATACTGCAAGTTTTATAAGTATTACCTATTCACTTATTGTTTTTAAATATTGGCTGAACAAATATCCCAAAGCTCTTATATGTAAGCCTTTAAGCAAAATTTTTTATCACTAATTCACTGATATGAGTTTTAGTAAGGGTATCTATTTAGTCATCTTCTCTGTGCTCTTATTAGTGAACAGACAGTCTTAAAACAATAATAAGAAACAAATTATAAGCAGGAAATTTTAAATGCATACTTATACACAATTATATCATTTTTGCTCATAAGATGCCATTACATGCCCACATATATGCATGATTTCATAAAGCTATGATAGTACTAGATATTCCATTTTTGTTTTACCTAACATTATATTGTAAGCATTTATTCAGATGCTATACTGACATAATTATTGCTGTAATGGTTGCATAATATCCTATTATGTTGATATATCATAATTTCCTATAAATTATTCCCCTATTGATGGACATTTAAGTTGTTCCTTTTTTGTGATTATAGCTAATGGTAGAGTGATCATCACTGAGCTCTCAGCTTTAGTTTTGCTGAATTATTTCCTTGGGATCCATTGCCAGAAAGACAATTCCTGGGGCAAAAGGAATAAATACAAATGGGGTTCTTGCTAAATATTAAGCTGTGGTTCTTCCAGAGGGGCAATACTAGTAAAATGAAAACAACAACAATAATAGCTACAACTGACACTCTGAAGAGATGCTGTGCTGAACTTTCAGTACATATTGTTTCAATCCTCTCTCTCTATGATCATAGGAGTTATAATTCTTATGTTACATTTAAAGGAACCAAGACAGAGGGAAATTAAAATCACTGGTCTAGGGCCATATATTTAGAAGTCACAAAACTGGGAAAGAAACCAAACTCTTCTGTAATATTGAATGAAGCCTGTTCATTACACTAGACATTTAAATACTCTGCTTACTTCCTGCTGTTGATTGAACCAAGACTGTACACATTTCTAAATATTGGTTTTGATCTCTCCATGGAGACTCCACCACCAGTAGCTTACCATGCTTACATTCTCCTTTGAAAATTTTCCTCATCCTTAAATAGAAAGTGCTCACAAGTTTTCCATCTCCTGGTTGGTCTGCTCCTCTGCCTTCCCTTTCCTGTGCCCTTTTCTCCTTCCTTTTCTTTGTCTTCTACCTTCTCAGCATTTCTCCTGCAAGAAATTTTTCTGTATTCCTTACCACACATTTTTGCTATCTTGCAATGCTTAGTTTGAATAGTGGCTGAGATAGCATGCTTCTGATTACTTCCTTTCACCCTGAATTTCCCTTATTCCATTGTACCAAATGATAACAAAAATTCTTGCACTTTGTGTTTGTATTTTGCAACTTATTTTTAGTGACATTAAAATTAAATTAATTAATTAACATGTTGCCTAAACATTGTGAGCTATTTAAAATGATTTATGAAGGACTTTGCTGTACATTCCATCCAATTTCAGAATAATTATTTTTAAAAGAACACTTTCATAATATATGAGAGATTCAGACTAGGCCTTGCAGATGTTGTACATATATTTTCTAAAGCAATCATGTAGGATACAATGTAACATGCTTTGTTCTAAAACATTAATATATTATCTGACACATGCTATTTGGGGAGATTAATCAGGTTTGCTTTTTTAAGTGTAATTTTTGTGTTAGGAGGGGAATGTTCTGATGGTTGCAGGAGAATATCTACTGAGATTTACACTGTATTTTAAAAATAGCTGCAAAAAACATGATGGAGAATTAAATAAGTAGATCCTGGTACTGACTAGTTTTTTTTCCTTATTTATTTGTTTATTTATTTATTTATTATTAGAGAATTTCTTCATTTACATTTCAAGTGTTATCCCATAAGTCCCCTATGCCCTCCCCCCGCCCTGCTCCCCTACCCACCCACTCCCACTACTTGGCCCTGGCATTCCCCTGTACTGGGGCATATAAACATTGCTAGACCAAGGGCCTTTCTTCCCCAATAATGGCCAACTAGGCCATCTTCTAATACATATGGAGCTAGAGACATGAGCTCTGGGGGTTCTGATTAGTTCATATTGTTGTTCCATCTATAGGGTTGCAGGCCCCTACAGCTCTTGGGCACTCTTTCTAGCTCCTACATTGGGGACCCTGTGTTCTTCCTTATAGATGATTGTAAGCATCCATTTCTGTATTTGTCAGGAACTGTCAAAGCCTCCCAGGAGATAGTTATATCAGGCTAGTTTTGTGTCAACTTGACACAGCTGGAGTTATCACAGAGAAAGGAGTTTCAGTTGGGGAAGTGCCTCCATGAGATCTAGCTATAGGGTATTTTCTCAATTAGTGATCAAGGGGGAAAGGCCCCTTGTGGGTGGGACCATCTCTAGGCTGGCAGTCTTGGGTTCTATAAGAGAGCAGCCTGAACAAGCCAGGAGAAGCAAGCCAGTAAAGAATATTCCTCCATGGTCTCTGCATCAGCTCCTGCTCCCTGACCTGCTTGAGTTCCAGTTCTTATTTCCTTGGTGATGAACAACAGTATGGAAACGTAAGCTGAATAAACCCTTTCCTCCCCAATTTGCTTCTTGGTCATGATGTTTGTGCAGGAATAGAAACCCAGACTAAGACAGTTCTTTAAAAAAAAAAAAAAGAAAAAGAAAGAAACAGAAGGAAATTGACTTCCAGTAAGTCTTGAAGTGGAAGAATCATTCTACACAGTGAACATTCTATTATAGATGTTGCAAGTGCACCGGGGTAACTCTACAAACATCAACACATAATTTAGTGGTGAACTTTAGAACTAAGCCTAGCTGAGAAATAACATTCTAGATTACAATGCCTATCTCCTGAGGTTTATGTTTCTTCTGGCTTTCTTATTCCTCCCACCACACCTGTTTTCTCCCTAAGCTCTTTTCAATCAAAATGAAACATTAAAATACATTATTCATTCTAGAAAGAAATGTCAGAGTTTTCTGTTTCCATTCCTATTCATTGTTTTCTTTGGTTTTCTAATTGTCACTTTTGCAGACCCAAGTCTCCTTGGGTATAGTTGGTGATATTTTGAAACAGAAATTTTTCACGGAAATACTTCCCTAAGCACAGGGGAAATGAGCAGCTAAGAAGAGAATCAGAAGTTTCTGATAGTGCCCTATTGTTGCTGTTATAATGAAGAGTTAAACATCAGATCACAAGAGGAAGAGATATACTTATCCCTTTTCTCATAAGGTCCAAAATATTATTATTCCCCAGTGAGTCAGAAGGCTAGATTATCCTTTTCAAAATGTCTTGAGAGCATCCAAAATATGATAAATATTTATAAAGAAATACCATACACTCTAACAAAGTTCTATTAATGTTGGAAGGTGATTTGAAATTTGTTTATTTGGGTTGTGTTTAATATCTTAATATCTCTACAATGTCTCTTCTCATTTCATCATGCCAGAATTGTGCTTTGGCTTATCTTTGAAACATAGTGGACAACCAGATTAATATTTGCTGAATGAACTGCCTTGGGAGCCCAGTCAGGGAAATTCCAATCAAAAGGCCTGCTGGGAATCTTCCCTGCAACATTTCAAAGAGTATCATGCAACCAGCAGGCCTTCATACAACAAACAGACTGCTTAAGTGATAGAATTCAGCAGGCTTCCAAATGTCTGAGTTATGACATTTACTGCAACATTGCTGACAAAAGAAAACCTAAATCACAGAAGATACTCCTCAATTATCATCAGTTATGGAATGAAAAAAATATATAGTCAGGAAATGGATTAAATATTTGAAACAGTGCCTCATGCATATAGACATCAAGAGAAGCCTCCATGATATTTAAGGGTTGGTAAGTAATTTCTAGATGCAATTATGTCTACAGGGATGCCGCTAAGTTGTTAATACCTGAGTGTTCTCAATGAGCATCTGATAGTTGATTAACATTTCTTATGTCATTAAATCTCAGAACTTGATGAGAACCAAGATATTAGGTAACGTTTTTGGATTTTGTTTTTGTGTTTGTTTGGGGGGTTTGGAGAGGGATTGCTTATTTTTGTTGTTATTGTATTTTGTTCTTTTCACTTAAGAGAACAAGACATTTAAAGGAGTTGAGTATGTTACTCAAAGTCATAGAAATGGGAAAAAATAAAGATCACCATTGAGTCCTCACTGCAGTTTGTCTGAATATTCCATCATTACTCTGTCACTTTTTATTGTAATAGACTCTTATTCCAATGTTGATTTTAATTGTACACAAAGTCACATTTCTTAAAGACTTAGTCCACAGCTATATCACTATTGAGGATGGGGAGAAACCTTTCAGAAGTGGGATCCTATGAAATAAAATGAGTTCCCCAAGGCGTGTCCTTGAAAGACCTGAGACCACATCTTCACTCTCTCTTTGATTCACATCTGTCTCTGATTCTTATATTCTTATAAATTCCTAATTCATTTTTTATTAGATGTTTTCTTCATTTATGCATCAAATGCTATCCCTTTTCCTAGTTTCCTCTCTGAAAATTCCCTATTCCTTACCCCTCTCCTTCTGCTCCCCAACCCACCCACTTCCACTTTCTGGTCCTGGCATTCCCTTATACTGGGGCATAGAATCTTCAAAAGACCACGGACCTCTCCTGCCATTAATGGCTGACTACGTCATCCTCTGCTATATATAGAGCTAGAGACATGAGCTCTGGTGGTACTACATTCCTAATTCTTATATTCAAGCTTTGGGATGCTTTTTCAATGACCCACAAAACCTTCTGGTAATATTTAGAAAATACAACATCAATTCTTCTCTTCAATTTCCAAAGCTTTTAAGCAAGAAACACTAACCTCAGATGAACCATCTAACCTTCCCATGACTCAATACTCCACACTGCATGGTTTGCTTGGGGAATGTTAAGTTCTAAGTTTTATAATGTTAACATTACTTAAAAAACTGTTAACTCTCCCTTTTCTCTACCTTTTTCCAACTATGTCTTGTTCTTCTTTCTTCTCTTCATTGTTTTGTGTTCTCTTTAACCCTTTCCCAGCCTTTTTCCTTATCTGCATCATGCTCTGCCAGTGACTCAAGTTCAAACAAATCATGAAGCAGATTCAGGTGTTTCCCTGCATAGCTCAAAAATACAAGACTTCTTTTTACAAGAATAAGTTCCTCTTTTCTTGCCTGAAATGGTTCTTCATGCACTCCACCCCCCCCATCCCTGTGGCTTTCCATCTATTTATAGATAGACAGTCTGAACAGTCTTAATATATCAATGACATTTATAACACATGTTAATATCGAAAGCGTCAATGCTCTATTTGTAGAAATGATGTGATGAGATGCTTTTGTTATGTCAGTGGCTTTTATTAAAAATAGGATGAAACTGTGCATTCCCTTTGGAAAATTAAAGAATCATAATAAAGCACTCTCTGCCTTACTTTGTTCAACCATCAGCTTCAAGTGGGAGGTTTGATTTTATTATGTTTGGGGGGGTGCACATTTTATAAATTGCTCTTTACAAGTTCAGGGTGAATATCTGTCTCTTAGAATAGAAGACAGCAGACTCTTCTGGAAGATCCATTAGAGCAGTAAGTGTGGACACCTGGGGATCCATTTTATAATCTTTGTAATTTTTCAGGTTCCCCGTGGTTCCTAGCACCTCAGAACTCTGAAGGTGGCCACAGCTAGGGTTTTATATAAAACATATAATGCTGATCTCTATCTCTGAACATTTTACTCATCATTAAAGTGCATTACAAAATTACAGAAGTTACAGGCTAAAAGCATCTGTGTTAGGTGACAATAGGCAGGGGCCAAAACTGCTGCTTGGTGATCTGGAAAATCCACTCTACCTCTATGTCTTGCATTTTCTTCTATAAAATCCTGAAAAATAAGTAGATCTACACACACGTGTATGTGTGTGTATATGTATACATCTGTGTTTGTGTGTGTATGTGTACATTTATATATACAACATATAAATGCATATGTATAATATTCAAAATTGAACTTGAAAATACACAGAGTGAGATAACTCTAAACCAGGAAGACACGCATGGTATGTACTCACTTGTAAGTAGATATTAACCATGCTACAATCACATAGCCAAATAACCTACAGGAGAGCCCAAGAGAGGATGATTGAATCTCACTAAGAATTGGAAATGAAGTAAACATCTAAGTAGATGGAGGGAGGGAACTATATTAGAGAGGAGAAGAGGAGGGGGAAATGGTGGAGATTAGATGTAGGAAGCGAGGAAGAGGTGGGAGAGAAACCAAAAATCAGAGAAAAGCAGGTCTATGACTGGGACATTCTTGAGAGTTTTTGGAGGTGACTCTATCTGAGACTCCTAGCAACAAGAAATATGAAGCTTGAAAGGGCCACCATCTATAGTCATGCATAACTTTCAGTGGAGGGATGGGTGGCAATCACCCTACCACAAAGTCTTCTACCCAAAATTTGTCCTGCCTACAAGAAGTCCTGGGATAAAGATGGAGCAGAGATTGAGGTAATAATCAAACCAGTGACTGGCCCATCCCATGGGAGAAAGTCAGCCCTTGACACCATTAACGATACTCTGCTATGTTTGCAGACAGGGGCCTAGCATAACTGTCTTCTGAGAGGCTTCATCCAGAAGCTGATAGAAACAGATGGAGAAACACACTAGACAAAGCTAAGGGGGTCTTGTTGAAGTCTGGGGAGAAGGTCTGAGGGAACTGGCAGGTTCAAGGTCACCATGAGAAGACTATCTATAGAGTAAACTAACCAGGACCCATGAGGGGTCATTGAGACTGAACCACCAATCAAAGAACATTCATGGGCTGGACATAGGCTCCTACACATATGTAGCAGGTGTGAAGACTTTGCTTCATCTGAGTTGCCTAACGATTGGAGTAGGGGTTCTCTTGGGTTATGTTGTGGATCTTTGAAAGCCTTTATCATAGCTGGGCCAGCTTCTCTGCCCTCAATAGGAGAAGATATGCTTACTCCTGCTGTGATGGATGTACCATGGTATACGGATACCCGTGGGGAAAGAGGTCTGCACTTGTCTAAGGAAAAGGACAAGGGAAATGGGAAGAGGGTATAAAGGTGAGAATGGGAAAGAGAGAGGAGTCTGAGATCAGGTAGTAAAGTGAATAAATTATATATGAATTAATGGAAAACAAAAAATAAATAATTAACTAGTAAACATTTCCTTTTTGTTTCAATGATATTTATTTCTGTCTTGTTGGTAAAGAATGTTTTCATTTGAAAATCTGGCTCACCTGCTATTTATCTTAACCAAGTTTAGGATGTGCTACTTTCTAACTATTGTCATGCTCTTTGCTGAGCCCACTTTCCAGTACACCTACACAAAATGTGTGCTCTAACCATACAGATGTTTTGTTTAGGATTTTCATACATTCTTATAGCATATTTTGATCAAATCTGTTCCTCATTCCTTTCCCTCCAATTATTTCCCCACCCTACACTCTTCTTCCATTTTAATGTTCTGTTATTTGTTTGTTTGTTTTTCTAACACACTGTTTCTACTGTGCTGCCATTATGAGAGTGTTGGCTGCATCCTGAATAACTTCTCAAGGTCCTTGTCACTGTAGAAAAATTACTCTTCCTCTTCTACCAGCCATGGATTGCCAGTGGCTTCTTAAATAGGGATCCCTTCCATAGATCATGCTGATCTTTTCACTGTTGATGCTATGCATGTCTATGCATGTCGTGGGCATAGCTGTGATATTATATGAGCAATTCTTTTTTCAAGTTTAGAAACCATTGAATTGTTGTAGCCATTTATTAACTATAATTTTTATACCTTTCTACCCAGTTTTCTGTTATGAATACCATATCTTTTGAAGAAGGGTCATGATATAAATGTCATATTTAGGACTGTTCACTCTGAGAGCCCTTATTCTTTTCATACTGAACAATACTCAGTTGTTGTCTCTGTGTTAATTATTGTCTGTTGTTAAAAGAAACTTGTGTGATTATAGTTGTGAAATTCATTAGCCTATGGAAATTATGAAAACATAGAGGATAGTTCGTGTCTGTCCTATTAACAACAAAAATAGGAGGACCTTTGCTATGGACTACAACCAAAGTAGGTTCCTGTCTCTTACAATCACACCAGGCACATTTTCTGTTTTACAGAGCAGGTTGCACTCCCATTGGTGCAATAGTGGCACAGTTGTTCTTGGAGACTCATAACAACAATGAAGCCCTTATGACTAAAATTAGTAGCCTCCCATTGTTAAAAAAAAAAAAAAAAAAAAAAAAAAAAAAAAACACTCAAGGAAGCTTATTATTTACTACTTGTGTTGTGTGAAATTGTAAGAAGAATTTTCTTGATTTTCAGGGAAAAATTTTTCCTGAACTCTTCATCTGCTGGTCCTAAGACTTTTGACCTCCTATTCTGCAGAACTGTAGAAAATAAATTTCACGGATCGATATATCTAAGGTATTTTTCTATAGAAGAGCAAATGAAATAAGAAAAGCATTATTTTATCTTACCATTTTTCCTACCTGTTTCTTATTTTAAGTCATTCTACAAACCCAGTATAAATATAACCTTCTCTAGAACCAATTTTCCCATTGTGGGCTTTATCAATCTCTCTGCCATGTCATAGATTTATCTATTAGGTCTGTGATTGATTTTGCTACACTTAATGTCATATCATTTCCTAGATCATGCAAAAGTTGAAGGCAGAATGCCTGTCTTGTTGTTCTTTATGTATCACCAAGTCATAGATCACAAAATAGAAGAAAACTGAGTCAATTTACTAAGTTGTGAGCATTTTGATGACTTTTGACACATTGATCTCTCAGGGTGTGAATCAGGCATTAATTTCTGCTGACATTCTTTGCAGCAAGCACAGATTTATTTGTTGACCACACCTTGAAGTGCCCTTTAAAGCTACAGTGGGCAATAAGGTTTAATTATATATAATAGAGATCCAGTAGTAGACCATTCAGGCCATTGATGGAAATAGGGTCTAAATTCACCAGAGGGCAAGAATCACCTTCTTAAAGCTTGAGATCCTCAAATCCTGATACACTCTCTCAAAGAGCAAACTACTCTCCATTCTCATATCTTAAATGTTAAATAAAAAAAAAATCCCTTATTTAAAAATGTGTGTGGTACAGGATAGCATGTAATAGAAAAAAATATTCTATGTAAAATTCAAACCAAAGCATTAAGTACCAAACCGAAATCTCCTGGGTTTATTGCTGCAAGGTAGTTAGTGCTTGAAAAATAATAAACAAATTTTCGCCTAATGTTCTAATATCTATTTAGTAATTACTTGGATCTCATTGAAATAAATGTGATGGATACAATATGTCTGGCTAGTGTATTTGGGAATTTAACATTATCTCAAATCATTAATCTTGATTTACTATTAATTGAGTGGATTAAACACAAGGTCTGTACTTACTAGACAATGCTTTTTACCTGAATCATATCCCCAGCCTATTATCCTTCATCTTTATGAAGTAAACCTAAGCTATGAATATCAGTTAATCAATCTACTAGTGTCAGGAATATTCTTAAACACACACACAATAATTACACAATTATAAAATTAAAACGTTTATAAAAAGTGAGAAGACTCAGCCACCATGAATCTAACTAGTACAATTATGTTAATGACCTGAAGGCCCATCCCTAACTTCCCAACCCCCATTCTGCATTTCAGAATCTTACCAGACTCCAGCTATGTGTTCCATGGCCTTAAGGAGAGCTCATATATCCCCTTAGAGGCTACATTCCAAACAGTTTCACATTACCAGTTTCTGCCCTTTGAAATTTTTACAAGTTTGCAATGATAATATTGTGAAGCTCAGTGACTATACCCAAAATAGCACACTGTGTATTTTAAAATAACAAGAGTGAAGAGGATTTCAAATGCCTTTCCTTTAAAAAAAATGATAGATAAGAGAATGTTAATTACTTTGATTTAATAATGTCATATTGCATGCATATTTTAAAATACCACATTATATCCTATAATAGCATATAATTATCATTTATCAATCATTTTTTATCTCAAATGCATATTGGATACTTCTCATTTTCCTTCAAAGGTTCCAACATTGGAAACAACCATATATCAGCTGAGAGAAAGAGTATGTATGCAACTTGGTCAAGATGATTCACACTGTATTAAGTATTGGCATCATATTGAAGTATCAAGACATCACTCTGAATCTGTCTGAGCTTAACCAAAACTAGCTTCCCCCAATTCTCACTAATGCTGGCATGGTTGACTAACATAGATCTACTTCCCTCCTCATGTCTAGTTGGTCTGCTCTTGGGATGCAAGTGGGAGTTTGGTTTGTTCCATATGTTTCCCTATTTGCTTGACAATGCATGGCCAAGCATTCTATTCTCATGAAAAAAAAAAAAAAAATCACACCAGCACCAGGGAAAGAGACAATATTTGTGAGCATGTATTTGCCTGTTCTCATGTCATGGTTATCAGATACTAAGGAAGAAAACACATTAGAATCATGGTGGGTGTAAGGACAACACAGGTTCCATAAGTGAGTTTGAAACTTAGTGTAGAGTAAGACCTTGCCTCAAAAGAGCAAGTAGATGTGCTATGGAGTCAGTAGAGTGCTTCTCATGCTAACATAAAACCTTGTGTTTGGATTCTGAAACCCAATATAAAAACCTGGATGAAGCAGCTCATGATTGTGAAACCATTATTGGGTGCATGAAGGCAAAAGGATCCCTGGAGCTTGCTGTCTTGACAGTCTGAGTATGTCTCTAAAAACAATGTAGAGAGCAATTAGAGGACTGAGTATTGACCTCTGACTTCCAAATGACAGCGGAGTGTGTGTATGCACACAGGTGCATTTATGAGAGCACACACACACACACACACACACACACACACACACACACACAAAGATGGTCTTAATGAAGAGTTTAATTTGAAGCAAAGAACTGCTATATCGTGGCTCCCAGCAACACCATCTGTAAAATGGAAGTGGTACCAGAACCTATTCAGTGAAGCATTTGTCAACATGACACACAAATGATGGAAAAGAACAAATTTTAAAATCTGAAAAGCATTCAAAATGAATAAATTATGATAGATGATGAGGGTGTAAGAATAAATAAAGATTTAAGCAGGACTTATATAATATTAAAATATTTAGCCTTTACCACACAATGAGTTGTCTACCATGACAACATTTTGAGTAAGAAAACACTGTAAATCCCAGAAGTCTACATAACTTTGAGAAAGGGGAGAAGTGTGATCCATAAAATTGTATATGCAAAGAACACACTTCAAAAATACATTTTTTAAGTCATGAGATATAATTGGAGCAGGGTGGAGTATAGAGAATGCAAAACGGAGTTATAGCACTCTAAGTTTAGCTACTTGAAGATAATTTGCCAGAGGCCCCAAACCCAGTGTGTACAAGCCCCAGGGTCCCTAGCAGCACACTGCTACTTTCGCAACCAGGCTGCCTTCTAAGGACACCGGAAGAGGAAGAAATTTGGGGAGGGAAATCTTTCTTGCTCCCAGCTGCTTTTCACCATCTGAAAGTGTACTGAGATTTTGGAATAAACCAAGAGAGGGCTGTGCTCACACCTGCCAAGATGCAGAAGCAGCAGCCAGGTTTACAGAGGTGTTATTATGGTGCCTCACTGGCATCTTTAGAATAATTCCCCAGGGAGTTTGGATTGAAATAGAGCAGTCAGAGTGCTAACACTATCACATACTTCATGTGGAGTGTGTTACAGAAGCACTTTTCCTTATTTTAGACAGTAAGCCGAGCGGTTCTTAAAAGTACCACAGCTTGCTTATTTACATCACATACTGGGATTGGGTATACTTTATATGGGCGGTTATCAATGCCCACTTGATGTGCTCACACTTCTTTTGCACAGCCTCTCTATTACTTAAGGAAGAGAAGTATTTCAATGATCACACACACACACACACACACACACACACACACACACACCCCACACATCACGCACAAAGTAATATATGTATATCTGTGTTTCTCTGTGTGTGTATGACTGTGTGTATAGGTAAGTATGTTTCTGAGTCTGTGTCTGCCACTTTTTGAGTGTATCTGTGTCTTTACCAGTGTCTGTGTGATTGCCCTTGATAGCAAAACTGGTATTTCTTCCTACGTGTTTTCTCTTCTTGCAGCATGAGAGGACAAGTTCCTTGTCCCATTCCTGAGTGGATATCTCAGCATGTAGCAACTTGCTTCTTTGATGGAGTTTAATATTTTTCTGGATGATCTGGGGATTTGCATGAGTTGTAAAGAGAAGCAGAGAAATCTATTTGTGTTTGGAAAGCATGAGTGCTAATGATTGAAACACCACTAATAATTTTTTGAGGTCATGGTGTAGACTTGTCATTCATTCATTCATTCATTCATTCATTTAATCAATAATGGTGAAAATCCAGCTCATGATCGAAACAGTACTATCTGCTAGAGGAAAAAAAGGGAGAATGGCCACATACATATAATATAGTAGATGGCCTCATAAACATAAATCAGAAATGGTTATAGAATTTTGGATTGGTTAGTCCTAGGACAGAGCATAGATGGTAACCATTTGAATGAAGAACTAATACATTGAACTTTGTGAAAACGTAATACAATGACAGTTATAAAGTCATAAAATCAGCCATTTATAATTGTCTATCAATAGATTGTAGAGGAAGCATTATTTACCTTGACTTGGAAGGACAAGAGAAGAATTTGGAAAAGAAAAGGGCGGCCAATATGGAGGGAGTAATGAGATAAGAGAATTGAGTGAGAACAGACAGTCAAGCATGCCATGTAACCGAGAGATGGAGAAGCAAGGGCACACAACAGGCAGTTTGGTCTCTCAGCACAATCGACTCCAATGAGTCAAAGCACACCGACTGTGACCCCAAACATCAAGAAAACCTAGATGTTTTTTGAAGGAAACCAAATAAAATATCTTTAAGCAAAGATTATTCAATTTCTTCCAGAAATGATTAAAGAGACTCTTGCACACTGTCCTTTGTGACACATGGTCCCTTAGCCACAGTTCAACTTCCTTCCACTATTTCAGGTAATTGACAAAGTATTTCACAATCCCCTTCTGTGTAAGAGCCATGGTAGGATGTCAAAATGACTAGAGATTCAAGACACAATTTTTTTTAAACTTTTATTAGATATTTTCTTCATTTACATTTCAAGTGTTATCCAGAAAGTTCCCTATACCCTCCCCCCTCCCGGCCCTGCTCTCCTACCCACCCGCTCCCACATCTTGGCCCTGGCCTTCCCCTGTGCTGGGGTATATAAAGTCTGCATGACCAAGGGGCCTCTCTTCCCACTGATGGCCAACTAGACCTTCCTCTTCTATATATGCAGCTAGAGACATGAGCCCAGGGGGTACTAGTTAGTTCATGGTTATTCTTCCACCTATAGGGTTGAAGACCCCTTCAGCTCCTTGGGTACTTTCTCTAGCTCCTTCTTCCTTGGGAACCCTGTGTTCCATCTAATAGCTGACTGTAAGCTTCTACCTCCATGTTTGCCAGGCATTGGTATATTTTCCCCCGAGACAGCTATATCTGGGCCCTTTCAGCACCATCTTGCTGGTATATGCTATAGTGTCTATGTTTGGTGGCTGATTGTAGGATGGATCCCTGGCAGCCGCAATCGTTGGGTCCATCCTTTGGATTCAGCTTCACACATGATCTCTTTAACTCAAGACACAATTTTACATCCTGGTATAATGTTATAAGAAGTTTTCCTGCCGTCATTAAAATGAAAATAGGTAAATAAAATTTCCTATTTATTGTTCTTTGAGAAGTCTTGTTGGCATGTGTAATAGCCTGAAGAGCTTTGAAAGAAAACTATATGTAATAAAAAAATAATGTCAAGAAAGTTCAGTGATTTCCTAAAGTTTTATCTTTTTATTTATAATTTATTTTTTACAATCCATGTTCCATACCCTGCCCCCCCATCTACCCTCTAACTGCTCCATAATCCACACCTCCTCCCCACCCCACCCCGTCTCCACATGGATGCCCCCATCCCCCAACCCACATGACCTCTAAATGCCCTGGTGCCTCCAGTCTCTTGAGGGTTAGGTGCATCTTCTCTGACTGAACCCAGATCTAGCAGTCCTCTGCTGTATATGTGTTGAGGACCTCATATCAGGTGGTGTCTGATGTCTGTTTGGTAGTCTAGTGTTTCAGAGATCTTGGGGGTCCAGATTAATTGAGAATGCTGGTCCTCCTACAGTATTGGCCTTCTCCTAAGCTTCTTTCAGCCTTCCCTTATTCAACAACATGGTTCGTCTGCTTCTGTCCATTGGCTGGGTGCAAATATCATCCTAAAGGCTTAAAGTGGTAAATATTGATCATTTAAAATAAATGAGTTGAACATATATCTCAAAATTTTAAGGAACATGTCCCCAATTTCACATGTTGAGAGTCCTGGAGAAATAATCATAAAAATGCACATATGATATAAAGATGGTCTGGTACTTGCCTCATGTGAATTTTATTAATTAATGCAACACTGTTAATGGTAAAGGGCCAATAAGATTGCTAAGTGTGTAAGACTACCTGCCATGCAAGATTAGAAACAGATCTTTGGAATCTGCCTGGTGGAAAATGAACCAGCTCCCAAAAGTTGTCTTGTGATCTTTACAGGTACACCATGGTATGTATGTACCCACACTTATATGCAAGTCATAAATACATACAATAGTAACAAAAATAATTTGTATTTATTTAATAGAAAGATAAATGTATGTTCAACAGCTACAATATTTGTATAGATTTTTTGTCTTAACTTCTATGTTTTTACAGTACATTAAAAAGTAATTTTAGTTTGTCGCCTACAATGGTTTATGAATAAGTGTGTTTTTATACATTTTTACGGGTATTATTTATATTTTGCTCACAGCTGTCTGCAGAACACAGAAGAAGGGGAAATGAGAGAATAGAGAAGGGATAATACACTTGAGTCTATTGCCCTCATTCAGACCCATTGGGATTCACCTCATAGAGTAATGTGTTAATCGTTGGTCCTATTTTGAGTCCTTATTCTGGGTCAGAAGGGTAGTACATAGAGTAAGACTAGAGCTCACGCCACACTCGCAGGTAACCATTGCATTTCTGTTGGAAACTGGGCCTGCTCAGTGAATTTGAGGCTTAATGTAGTCTGTTTAGGACTCTCTGGATCTCAACTAGAAGTGATCCTTAGACTGATTTGTCTCTCTATTACAATCCTGTGTCCAGAAACTGATGACTTATCCCTTGATTCTACTTCTGTATTTGTGAAATAAAGATGTCAATTTTTTGTCTAAAAGTTAAATTAGTTAATTGGAAAGAATTCTCAAAATTGGATATTATAGGTAATAAGTTTTCAATAATTTTTACTGATGATAATTATCATTATAATTATTTTAACATTAAGCACATTGGTTTTTGGCCCCCATTTAAAAATAAAATAAAACAAAACAAATAAACAAAGAAAAAAATTGTCCCTAGCCTCTACCATTGCTTATCCTCAAAACAAGTCAGCAAATCCGGAAAGTCAAACATTCATAATTATCCATCTGAAAGTTTTGTTGTTATTTTTAAAACTAATTGAATTACTCTGTGCTTGTGTGTGTATCATGAGTGCAATGGTTTGCATATGAGAATCAGAGAGCAACCTTGTGAGTTTTGTACTCTCCTAACTTTCCATGGCTTCTGTAATAGAACTCAAGGTCACCATGCTTTTGCAGCAAATATTTTAACCTGCTGAGCCACCTTACTGGCCAAATCAAAGGCCACACTTTGATGATTTTGGAAAGAAAATCACCCCAAGGATGTTATTGATATAGCAGCTATCTCTAAGGATTTAATCTGAAGGATCAATGGCTATGAGACTCAGGAGGACACCAGTCCCTCACAGGAGTAAGATGCAGACAGGGATAGCTGATTAACAGGTAAGATAAATGAGGACCCTGACAATGTAAAGATGTTATACTTCTGGTTTAAGAGACTAAAGGAGCAAAGAGGATACTCTGTAGGGAATCTTTCTGAATCTAAGCTGATATCTGCTCTGCTACTTCATTCATTTTACCAGAGAGAAATTGAGTTACTTATCCTGTACCTGTGAGTACAGCACCATACAAAATGTATTTCAAAATAGATTACAAACAATTCCAACATTTAAAACTAGAAAGTATCATTGTAGAATTGTGTTTATGCATGTGTGTGTGTGTGTGTGTGTGTGTGTGAGTGTGTGTGTGTTGTTTGTTTGTTTATGAGCTGGGGGAGTAATTGGGAATAGTTGGTGTCACCTCTCTAAGAACTGTTTTTCTCCTCAATAGCTAAAGTTCATAATATTTATCTCTTGGACTTCTATAAAGATAAGATCTATGCAATAAACATATTACATGGGGCAATTGATAGATAATAGCTATTAGCATTATTACTGTGAGTGATGAAATATTAAGAAATAAAAATCTGGCCTGGTAAGAAGGGAAGAAAATCGACCTATGTTGAATAAAATGTAATTAATGGAAGCTTTATGCCTTACATAAATATGCATGTGCAGGCATTAATCAATTGTTCTTGTTAATACCTATTCCTTTTTAAACTCATTATAATAGACAACTTTTTTGCAGTATGTTAACTTTGATAATAATATCTCAAATTAGGCTGATGCAAAATAACCTCCAAAACATGTGGCTTAAATGTGACCAAATTGTTTGGCCTAATTATAATAGAAAAGGAAATTAAATATTTTCAGTGATTCTTAAATTCAGACTGAACATAGTTAAGTAACTGATTGTCATATGGGTAAACTGATACTGGGGTCAATTACATTTGTAAAACAGTATGTAAAGAAGTTAAATACAATTTTTTTAGCCTAAAGTTCTTTTTCTTTAAAATATTTATGGCTTATTAACCTCTAAACAACGAGTACAATGTACATATATTTGTGTGTTTCATACAAATTAATTCTGTTGGGCATCCTAAGAACAAATTGTAAAAATTAAATGGTGAAAGGAGAGTGTGCAGTAAGTGTGTTAAACAAAGCTCCAGACTGCTTTGGCTACTACCGGCTTTCCTCCTCATCCCTACCCACTAACATGTGAGCAGTTGTACCACAAAACCTGTGTGATGTTCTACCTTCCTCCGTGGCTTCCAAGCAATGATAAATTTCCCATCAAACCATGATGCAATTCTTCCTCCTGTGACATACATCTTGTCATGGACTTGGTCACAATGTTGAGAGAGAAAAAAATAATAATAAAAGCACTAAAGAAAGCAAATCCCATAGAAATGTGATTGAATAGCAATGCGATTCAATAGAAACAAAAACTGAAACAGTAAAGTATATGTAAATCTAAAGAAAAAATGTATAGGTCTTGAGCAGGGCACTGGTGGCACATGCCTTTAATCCCAGCACTTGGGAGGCAGAGGCAGGCGGATTTTTGAGTTCTAGGCCAGCCTGGTCTACAGAGTGAGTTCCAGGACAGCCAGGGCTAAGCAGAGAAACCCTGTCTTGAAAAAACTAACTAACTAACTAAATAAATAAATAAATAAATAAATAAATAAATAAATAAATAAATAGTATAGGTCTTAGTTGTTTAAATTTATCAATATATCCTGGATTGAGGAAGAATTTAGGAGTACTTATGAAGAAATTACAACCTACTAATTTCTGAATCCAAGCTCATGATATAGCTGTGTTCCTATGAAAATCAAGTGGATAACAAAGGAATAAAACAACTCTACACATAAATCTTACAACTGTGAAGAAATGCAAAGACACAAACCTCAACTCACTATGCATGGAACAGATAATTTGAATAGCCCAACTGCTATTAAAAACTAAATGAATTCACAACCTAAAAATTCCCTCCAAAAGAAGTCTCTAGACACAGATTGCTTTACTGAAAAGCCTACCAAATATTTAAATAAAAATTACTGTCAATGCTGCATAACTGTATGAAGAAAACCGAGAAAAGGAACACATTGACTTGTTTTTGAAAGCTAGTATTCATACAAAAATCAGAGAAGGACAGTACTAAAAATAAAAACAAATAGAATTGAAGACCAATATCCCTTATGAAAACAGATATAATTTATATCTTTAACATATTATTAGAAAATTAAATTCATCCATAAACAAGACTAATTTCTATGCCATGACTAAGTGAAGTTTACTCTAGATATCACAGGTGATTTGATACTTGATAATCAATCCTTGTGACTAATGAATAATATATTGTATAGTCATTGTAATAGGTTTGATATAAAGTTATTCATTGTTCATGAGCTCCTTGGAATGTTAGGTTATCAATGTTGAATAATATTAGATGACTCATGGTAGGAATCATAAATACCGCCAGGGTGAAGACTAGTTAACAGATAGGTCAAATACATGTTAACAAGGTTAAGTCTTGATCCAGCCTGATGCCCAAGGAAGAGGCAGAAATTTAAGAGTTAGTCATCTAAATAATGCATGGAGAATGAAACCAGAATAAAACTTCCCGACTGTGTGAGCATCTTGAACTTTCCTACCTTAACAAAGCCAGCAATATTCCACAGAGAGAAGATCCTGAAAATGTATATTTGGAATGCTTCTGTCATTTCATTCCACTTCTTTGGCTTAAGAATTCCTAAGTTTACTATTGATGGTAAGGCAGAATTAAAAAGCACAACCCTTTCTTAAGGAGTATTAGGTCTTTCTTGAGTAATTGAAGCAACAGAGGCTATGGAAATACTTTAGTCTATAATCACTGAGATCTCTCTCTCTCTCTCTCTTTCTCTCTGTGTGTGTGTGTGTGTGCCTGTGTGTTAGTAACCATCTGAAATATAGGTGGCCACTCCACGACAAGTTGTCTTGTTTAAAATCATGTCATTTATAGAGGGTGCCTTGAGATAGCAATTGAACTGTAAGGTACAGTTAGTCTGAAAGCTTTTGGTGAGAACATTGATTCACAATGTTTGGACTTAGCTGGGTAGTGGTGGCACACTACTTTAATCCCAACACTTGGGAGGCAGAGGCAGGTGGATTTCTGATTTTGAGGCCAATCTGGTCTACAGAGTAAGTTCCCAGACAGCCAGGGCTACTCAGAGACATCCTGTCTTGAAAAACCAAAAAAAAAAAAAAAAAAAAAAAAAAAGTTTGGGCTTTGAGTGGTATTCCGTTATTCAGAAAAAATAAGGAAACATATTTTCCATGTCAGTAATTTCATCAACTGACATGGAAAACTTTCATGAATTTAGAATTCATAAGAAAAAATTTTCTCAGAAAATTAAACAGAACAGATATTATTCAGTTTGAAAAAATTATTTACAGAATAGTATTCCTAATATTTTATTCCACCTAAAAGATAATCAACAAGTTGGCAAAAAGCTTTTATGTCACTTTTTTTAAATAAAAGTGGAAGTTCTGCCTAGTACAATAGAACAAGGAGTTTAAAATTGAAAAATATAGAGGACAGAAAACAGAAAAAGTAAATGCACTATTTGCAGATAATACAAACACAAAACTCCAAGAAATGCGAAAACAAAATAAAACAAAACCTTCCTGGAAGTCATAAGTGAATTCATTATGATCACATAATACCAGGAAGCATAAAAATAATAGATTTCCTGGTATTAACAGTGAACACAAATACATTGCATTAACAATTTTATCAAATTTAAAATAACTAAAAATGGAGTATGTGAATCTAAAGTATGAGATATAGGCCTTACTTCCTAAAATTTACCCTGTACTGGAAAATGAAATTTAATATCTAAAGACATTGAGAAATATATACCCTTCTTGAATTGGGAGGCTCAAAAAGTTAGGACGTCAGTTCCTTTCAAATTGATGGACAGTTAAGCTGAATTCCCATCAAAATCTCAGCAGGATAGTTTCACAGAGAAAGACACAAGATTGTTCTAAACTTATAACAAAAAGAGTGAAGTGGAAGGTATCAAGACTACCTCACCTTGAGATAGATTTTAATAAGCTACATTAATTAAACAGGCATGATACTAAAAGAAGGGCAGACACATAGATCAATATAATAGAAAAGAAACCCCAGAAGCAGACTGCTAAAATATGCCCAACGGATTTTTGACAGTGTTGTCAGTTTAAACTACTGAGTTTGTAAAAACCTTGTTAAAACAGTAGTCCACTATTGCAGAATAAAAGCATAATTTGAGAAATGTAAAAGTTTAGAAGGAAAGTCAAATACATTACGACCTACTCTGTTTGGATCTCAGACAAAACCCTTCATTTTTATTATCCTAGATTTTAATGTGGTAACATATTTATCAGAGGAATAGAGGAATTCTGAGTAGGAAGTGAATAAAGCTGTTTACTTAATGTGAGTGACTTACTCGTCAATAATGGGTTATTGTAACTGTGCTTGGGTGATGCTTGTTGGCAGAACTATAGTTAGTTGGATCGCAGTCACAGACAGAAGTATTACAATATAGTAAATATATTGAATAAAATATAATATTATGTGTTTTATAAGTGACTCTCATTTATCTTTCCTTATTTTCTATTATTTCATTACAATAAAATTCAACATATCATGGTAATAACAGTGCACATTTGTAGATGTGCCACTCAAAAGATTAAGGCATCGAGTGTCAGAAAGTAGCATTGTGACATCGGGGCCAGCCTGAGTTCTACAATGAGATCCTATGTCAATCAAAAGTATTCAAAATTCAAATTTCATGGTAGCTCACTACTTTGCTTCACAGTATACTTCTGTAGAAGCATGCTTCTCTAGAATAAAAGTCATGAAAAAGAAATTTTAAGAAGTACACAGGCATCAGGCATGGTGGCGAATGCCTTTAATCCCAGCATTCTGGAGGCAGAGGCCGGTGGATTTCTGAGTTTGAGGCCAGCATGGTCTACAGAGTGAGTTCCAGGACAGCCAGGGCTACACACAGAAACCCTGTCTCCAAAAACCAAAAACCAAAAACCAAAAANAAAAAAAAAAAAAAAAAAAAAAAAAAAAAAAAAAAAAAAAAAAAAAAAAAAAAAAAAAAAAAAAAAAAAAGTACACAGACATGACTAAGGCAGTACTACAGGACAATCTTCTTGAGAAGCTGAGCCAGGATGTTTATACACAGGATGTATATACTCATGTTGTAATACCCTTGATAACTTAGTGAGATGCTCTCTCAAAATTTAAATTAGATAACAGGTTAGTGATAAAGCTTCGAAAAAGTTATTATACAAGATAATATATGTTTGCTCTTCAGTACCAATAAATGGAGAGAGAAAGAAGGATGGAAGAAAGAAGAGAGAGTACAGGATGCGAAGGAGACAAAGAGAGAGGGAGTTGTGTATGAGAGAGAGATGGGTTAATCTTGGAGATCAGGCAGAAGCAAGAAAATATTAATAAATTCAGATTCTGCCTCTAAAGAGATGGGGAATCATTCCTAATTAAGAGGTGAAAAAAATAAAATAAAATAAAATAAATAAAAGAGGTGAAACCAGAATTGTCAGGGAGGAGTCTAAAGAAAGCAGGTGCTGCTCATGCATAAAAAAGGACAAGAATTGCTGATGACTGAGGCTTCCACCATAGTCCAGAACCCTTCAGAAACCGCATCTTTTCTCTTGACATGTGACTCAAACACTAGTTCATTGGGGGCGGGGGAGACAATAAATAGTGACAGCTTTATGAGTACAGATGTGTTGAGCAATACAGACCAGGAGTTCTCCAGCCACTCAGGAGGGACATGTGAGGCCATTAAATCAACTCTTGTAATATTTTATGGCTCACTCCAATAGTCTGGCTTCACTCAGTTGTGCCAGTTCAGAAAGGCATCAAAAGATGCATGCATGGAGCTGGGCGTGGTGGCGCACGCCTTTAATCCCAGCACTTGGGAGGCAGATTTCTGAGTTCAAGGCCAGCCTGGTCTACAAAGTGAGTTCCAGGACAGCCAGGGCTACACAGAGAAACCCTGTCTAAAAAAAAAAAAAAAAAAAGATACATGCATGTAACTTTTGAAAATTACATAGAGTATGATGGCCAGAGGCACATCCTCCATATGTCTACAATTGTATAGGGTGAGTTTTATCTATGACATTTACCCAGCAGCGAGAAGTTATATTTCGCAAAGGGCTCCAGGACTCTGATCCTTTCCTTCCATTAGGCCCTTGGCTTCAAGTCTTTTTGAAGAAGATGAAGTCAGCATGCTTCTTAGTTCTTTCTTGGCCCGTGCCTTTTTAAGATAAGTGTGCATGAGATCCCACAGAGTGCTAAATGCTATGAGTGAGTATATCCTCCTTCCATTTTAAGTCTAACTGGCACTCAGGAATCCTTTTCTCTATTAGGTAATTCTGATGCTGATAATTTAGCTGAAGATGTGCCCAAGATGGTGAGCCACATGTATTCCATTAAAACTAGTAATTCAAACCAACATGTTTGTAGACTACAATATTATGATTCGGTGTCAAAAGACTGA
The DNA here is from genome assembly GCA_902729485.2 of Mus minutoides. Lineage (NCBI taxonomy): Eukaryota > Metazoa > Chordata > Mammalia > Rodentia > Muridae > Mus > Mus minutoides. Next base: position 1,393,860 of record LR749837.1, read on the forward strand.
ACAACTCTGAATGACAATGTGCATTATTCTTACAGGGCAGATAAGGGAATTCATGTTCTTTTACTCCACTGTTCCTGGGATCATCATAATCATGTTTTAAAATCTCACGGAGCCAAATGACAACTAGACTTTGGCAACATTGTCAGGCTTAACTATTGGGATAGTTGAACAGGGTTGTCACTTCATGACTCTGAATAGTTATGGATTTCTGTCTGCCTTCTCCATATAACCCACTCTTTGGCCAAAATTGTCTTTGTATGGCCTTGGCTTCCCAAAACATATAATATATAAAATTAATTATCAAATAAAATTTCCAGGAGCATCAGTTCAAAGAAAAAATAAAGTTTTGAACCATCTAGATTGCAAATCTAAATGAAAATTTCTTCATTATATTATTATTATGACTCATCAGGGGTTAATCATAAAGCTTATCAATACATATTATTAATTACACATAATAATGGATTTCATTGTTATATTTTAATATATTCATTAATGAAGTCTTACAGGGTTCACACCATGTTATTCTCCTTTCCTCCTGCTGCTAAGCTGATCCCTTTCTTCTTCTCAGATAGCCTGCTTCCAGTTTTATCCTTTCTTTCATGGAACAATGAGTTTCATTAGCATTATACATAGAAGAGTGGCTAAGAAATTATTTATAGACAGATGGGCAACTTCCTAGATACTACTCCACTGAAGAAAATTACTCTCTCTCTTCCAGGAACTATTCTACAAGTAGATACTCAAGGAAGAGCAAGTGAGCTCTTAACACACTGACAATTTACTATATAAATGACATGCAGCTTATTTAACCACTGAACTAAGAAAGTCAAGATATAGTAGAGGTTCCTGTGTGTGTGTGTGTGAATGTATGTGTGTGTGTTTATCTGTCTGTCTGTGCTTGTACTCATATGAGGACTGATGCAGAAAAAAACCTTAACTCTTTGTGCTTCTATATTGTTTGAAACAGTCTAATGCTGCTCTCTGGTAGACTGACAGGTCCATGATTTTCTAGCAATTCTCTTGGATATACCTACAACCTCAAGGTAGGAGCAATTAAAGACCTTTAAAGACTGACATTATTGCATCTGTCTTAATGGTGCTTCTAGTGGTGCAAACACAGATCCTCCTGCTTGCATAGCAAGTGTTTTACCCACTGATTCATCTTGCCAGATCTGTCTTTAAAGTCTCTGTCTGTCTGTCTGTCTGTCTGTCTGTCTGTCTGTCTGTCTGTCTCTCACTCTCTCTGTCTCCCCACCCCACCCCCCACCACCACACACACACACAATCTCAGCCTCTGGTGACCTGCCCAGGAATTCCAACTACCCGGAAGCACACCCAACAGAAAGAACTATGGTTTTGACCCTTCCCACTTATTGAATATGGAAAGGGGCAATAGATCAGTGAGCTGCTAAGAGGGATAGAAGGAAGAAGCAAAAGAGCTCTTTCAGCCCTTTTAGTTTTTTACTAGATATTTTCTTTACTTACATTTCAAATGCTATCCCAAAAGTTCCCAATACCTTCCCCCCAGCCCTGCTCCCCTACCCACCCATTCCCATTTCTTGGCCCTGGTACCCCCAACTAGGACATCTTCTGCTACATATGCAGCTAGAGACATGAGCTCTGGGGGCACTGGTTAGTTCATATTGTTGTTCCACCTATAGGCTTGCAGAACTTTTCAGCTCCTTGGGTACTTTCTCTAGCTCCTCCATGGGGGCCTGGTGTTCCATCCTATAGATGACTGTGAGCATCCACTTCTGTGTTTGCCAGGCACTGGCATAGCCTCAAAAGAGACAGCTATATCAGGGACCTTTCAGCAAAGTCTTGCTGGCAAATGCAATAATGTCTGGGTTTGGTGGCTGATTATGGGATGGATCCCCTGGTGGAGTAGTCTCTGGATGTTTCATCCTTTCATCTTAGCTACAAATTTTGTCTCTGTAATTCCTTCCAGGGGCATTTTGTTCCCTATTCTAAGGAGAAATGAAATATCCAAACATTGGTCTTCTTTCTTCTTCATTTTCTTGTATTTTGCAAATTGTATCTTGGGTATTCCAAGTTTCTGGGCTAATATCCACTTATCAGTGAGTGCATATCAAGTGACTTCTTTTGTGATTGGGTTATCTCACTAACGATAATATCCTCCTGATACATCCATTTGCCCAAGTATTTCATAAATTCATTGTTTTTAATCACTGAGTAGTACTCCACTGTGTAAATGTACCACATTTTCTGTATCCACTACTCTGTTGAGAGACGTCTGGGTTCTTTCCAGCTTCTGGCTATTATAAATTAGGCTGCTGTGAACATAGTTGAGCATGGGTCCTTATTACCAGTTGGAATGTCTTCTGGGTATATGCCCAGGAGAGGTATTTCTGGATCTTCCGGAAGTATTATGTCCAATTTTCTGAGGAACCACCAGACTGATTTCCAGAGTGGTTTTACAAGCTTGCAATCCCACCAACAATGGAGGAGTGTTCCTCTTTTTCCACATCCTTGCCAGCATGTGCTGTCCCCTGAATTTTTGATCTTAGCCATTCTGACTGGTGTGAGGTGGAATCTCAAGGTTGTTTTGATTCACATTTCCCTGATGATTAAGGATGTTGAACATTTTTTGAGGTGCTTCTCAGGCATTCGGTATTCCTCAGTTGAGAATTTTTTTTTTGGCTCTGTACCTCATTTTTAATGAGGTTATTTGAATTTCTGGAGTCCAGCTTCTTGAGTTCTTTGTATATTTTTGATATTAGTCCCATATCAGATTTAGAATTGGTAAAAATCCTTTTCCAATCTGTTGGTGGCTTTTTGTCTTATTGACAGTGTCTTTTTTCTTACCGAAGCTTTGGGATTTTATGAGATATCTTTTGTCCTTTCTTGATCTTACAGCACAAGCCATTGCTGTTCTGTTTAGGAATTTTTCCCCTGTGCCCATATCTTCAAGGGTTTTGCCACTTTCTCCAATATAAATTTCAGTGTCTCTGGTTTTATGTGGAGTTCTTTGATCCAATCAGACATGAGCTTTGTACATGGAGATAAGAATGGTTCAATTCACATTATTCTACATGATAACTGCCAATTGTGCTAGCACCATTTGTTGAAAATGCTGTCTTTTTTCAACTGGATGGTTTTAGCTCCCTTGTCAAAGATCAAGTGACCTTGGGTGTGTGGATTCATTTCTGGGTCTTCAATCCTATTCCATTGATCTATCTGTATGTCACTGTACCAGTACCATTCACTTTTTATCACAATTGTTCTGTAGTACAGCTTGAGGTCAATGATAGTGATTCCACCAGAAATTCTTTTATTGTTGAAGATAGTTTTTGCTATCTTAGGTTTTTTTTGTTATTTCAGATGAATTTGCAAATTGCCTTTTCTAACTAGTTAAGAATTGAGTTCAAATTTGATGGGGATTGCATTAAATCTGTAGATTGTTTTCAGCAAGATAGACATTTTGAGTATATTAATCCCACTAATCCATGAGCATGGGAGATCTTTCCATCTTCTGAGATCTTCTTCAATTTTTTTCTTCAGAGACTTGAAGTTCTTATAATATAGATCTTTCACTTCCTAAATTATGGTCACACCAAGGTATTTTATATTATTTGTGACTATTGTGAATGGTGTTATTTCCCTAATTTCTTTCTCCACTTTTTTTATCCTTTGTGTATAGAAAGGCCATCGATTTGTTTGAGTTAATTTTATAACCAGTTACTACACTGAAGCTGTTTATCAAGTTTAAGAGTTCTCTAGTGGAATTTTTAGGGTCACTTATATATACTATTATATCATCTGCAAATAGTGACATTTTGAATTCTTTTTTCCCAATTTGTATCCCCTCAAACTCCTTTTGTTGTGGAATTGCTCTGGCTAGGACTTCAAGTACTATATTGAATAGGTAGGGAGAAAGTGGGCAGCCTTGTCTAGTCACTGATTTTAGTGGGATTGTTTCGAGTTTTTCTCCATTTAGTTTGATGTTGGCTACTGGTTTGCTGTATATTGCGTTTATTATGTTTAGGTATGGCCCTTGAATTCCTTATCTTTCTAAGACTTTTATCATGAAAGGGTGTTGGATTTTGTCAAATGCTTTCTCAGCATCTAATGAGATGATCATGTGATTTTTGTCTATGAGTTTGTTTATATAGTGGATTACTTTGATGGATTTCCATATTGAACCATCCCTGCATCCCTTCATTGACCAAGGTATCATTGAGCAGAGTGTTGTTCCATTTCCATGTGAATGTTGGCCTTCTATTATTTATGCTGTTATTGAAGATCAGCCCTAGTCTGTGGTGATCTGATAGGATTCATAGGATAATTTCAATATTTTTGTATCAGTTGAGGCCTGTTTTGTGACTAATTATATGGTCAATTTTGGAAGAGGTACCATGTGGTGTTAAGAAGAAGGTATATCCTTTAGTTTTAGGATAAAATGTTCTCTAGATAACTATTAAATCCATTTTTTCATAACTTCTGTTAGTGTCCATGTGTCTCTGTTTAGTTTCTGTTTCCAGGATCTGTCCTTTGGTGAGAGTGGGGTGTTGAAGTCTCCCACTATTATTGTGTGAGGTGCAATGTGTGCTTTTAACTTTACTAAAGTTTCTCTAATGCATGTGGCTGTCCTTGTATTTGAAGCATAGTCAGAATTGAGCGTTCATCTTGGTTGATTTTACCTTTGATGCATATGAAGTGCCCTTCCTTGTCTTTTTTGATAACTTTTGGTTGGAAGTCAATTTTATTCGATATTAGAATGGCTACTCCAGCTTGTTTCTTGGGACCATTTGCCTGGGAAATTGTTTTCCAGACTTTTACTCTGAGGTAGTGTCTGTCTTTTCCCCTGAGGTGTGTTTCCTATAAGCAGCAAAATGTTGCATCCTGTTGGTGTGGCCAATCTATTAGCCTATATCTTTTTATGGGGGAGTTGAGTCCGTTGATGTGTTTTTTCTACAGTGTAGTTTCCATCTTTGTGTTGTTGTTTTCCCTTTATTATCCTTTGAAGTGCTAGATTCGTGGAAATATATTGTGTGAATTTGGTTTTATCATGGAATACTTTGGTTTCTTCATCTATGGTAATTGAGAGTTTTGCTGGCTATAGTAGCCTGGGCTGGCATTTGTGTTCTCTTAAGGTCTGTATAACATCTCTCCAGGATCTTCTGGCTTTCATAGTCTCTGGTGAGAAGTCTGGTGTAATTCTAATAGGTCTACCTTTATATGATACTTGACTTTTTTCCTTTCTGCTTTTAATATTCTATCTTCATTTATTGCATTTGTTGTTCTGATTATTATGTGTTGGGAGGAATTTCTTTTCTGGTCCAGTCTATTTGGAGTTCTGTAGGCTTCTTGTATGTTCATGGGCATCTTTTTCTTTAGGTTTGGGAAGTTTTCTTTTATAATTTTGTTGAAGACATTGCTGGCCCTTTAAGTTGAAAATCTTTATTCACATCTACCCCTGCTATCTGTAGGTTTGGTCTTCTCATTGTGTCCTGGATTTCGTGGATGTTTTCAGTTAGGAACTTTTTGCATTTTGGATTTTTCTGTGATTGATGTGCCCATGTTCTCTATAGAATCTTCTGTACCTGAGATTCTCTCTTCCACCTCTTGTATTCTGTTGCTGATGCTTGCATCTATGGTACCTGATTCTTTTCCTAGGGTTTCTATCTCCAGAGTTGTCTCACTTTGGGCTTTCTTTATTGCTTCTACTTCCATGGTTTGGATCAATTCCATAGCCTGTTTGGTTGTGTTTTCCTGTAATTCTTTAAGGGATTTTTGTGTTTCCTCTTTAAGGACACCTGTTTATCAGTGTTCTCCTGTATTTCTTTAAGTGAGTTATTAATGCCCCTCTTACAGTCCTCTACCAGCATCATGAGATATGATTTAAACCTGAATCTTGCTTTTCGGGTGTGTTGGGGTATCCAGGACTGGATGAGGTAGGAGTGCTGGGTTCTGATGATGTTGAGTGGTCTTGGTTTCTGTTAGTAAGATTCTTAAGTTTGCCTTTTGCCATCTGGTAATCTCTGGAGCTAGTTGTTATAGTTGTCTCTGTCTGGAGATTGTTCTTCCTGTGATTCTGTTAGCCTCTGTCAGCAGTCCCGGGAGTCTAGCTCTCTCCTGAATCTCAATTGTCAGACTACTCTCTGCAGGCAAGCTCTCCTCTTGCAGGGAAGGTGCACAGAGTTCTGGTGTTCAGACCTGCCTCCTGGCTGAAGATGAAGGCCTAAAACAGGGCCTGTCCCAGAAGATGTGTTGTCTCTGCAGTCTGCACGCTCATCTGCACAGACTGGTCTCCAAGGGACCAGTGACACAAGATGGCTCCCTCACCTGCTTTCGTGGTCAGAGTCCTCCCAGGCAGCCACTTCTGCTCTGGCAGGGAAGGTGCCCGAATGTCTGGAGCCTAAAAGGGGGTCTGTCCCAGATGCTGTGTAGCTTCTTCAGTCTGCTTTCTTACTTTTTGCAGTCTGCAAGCTGACCTGTGCAGACTGGTCTCTTTGGGACCTGGGACACAAGATGGCTCCCTCACCTGTTATTGTGGTCAGAGCCCTCCCAGGAGGCCACTGCTCCTCTGGTGGGGAAGGTTCCTGGATGTCTGGAGCCCGAAATGGGGGTGTTTCTCAGAAGCTGTGTTGCTTCTGCCTATCTCAGAAGCTGTGTGTCAGAGCCCTCCTCTTTCAGCCCTTTTAATGATGTGACCAACAACTCTACCATCTACCATCTACCATCTACCATCCTATTCTTTCTTCCCATCAATGCAAAAGAAGCAAGGTACGCTCCAAAAGGAAATCAAACCAGAGTTTAGAGGCCCTGAATAGAATTGGCTAGAAGTAAAAATAGAAAAAGATCACACTGTCCAACTCTCCCTGTAATCTGGGCTCCTTGTTGGTATTCTTTCAGCTATGTGAATAAGAAATTAAAGGAGCTAGAGAAAGTACCCAAGGACCTGAAGGGGTTTGCAGCCCCATGGGAGGAACATCAGTGTGAACTAACCAGTACCCCCAGAGCTCCTTGGAACTAAACCACCAATCAAAGAAAACAAATGGTGTGACTGGTGACTCTAGCTGCAAATGTAGCAGAGGATGGCCTCGTTGAGCATAAATGGGAGGAGAGGCCCTAGGTCCTATGAAAGCTCTATGCCCCAGTATAAGGGAATGCCAGGTTCAGGAATGGTAGTGGGTGGGTGGGGAATGGGGGATGGGGAGAGGATAGGGGATTTTCAGAGAGAAAACTAGGAAAGGGGATAGCATTTTAAATATAAATAAAGAAAATATCTAATAAAAATGTGAGAAAAAAGAGAATGAAATAAAAAATATAATGCCCGTATCAACCTTGAGATTACAATCCAAAACAAAACAAAGCAAAACAAAACAAAACAAAACAACTAAGGAGACTTATGGAGAAGAAAGATATTTTCTATTGTGTGTATTTTTCCAAGCTACTGTGCACTCACCTGCCTCCTTCGCACCACAAATTAACATATACCCTAAAAACAAAAGAATGACAAATGTTTTATTTTGTTTTTGTTTTTTAATTTATTTCTTTATTTGTTTATATCACAAATGCTGCTGCCCCCCAGATGCTGAGGCAGTGAAGATGAGCAAATTAGTTTGCCACCTACCTGCTTCCAACCTTTTCTACAGGATCTATGGTCCTGTGCTATCTTTTATTGGTTAATATTTAATTTAAAAAGCACAACATTGGAAAATTCATGAGTGACTTTAATGCTCACACAATGTGGCCTTTGTGACATCAAAGAACAGAACAAAATCAAGTTTGAGAGTAGCCTCATTCTCAGCAACCAATATAAGCACCAGACCTCTCAAGACCTTGATCGGACAGGTCCCACTCATTTCTAAGCCCCGTTTTTACTGAACTCATAAATGGTCAAGAAGATAGTTACTAGGAACTAATCAAAGAGTTGCATGAAGAATCAAGGATGATATATTAAAAGTAGGTTGATAAGGCCCTGGTTTTTATGATGGTATGAAATTATCAGACTGTCTCCTACAGTACCCTCTATCTTAGAGATGGTTCTTAACCATTTCTGAATGGCAGATCAGTACAGTGCACCATTCTCCATTGTCTCTGCTTGCTCCTGGCTTGAGGGTGGGGGAAGGTGAGGGTGGGTGTGGCTTAGCTGCCCTGATTGAAACAACCTGGCAATCTCTTCAAATCTTCTTCTTTTACTAGTTTTCAATTTGTGTTTAATTTGGTACAACTTTTAAAATTTTATTATTATAGTGCAGAGGGCAAAAGTCATGGCATTTATCTGTATGAAGGTTGGTGAGGTGTTAGCTTTCTGAAGTCAGTTTGCGCCTTCTAACATTATGTGAGTTACAGGTATGAAACTCAGGTGAACAGGTTTGAGCAACAAACACTACTCTAATCTCTGAGCCTTCCAGCTTGTCTCTCAGGAGTATTTTCCCAAGTATAATAGGTTAGTGACTTAGTTGAGTACTTGTGCAAAAGCATGTGTAGTTATGGTGTGTGTGTGTGTGTGTGTGTGTGTGTGTGTGTGTGTGTGTGTGCATGTGTGTTTATTAGATGAATCAATAGAAAAAAAGCATATACCAAATCCCTTCATGAGCTTGTTTTTAATCCTATATTATCTTGCAACCTCAAATGGCAGATACAATGATTAATTATTTAAGACCCTGCTGATTCTGGAATTTGTCTCTGAGGAGACCCTTGTAAAAACCAAAGATCAGGCTTGCCCCTATAAAGCTGATTCCAGAGATTTTCCCAACATATTCCAAAATCTACACGCTTCATTTCTACATGTATTCAAAGCAACAAGTGCTCAGAAATAGAATGTGGTGGCACCACACATCAACATCCTCTGTGATATGATGGAGAATTTGCCACCTCAAAAGAGTTCTGCTCTATAATTTCATAATTGGGATGATTTCCTTTAATCTCTTCCATTTTTTAAGTTGTTCTATACAGCATCAAATAACCAACCCAATACTTCTTGATACAAGCTTGGCTTATCTGGGAAGAGATAACCTCAACTGAGGACATGCATCCACCAGATTAGCTTGAAAACAAATATGTGATATATTATGTTGATTACTGATTGACTGGGGAGCTCAACCTAGTAAGAGCCATGCTATCACTTTGACAAATTTTCCTGCATTCTATAAGAAAGCAAGGTAGCGTGCCATGGTTAGCAAACTGATAAATTAATACAATATGTGTTCTCAGATCTCTGTGTGTCTATGGGGACACAATAGCATCAAGAAGTTATTCTATTTTTTCCCTTTATAACATTTGATTTTTACTTAGAAGTAAGATTCAAGAAATATATCAGTTGTAGGGCAGTGTGGGCAAATGCTTTAATCACAGGACATGATGGCAGTGGCAGGTGAATCTGTGTGAATTCGAGGCCAACAATACTGCTCTATAGATCTAGAGAATGAGTTCAAGAGTACTTCTTTTCCTCTGTCTGGAAAAGAAGAAGAGGAGGAGGAAGCTGAGTAGGAGGAAGAGGAGGAAGAAAAATAAAGAAAGAAACAAAGAAAGAATGATATCAATGAAGATCAAGTATTGCATATTTATTATAACCAAAGCATATTCAGAGATAAGCTCAGGTAAGCTTGAATTCAGCATTTCTTTGCCTGGATTTTGAAATTCAAGCATTATTGACAGCATTGAGCCATTACACACATTTCCTAATCTCACTCCCAGATGGGCACATATCACCCCTGTGGTCCAACAGATAAGAGGAATGTGGTGCACAAGTGTTGTACATGAGCTTTTGCTGGAATAGGCAGGAGCTGAGACAAGCTAGCTAAAGATCCTACAAAATCAGTAAGTAGGAGTTGAGGATGTAACTGAAGGGTAGAGCCCTCCCCTTTAATGTGCAAGATCTTGACTTTTTTCTCCAGCAATATAAAGATATTAAAATTAAGAGGGAAAGTAATTGTTATCAAGCAAAAAGGGGTATACAAACCAAAGAATTAGATAGTCATCCTGTAAAGAAGAGGGGAGCTAAATGCACAAGAAATAGATTATCTCCTCCCTGTGGGAATTAAATGAGATACTTGATTTGTGGGGAAAATACTCTCCTAATCCTCTGCCTAAATGTTGAACCCTTGCCCACTTGTCCTTATTAAGTAGTATCCTTGGTCTAGTGTCCCTGTACTTCTTCTATAGAACCAGTGTTTTTACTTAGGAATCCAAGAAAAGATACAAATATAGTAGGCAGATTTGTGGTCAGAGAAGTATTCAGTTGAGAAAAACGGAGCTCCCGTATGGTGAAAAGACCTCAGCAGCACTACACTAATGGTCACATCCATGTCCTCTCCCTCACAGAGTTTCCGTTCCTCAGCTCTATTGGAGGCCATCCTGGCTCCCCAGGTAAGAGCCATTAGCATTGTTAGCTACTATAGCAATATCATCTGTTAAATGAAATAATGATTCTGAGATCCTGGTAACCTAAACCAGATGAAAGCAAGGAGCCCCTGGGAGAGACAGCATTTGACTCAGCACAGTCCCTTAATCCATATTGCCTGCTTTCTCCCCATATGCAAGGCATGGGGAGAGTTATAATGTGTACCTTTGCCTTAGCAAGTAAGCAGGTGGTGAAAGCAAGCAGGGCACAGCAACACAGGAAACTTTTCTTTTTTTTTTTTTTTTTTTTTTTTTTTTTTTTTTTTTTTTTTTTTTTTTTTTTTTTTTTTTTTTTTTTTTTTTTTTTTTGGAAGCTTATGATCAAAGAGGCGTGTTGGGAGAGAACAAAGGGATAAAGAAGAGACAAAATGGATTTAAAAAAAAAAAAGTCTCAGTTCCTCTGGCTGAGAAAGAGACAAAAGTAAAGCAAGACATAGCTAGCCTTCATTAAAGGAATCACACACCTTTCACTCTCCCTTGGTGGCTGACAACCATAGGGATGGTGTTCAATTGGCCTGGTTTTGCAGCCAATTGGAAGCATGGCAGTAAATGTGATCTATTTTAAATGTACTGCCGTTGAATTATTTAATGTGAAATTTAGTTGGTGCCACAGGCAGTGGAGCGGGAGTAAGAAGAATGAGTGAAATTATTTCATTGGAAAGTGGTTTAATTTTTAATTATAAGAAGGGGCACTTTGGGAGAACAAGGCGATTGGCCCAGGAGAGCTTCATGTTGTGCCTTCCTAGTGGAAAGCACTCAGGGGTGTTGTAAGATAGTGGGGTCCTTTTGTCTGTGTGTTAGTCCTGCAAACTGATAGGAATTAGAAGCACCATCTCTTTCTCTTCTGAAATCACAGTGGCAACCATAAACTTGTACTTGTGCACAGGACATTTCCACTGATTTTCTCCATTATTACAGATGCCAAAAGAAAACCTGAAACTCATCTTTTTCTTCTGGGGCCAGAGGAAGACATAGAATAGAAAAAGAGATTTGGACCTAGAACAAGAGAATCAGGGTTCTAGTTTCATTGCTTCGATGCAACTAATGCATGATCATAGATGAGTCATTTTATCTTCACACACCTTAAAGTGATCTAATACTACCATTCAGAACTGGTGACGTTTATGATTTATTCCAGTTTTAAAATTTATTTTTCTGGTATTAATCCTAAACCAAATTCTCCTGTATAATGTGCTGTCCTATATGGATAAGGCTCTCAGGCCTTTCCAAAAATAGTTACAAGCTAGTTTTCTACTAAGATATCCTTCATTAGCTCACTATTGAGCACTAGTCAGTTGGAGTTCCTTAAAGTGCCTCAAAGACATATAGACCTGGCTTAAGATTCTTTTTCTGTAAGTCAAATCATCTTAAAGTGGAAAGAATACTATTATATACCAAGTCTTATGAAAATTAATTAAAATTGTCCACACAAATACAGTTGAAAATGATGTTGCAAAATGACCTTACAATAAATGCTAGTATCATCATTGCCAAGATTAAGACCATAATCATTGTCATCATTGTCTTCCTCACTATCTCTACCACAATGATTATCATTACCAGCATCATAACATGTTAGATGACATCTTAGTCTTTAAGAATACAGCACCTAGTATAAGTGGAAAATTAAAATTCTAAAAATAAGAGTGAGGGATAACTTGTAAGTTCTGTCATCTAGATGAGACTGAAGAAAAAAAAAAAACCCAGAAACTCAAGCCGTTGGATGTGATATCACATAGATAAGAATATATGAATACTATATGTAATGCTGAAATCATACAGCTAATGTTCTGTGTGGTATAATAAAAATTTTAATGTAAGGTATTGCAAGAAATGACATGAAATTCTCTACATATATCTAACATGTATACAGAATCTAATTTCTTTGATTCCCTCACACATCAGGAATCTGTAATGAAGACAACTGCTGTTTCCTTTTCACAGCTAAACCTTGAATACACTAGGAGGGAGGCATGTATATTTGTTGTTTGTTAATATGAGTGTGCAAGCACAGATGTTCAAAAAATCATGCATTGATAAAATATGTAAGTGTATAAACTATCCAGTTAGTATTGAGGCACACATTATATGCTAAGCACATGAGCATACACATGCCACGTGCACATCCATATGTGGCCATGCATATATTTATACTCAGGCACAAGTGTGTCCAAACACATCCGCACTGACACATATGCACAGAGGGTATTTTGACAACACTGTGAACAGCTCCAGCAGAAGAGGGTGGAGGTTTCTGTAATGCAGTCCAACAATTGTCACTAAACTTCAGCTCTGCTTCAAGAGCTTCTGGGATTCAACTACACTGGTGTTTTAACTCTTAAATTTCCAAAGGCAATTTAAACAGTGTTTTAAAACATGCTTGCTCTATTGTCTGCAGACTGAACATGCCACAACATAAAATGACTCTCTATTGAGTCCGAGACTACAACATGGAGAACTAAACTTTGCAATGGTTCTCAAACATCAGGCTCACAGGAGTATGTCCCTCAATCCAGAAATTAGTGCTTAGTCTTGGTGGAGCAGAGATTTGCATTTACCAAACCCCAGTGATAAGTCATTCACTGGAAAATCATGGGACACCTTTTGAGGAATACTGAATCAGAAATTATCAAATCTTTCTCACTTTGCAAAAGAGGTAAAGGACTACCCAAAGGTATGTTTTTGTTAAGGGTATATGTGTCCCTTCATCTTACAATAGGGCTTTAAGTATCTTCATTTTGCATCCACCCTTGCTCTGTCACCTTCCACTGGGCATTTGAATATACATAAAAAACAAACAAAGATGGCTTAGTGAGAACACAAACCTAAGTTTAAATAGCTTAACACCTATTTAAAAAGCTGGGCATGTCTATACCTGCCTTGCTACCCTAGCACTCTCAGAGGAGATAGGAGGATCCCAAGAGCTGCCTGGCCTGCCCACTTAGCTGAAGGAACTAGCTTCCATTTCAGTAAGAAATCATTTCTGCAGACAATAACATGGAGAATGTCAAAAGAGAACACCCACATTCCCCTCTAGCCTCCGAATATGGGACATGTGGGACATGTAGGCAAGCACATTTCATATGCATGTATGTGTACCACCCCCCTACACACACACATATACACATTAACACACACACAAATTAGTTCATTAAGTAAAAATAAACAAAAATTAAACAATAACTAGCACACAAAAGATATATTTCAGTTTAAAAGGAAGTGGATAAATTAGGAAAAATATTATTATAAAAAAGCCTCATCCCATAGGCTAAAACTATTAGATTATTTATTAGTTTCTGTGACATAAATTTAAATTGTTAGAATGAATTTTAGCCACACAATGTCAAGATTATTCCCTACTTATCAATAGTTTTTTTTTGTTCTTTATTAATGTTTGTTAACTTGCTATCATAAGATGGTTGCTACATCTTTGTTCATTGTATTTGAACTAAAAGCAAGAGAAAAAAACAGTTATGAAGATAAGATAGCTTAATTTATATCTTTTATTGAGAAATAAAGAGAAATTTAGGAAAGTTTAGAAGGCTACTGTTTATACATTGCTGGGGAGTATGAATCTGGAAATTTCCTTTCTGAAATAAAATGAATAACGTCAGAAACATTATTGTTGGCTTTAGAATTCTGTCTTGACATCTCTATCAAAATGAGAAAAGGAAGAAGTAATCCATATAATATAAAGATGTGAGAGCAGAGTTTTCTCTGCTGACTGTGTTAGCAATAGTAGGCAAGAGAGCTTTCTTTAAAATAGGCGCTTTTCAATAGTTCTTTATATGCCAAGAACTGAAACAGATTTTTTAAGCAAGAAGTAGACGTATAAATGGTTGTGCTTCTTATTTTGATCAGCAAAGGCTACTTGAGAGCAATGTTTCAGATCAATAGACTGCAATGGAGACAGTATGTTCTATTTGATGCATACCATTGTCATATTCTTTGAATGGTACATCTGAACTCTGGACATCTTAGGAAAAATACTAAAACTCACAAATTTTAGAAAGGTCAAAACCACAGCCACCTCAGTAGACCCTTTCGAAACCAGATTTGCTTGCCCTGCCTGTTTCTATAGCAACCTTCCTTCAGTTATGATGGTTCCAGCTATTTTCATTCCCAGGCCCTTTGCACTTGCCAGTCCCTCCTTAACACTTACATAAGTTCTTTATTATTTCTAAGTCAATTCACATATGGCTCTTAATCTGCCTAATGGGTGCACATCTGTTCTTGTCAACTCACAATATGAACAATGCCTGCCATACTTTACTGGTATGTAATTTTATGACTATCTTATCTTTGTTGTTCATTCTATACTTGTGTCCATGAGGGAAAGAACTAGGTGTGTTTGCACAACTTTTATCTTCACCTCACAGCTGAAAAGTAGGAATTAAGCAGATACTTATCCAAATAATTACCTGAATGGAAAAAAAAAAGCAGTGTTGCAGACTTTCATGCTGTACCTGAGCTTTGTGTAAGTCACAGAATGTGATGTCTCTAAGATCCAGTTTTCATACTGTGTGCTTGTGTAACATGAACAATAAGGGTCTTCCCAGCTATATTTTTCATTGAGACTCTCTCAATGAAACAATTCCCACCTGTACCTCTGTCCTTTCTGTGTGGACTTGCATATCTTTCTTAACATCCACCAGCCCCAATCCCCTCTGTAAAACACATATAGATGATCTGCAGGGCCAGTTTCCTGCCTGAGGCATCAGTGAGTTTTTGAAAGCCAGGAGGAACACAAGAACCACAGGGTGAAAGCTGGAGGGATTCTGCTGAGTTATGGTTTTTGCAGGTGATCGCAGCAGGTTCCCCCAAGCCATTCTCAGAGGGACCCAGCATGTTACCTGGCCTTATTTATAAAGGAAATGAAAAGCAAATGGACTCCTTATAATGAACACCATTAATTCACCACTCTAGACTCTACCATTTGAACAGCAAGTTTCAAGAGATTCAATTGTCATTTGTCAATTGCCTTCTGTTATTTTGCCTGTTGGAAATGACCAGCCAACACAACAGCGTGCAGACAACGGCACGACTACTAATTAGCATATATATTGTTTGTCCTGCTGTAAATTTATGGCAAACAGCAATATTTTACACTCCAGTAAAGTTAATAAATGAAGCTTTGGGCAATAAAAATTTCATGTTCCTTTGTGCAAAGGTCAATTATAAATAGTTAAGCACATATTCATTCAAAAGCTTGAGGCCTCACAGCCAGGAGAATGAAATATATTCTGGTCATAAATGTCAGACCGACCTGAACGGAAAGTAAAATATCGGAACTACTGTAGGGAAAAGTGAACAGCTGTGTCAGACCCTATGACCTCTTGAGGAGACGGACCTCTCTGACTTACTTTACTCATACATTTGTAAGGACCAGGACACCGAACTGTGGGTCTTACGGAAGTTATTTACAGTCAAATTAGATTTTCCCTGTCGGACTCCTGTGAAAGAAAAAGGAACAGAGATTCGGAGCGACACAGAAAACACTATGGCTGTTCAAAGCACTACAGATTAGAGTGAAAATATGTCATCTCTAATTCTAGTCTGAGTGTAATCAAGTGCCCTTGGGGCATCCTATATGTGCTGATTCTTCTGTTTGGGGAAAGGAAAGCTGTGCATCTCTACTGTGCCCAGTTTCCTACTGCTGCATATAAAATGCCCCCAATGCAGATTGGTTTAAATTGTTTTAAAGATGTAATCAAGCTATAACAGGCAGAGTTTATGGAGATGGAGAACCTGTGGCTAGATAGCCCTTAGGCTTTGTGGTAGATCCTATTACTATTACTCTGCTAAATGGACATAGTAAGAAACAAAGTCTTAATAACATATCATTGTACCAAGATTTATACGTTCCTCAACCCTTTTCTAAGAACTTTTATTTACAATAGATGGTAATTAACACAGAGATCCATAACTTGTCAAGGTTCAGAGAATAAGACACTGTGGATGTATAATGTTCAATATTAAATGTGATGATGATGCCATATACCCACTTACTTGCCAAGGCTCAGAGATCATTGCAGAACTAGAGGAGGAAAGATTGTAAGAGTCATACGCTCACAAGAGGACAACAGTGTCTTTTGGACACAGCAGGATAGCTTTACTTATGAACTTACAGCCGTTGAGACAGCATTCACAAGATTTTATCAGGCTCAGGACATAAAAGATTTACCTGGAAAGTGGTAGTAAAGATGAAGCCTCATCCTTGGATAATGAGCAGTTGTTAATTGATAAAAGCAAGCAAGAAAAGTCAGTTTTCTTCCTTATATTCTCTTTTTCTTCTTTCTTTTTGAGATCATAATTATATATACATAATATATTTACATTTCCCTCCTCTCTTTCCTCCCTCCAAACCATCCTATATAGTATAGGATTGCACCAATTGTTATTGCATGCATATATTATGGACATTTATCTATAACTGTATTAACCATATATTTCTAAATATAAGCTCTTTGTTCCATATAGTGTTAATTTATGTATGCTTTCAAAGCTTTGGCATTGGAAAACCAACTAGTATGCCCCTTCCCAGGGAAGAATATCTTCTTTGCATTTTAATTTGTTGTAGTTTTCTGTAGCAACCCCTACCGGTAACAAAGAAAATTTCCTTTATGAGGGATGAAAACTACACTTATCTCTGAATAAAAGAGCAAATGTGTATAGATTGTTGTTAGAGATTTTGCTGGTTTAGTAAGTTAGAGTTTGTAGCTTATTCTCCAATAACTATGAATTCACTAACAATGGGTAGTTATCTAGGTTTCTTATAACAAGCATGTTCTCTTTCTTTATGAAAAGGTCTTAATTTAAACTGAAAAGCTCTTGATTACTGTTAAGGCATCCATTTATGTCATGACTGCACCCTTTGGCTGATTGTACCATGCTGGTTACTGATGCGGTTCATCATGGTTAGGTAAGACTGATGGCTGTGTGCCTCTTGAGAACTTTGCATATTCATGAAAGCCAGACTACTTGGTTGAGTCATTCTGCTGTTGGCAACTGACAACTGTTGGGAGAGAAGAATAAATTTTCATTAAAGGTAAAGCCCTTCATAAATTGTCCATATTCCATAGGAAGGCCATACATCCAACAATATGTGAGCAGCATAGACAGTATGTGCTGGCTTTAAAAAGAAAAGGGACATGTGGGATAGCAAACTGGAACAAGCACTCCAGAAATCAATCTGGAGCTTCCTCAGAAAACTGGATATAGACTGCCTGAAGATCTAGCAATACCACTTTTGGACACATACCTAAAAGATACACCATCATACCACAGGGCATGTGTTCTACTATGTTCATAGTGGCCTTATTTGTGATATCCAGAAACAGGAAACAACTGAAATGCCCCAAAATGAAAGAATAGATACAGAGAATATGGTTCATTTACACATTGAAATGCTATGCATCTATTAAGAAGGAGGACATCATGAGATTTTTGGGCAAATTGATGGAACTAGAAAATATCATCCTGAGTGAGGTAACTCAAATCCAAAAGGACACGCATGGTATGTTCTCCTAATAACTAGATATTAGCCAAGTAAGTATAGAATACCAAGGATACAATCCACAGAACTCAAGAGAGTTAATAAGCCAAATGACCGAAGTAAGGATGCTTCAATCCCACTGGGGAGGGAGAAGAAAGTAATCACAGGAAGCAGACAGAGGGAAGGATCTGGGTGGGAGANATTTACAGTCTGGCTGGACTTGCCTTTCATTTTATAGCCTTGATGACATCCCTTTTCACTTGTCGACACAGTCTGGGATACTGGAGAACTCCTCTGCCTGGAGAGACTGAATGAAATGAGTATGTAAACATTCCTGGTCCTGTGGCTTGACACCCAGAATGCCTTCAATAAATGTCAGTTTAATCTAAAAGGGACAGCCTCTCCTGTGAAAGAAAAAGGAACAGAGATTCGGAGCGACACAGAAAACACTATGGCTGTTCAAAGCACTACAGATTAGAGTGAAAATATGTCATCTCTAATTCTAGTCTGTGTGTAATCAAGTGCCCTTGGGGCATCCTATATGTGCTGATTCTTCTGTTTGGGGAAAGGAAAGCTGTGCATCTCTACTGTGCCCAGTTTCCTACTGCTGCATACAAAATGCCCCCAATGCAGATTGGTTTAAGTTGTTTTAAAGATGTAATCAAGCTATAACAGGCAGAGTTTATGGAGATGGAGAACCTGTGGCTAGATAGCCCATAGGCTTTGTGGTAGATCCTATTACTATTACTCTGCTAAATGGACATAGTAAGAAACAAAGTCTTAATAACATATCATTGTACCAAGATTTATAAGTTCCTCAACCCTTTTCTAAGAACTTTTATTTACAATAGATGGTAATTAACACAGAGATCCACAACTGGTCAAGGTTCAGAGAATAAGACACTGTGGATGTATAATGTTCAACATTAAATGTGATGATGATGCCATATACCCACTTACTTGCCAAGGCTCAGAGATCATTGCAGAACTAGAGGAGGAAAGATTGTAAGAGTCATACGCTCACAAGAGGACAACAGTGTCTTTTGGACACATCAGGATAGCTTTACTTATGAACTTACAGCCGTTGAGACAGCATTCACAAGATTTTTATCAGGCTCAGGACATGAAAGATTTACCTGGAAAGTGGTAGTAAACATGAAGCCTAATCCTTGGATAATGAGCAGTTGTTAATTGATAGAAGCAAGAAAGAAAAGTCAGTTTTCTTCCTTATATTCTCTTTTTCTTCTTTCTTTTTGAGATCATAATTATATATACATAATATATTTACATTTCCCTCCTCTCTTTCCTCCCTCCAAACCATCCTATATAGTATAGGATTGCACCAATTGTTATTGCATGCATACATTATGGACATTTATCTATAACTGTATTAACCATATATTTCTAAATATAAGCTCTTTGTTCCATATAGTGTTAATTTATGTATGCTTTCAAAGCATTGGCATTGGAAAACCAACTAGTATGCCCCTTCCCAGGGAAGAATATCTTCTTTGCATTTTAATTTGTTGTAGTTTTCTGTAGCAACCCCTACCGGTAACAAAGAAAATTTCCTTTATGAGGTATGAAAACTACACTTATCTCTGAATAAAAGAGCAAATGTGTATAGATTGTTGTTAGAGATTTTGCTGGTTTAGTAAGTTAGAGTTTGTAGCTTATTCTCCAATAACTACGAATTCACTAACAATGGGTAGTTATCTAGGTTTCTTATAACAAGCATGTTCTCTTTCTTTATGAAAATGTCTTAATTTAAACTGAAAAGCTCTTGATTACTGTTAAGGCATCCACTTATGTCATGACTGCACCCTTTGGCTGATTGTACCATGCTGGTTACTGATGCGGTTCATCATGGTTAGGTAAGACTGATGGCTGTGTGCCTCTTGAGAACTTTGCATATTCATGAAAGCCAGACTACTTGGTTGAGTCATTCTGCTGTTGGCAACTGACAACTGTTGGGAGAGAAGAATAAATTTTCATTAAAGGTAAAGTCCTTCATAAATTGTCCATATTCCGTAGGAAGGCCATACATCCAACAATATGTGAACAGCATAGACAGTATGTGCTGGCTTTAAAAAGAAAAGGGACATGTGGGATAGCAAACTGGAACAAGCACTCCAGAAATCAATCTGGAGCTTCCTCAGAAAACTGGATATAGACTGCCTGAAGATCTAGCAATACCACTTTTGGACACATACCTAAAAGATGCACCATCATACCACAGGGCATGTGTTCTACTATGTTCATTGTGGCCTTATTTGTGATATCCAGAAACAGGAAACAACTGAAATGCCCCAAAATGAAAGAATAGATACAGAGAATATGGTTCATTTACACATTGAAATACTATGCATCTATTAAGAAGGAGGACATCATGAGATTTTTGGGCAAATTGATGGAACTAGAAAATATCATCCTGAGTGAGGTAACTCAAATCCAAAAGGACACACATGGTATGTTCTCCTTAATAACTAGATATTAGCCAAGTAAGTATAGAATACCAAGGATACAATCCACAGAACTCAAGAGAGTTAATAAGCCAAATGACCGAAGTAAGGATGCTTCAATCCCCCTGGGGAGGGAGAAGAAAGTAATCACAGGAAGCAGACAGAGGGAAGGATCTGGGTGGGAGAAGGGAGGGGGGAGGGGAAGAAAATGGGAACATGATCAGGTTTGGGGGGTGACAGGAGAGAATTCCTGAGTGCCAGCAGTAAGAGTGGATATATACTACTTCCAGGGCTAGGAGGTGGGAGAGCCCTCTAGAATGTACCAGAGACCTGGGAGGTGAGAGAGTCTCAGGACTCAAATGGTGGGACCTTAGATGCAATGCCTAACAGTGAGGAAAGGGAACTTGTAAAGTCCACCTCCAGTAGAAAGACAGGGCATAAAGTGATGGAGGGTATTGCCATCCAACAGTCAAAGGCTGAGTCAGAATTGTTTCTATCTAAAAGAACTTCAGTGACAAAAATGGAGAAGAGATTGAGGGAAAGGTGGTCCAGTGACCGGCCCAACTTGGAATCCATCTAGAGGGGAGGCAGATATTTAGATCCAATTAATGGACTGAAGTCTGGGACCCCTGCTGTTGAATTAGGGAAAGGCTGAAAGAAGCTGAGACAGGAGAGAGGTGCAGAGGTTCAGAGAATCTAGTAAAAAATATGTAGCAATGGAGGATGATGAGCTGGGATGACTGGGTGATAGCTTCTGTAGGGTCCCAGACACCAGGGAAATGTGAGGCTCCCAGGACACAACAGGGATGACCTTAACCGGAATGTGCAGAGAAGGGAAGGAAAAAACCTCTAGAGACCACCTCCAGTACATAGGCATGGCCTTTGGGAAAGGGATGAAACCACCTACACATCCCAGTTTTTACCCAGAAATTTTCCTGTCCAAAGACAGGAAGAAAAACTGGAGCAGAGACTGAATGAAGGGCCATCCGAGACTGCCCCACCTGGGGATCCATCCTGTCTGTAGAGACAAGAACCACCAAAACTGTTGCTGGTGCCAAGAGATCCTTGCTTACAGGAACCTGGTGTGGCTGTATCTTGGGAGGTTCAGCCAGCAAGTAACCAATGCAGATGTGGATGCTTGGAGCCAAGAGTCAGACTGAGCTTGGAGACCCCAGTGGAGGAGCTGGCAGAAAGACTGGAGTAGCTGAGGGGGATTGCAACCCCATAAGCAGAAGAATGTTTGCTGGCTGGACCACCCAGTGCTCCCAAGGACTAGACCACTAGCCAAGGAGTGCACAGAAAGCGATCCCTCGCTCCAGATACATATATAGCAGAGAATGGCCTTGTCTGACATTAATGAGAGGGGAGGTCCTCGGTCCTGTGGAAGTCTGATGCCCCAGTGAGGTGGGAGAGGGTAGGTGGGTGGGGGAGAACCCTCCTAGAGACAAAGGGGAGTGGTGAGAGGGCTAATATGGGATGGGGGGGGCATTGGAGAGGTAACTTGGAAGTGGGATATCATTTGAGATGAAAAGGAATGGAATGATTAATAATGATATAAAAAAGCAGGAAAAAATGTAGAACTCTCACCTTCTTCTCCAGCACCATGTCTGCCTGTGTGCTGCGAAGCTCTATATCATGATGATAACGGGCTAAACTTCTGAATCTGTAAACAGCACCAGTTAAAGACTTTTCTATAAGTCGCTGTGCTTGTGGCATCTCTTCACAGCAATAAAACCGCACCTAAGCCACACCATTTCGATCATGCCTATTGTACAAATAGCCACAGATGATTACTTGAGTCAGGTGGATTTAGGTTGACACGGGACAAAGGACTGCAGAATTTAGAGGCCACCTTTCACCTACACTGCCAGCTGAGGGGGCAAAGACTAGGTAACTCACAGACTAAAAAGTTAAGTGAATTTTCTGTTTCTGTTGTTGTAACAAGACATCTTAGAATTTCTTCATTTATTGTCTCATTTTCTCAATACATATTGAGTGCTTACTTCACAGCAGGATCCTCGTCAGGCTACAGAAATATAGTGATCAACTAAATAGCACTTAGTAATGAAAGAAATTTGTAACCCCAGGTCCTGGTGTGTATTATGGGAAAAAGAAAGTTAAAAACAAGAACCAAGAATGTAGAAATCAAAAAGCTAATACAATATTGAAGGTAAGAGATGGGCATAAAAGCTGGGCCCTAGAAAAGCTGCATTTGAAGAGAGCTCTAAACTGTGAATATACCATTAAGGATAAGCCAATAGGAGATGTCCGCTCTGAAGATGGCCTTAAAGCAGAATTTCATTTCTTTTCCCTGATACAATATGTTAATTCTGTTGTTGTATCCTTTCAATGTTCTATTGTCTCCTGCCCAAAAGGTGCAGCCTTAGGAAAGTAGGGTACTAGAAAAATCACAAATGGTGTGACAAAACTGAATAGCTGAACCAAAATCAAAACCTAAAAGACCCACCTGAGCAAAAAGCAAGAATAGCTAATCCCTCTGCCTGAAAATAGAAAAAGGTCATTGAGATTATGGTCATAAACAAGAGACAAGAAGGAAAAACATACATGGGCCAGATGCACTCAAGGTTTTAGAATGTGGAATTACAAGTAAATATTAACATATTCTAGAAAATTGGATTAAAATTAATTCTGCACACAATACTAAAAACAAGCGATCTGTGGCATGCAAATACTTAGCTTAGGTGTTTCTTTATTATGTATATATTTTAGAATTTTTCAATTGTTTTTATTTCTAGTCTACATTATATTTTATTTTGTTATTTAAGTTTATTTCTTTTAATTGATACATAATATCATTGTGAGTTTTGCATATTTGGGGGGAATTGTGATATTTCCACACATTATACATTGAGTAATGTTTAAAATCAACTTAGAAATGGTTAGCTCCTCCATCACTTAGTTTTTAGCATTTATCTATGGTGAAAGTATTCCTCATCCATTTTTCTAGTTTGGGGGCATTTTACACTTTGCTAATATATGTGCTCACTTAATGTGTGGCAGCAACACACTGAAGCTTCCTATTCCCACAGAACTACACTTCAGCACCCATTGATCAACATCTCCCATTATATCTGCCCCATTTTGTCTAGCCTCTGTTGACCAAGATTCTATTTGCAAATAATGATTTGTTTAATTTATAAAGGAAAAAGAATATTACTAAGACTATAAGCTTCCAAACTTCTAATTATAAATTCTATCATGAATTACATGTGCCTTTAGGCTTATCATAGCATGTGTTGAACACCAAGAGCCAAGGAAACTTTGAAACACTTTGAAAGGAGTATGAAGCTTATTGAAAATTAATAATTCTATATCTATATATGGGGCCTAAGTTATTAGAAATATGGAGGAATAAAAAGTGTGCGAAGAAGAGCTGAGTAAACACATATTCCAAAGTTATTACCAATATTAGGCAAGTAACTAGGCAACTAAAAGAGTTGTAAAGGAAACACAGCATCACATGAAGTGCAAGGAAGTGTTTTAAGAAGACAAGGCAGGAGTTAGAAGCTCTGTGATTCATGGAAACAGCATAGGTGCTGTCTGCCTCTGGTAGGGGGACAAAACTTAGTAAAAAGATATTGCAGGAGAGCTGTGACAGTGAGCAGATGATAAACATGGATGTATGCCCAGGGCATCTTCACTTCAATTATTTTGCTCTTAATGTGATCTTAGCAAATTTGAGGATATTAATCTCTCATTTCGTTTTGCTTCACTTCGATTTGGTTCTTATATATTGAAACCAACTTCTCTAGAATACTTATTTAGTCAAAGGGAAGCCTCTGCTCTATCAAAAATCTATTAGGTGCCAGCCCTTACTGTCTTATACCACTCAGTAGCATTGTATGTAATATAATTCTCAATTCAGCCACAGATACATGAACCTTTAGTAGGGGTGCTGTAAATTATTTAACCAGGTCACATATTAGTAATTTTTCCATCCTTCTGTAGAACCCAGCCTATATAGCATTACATTCATCCACTCCCTTCTACATCACCAATCAAATTAAGAATACATAGAATTATTTCTTCCAGCTGGGTTCACAGTGCCTTCAAAAGCTGCTGCTCAGATTTAAGGAATAAGGAATGATTGCAAAAGGATCCATGGCCTTTAGTGTGGAGTCTGTCAATTTCTCAGGCAGGGCTCTGATGTGACAAGTTCACATGCTTCTCAGCATTCAATTTTCTTGCAAAATGGAAAAGGCAATTACAGAAGTCAGCAAAAATATTGTTGTGCGCTCAAAAATAATTAAGCATAATATCAAATCTCTATTTTCCCAAGTAGGACGCAGTGAATATTCAGATCCTGTGGAAATAATGTCAGTGGTTGCTCAAAAATGGGGTTTGAGGGGGAAACTGGGGAGAGACAGGATCTTCAGGGAAAACTGTTAATAGCTTACATTCTTAGAAGAAAGGGCTGTGAGATGACTCTGTTATGGGGCAGATTCTTATTAAGAGTTTAATGCTAAAGTTGACTGATGCTAGCTCTTTCCATTACAATAGCTTTGGAATTTATTTCCTCAATATTCATATTCATCATTTGACATAAAAGGAGTTGGCTGAAGGGAGAAAAATCTAGTAGGTTCAAGACTAGTTTGGGAAGACCTAAAAGGAATGAGC
Source organism: Mus minutoides (assembly GCA_902729485.2). NCBI lineage: Eukaryota > Metazoa > Chordata > Mammalia > Rodentia > Muridae > Mus > Mus minutoides. Next base: position 1,418,829 of record LR749837.1, read on the forward strand.
ATTTATTGCATAACTACTGTGATCCAGGCAGTCAATTAGATATGCACTGCTTTATTCTGAGAGAGAGAGAGAGAGAGAGAGAGAGAGAGAGAGAGAGAGAGAGAGAGAGAGAGAGAAAGGAGGGAGAGAGAGGGGGAGAGAAATGGGAGAAAGGGGCTATTAATACCAATGACAAATTTACCATTTGTTCAGGATCTATTTTCTGCTGGACAATATGGAAAGACACAATGCCTGCAGTTTCTTTGCAATTACTATACCAGTCTGAATAGTCATTTAGAAGATCCAAAACGGTAAGCACAAAGATTAATAAAGAGCTTAAAACATATAGCTAGAATCAATGAAGGATGCTGTTAAGTTTTCAAACTACCTCTGACTAACAGTTAAGTGTTTTCACTGACAGCTGAGATAACACCAGCTCAGACTCTAAGGAATTTATCCTATTTGGGAAACAACATCATGCAATATCAAGTGTTTAGAGAACAACAAACTTCATTTCAACACCTGCTTCAGGTCTAGAAATTTGGGCAATTTAATTTGCCTCTATATGGCTCAATTTCTCCACTGACCACAGAAATCAAAGTGAGTTGGAATCACACAGGGGACTCTTTAATAGAAAGTTCAGGGACCTGCCTGCAGAATTTCTGATTTCAGTGTCTTGGGGGTAGTCCACCTTTCACTCTCTTTCTCTATTTTCCTCTTTCCTCTTTCTCCTTCATCACCCCACCCCCCTGCTGTGCCTTTCTCTCTGTAAATGTTATGCATGTACATAGAGGTAGGAGGTCATTGTCTTTCTCTGTTGATTTTTACATTACTTTTTGATGTTTCCTGTTGGACCTGGAGCTTGCTGATTTAGCTCACCTCTCTGGCCAGCAAGCCCCAAAGGATTCCTCCTTTTTCTGAATTCCAAGTTTTGGAATCACAAGAATGGTATACCAACCTTGGATTTTATGTGGCTGCTGGGGATGAACCCATAGCTTTGTTCTTGCAGAGCAAGCATGCCAGGGGAGCTGTATCCCCAAGCCTCTGAATCAGTGTTTCTGAAGATGGAGATTCCAGATCCCACCTAAACAATCTTCACTATGCTGTGCTCTAAATGGACATTGTGCTCTGACATTTCCTGGGGAAGAGGGTCATGTAGTATAATGCACAGAGAATTACCTTAGGCCAGTTGTTCTCATCTTTCCTTCTACATTTCCTCTCTGAATGATCTTAGGCAAGCTATCTAATCCCTTTGATCCTCAATATCCTCATGAATAAAATGAAGCTTTTCCTCCCCTTCTCCATGTAGGGATTATATGAAATGAGTTGTAGGGATTATGTGAAATGAGTTATGAAAAACACCTGGCCTGTTGCCTGGGCAAAAATAATCAATCTGTGTTGATTCTCAACACTGGCAAATTGTTAAGATTATTTCAATAAAGATCACCCATACCTCTCTTTGTGTCTATTTTTATCTAATAAGTATATCAAACCCTGTTACCTTTTTTTTTGGCATTGTTGTCATTTCTTATGTCACAACAATCCTTATTTTTTTTTAAGAAAAACATGCTGCACATCTACTTACAACACACAATTCTGAGCAACATATTTGGTCTGTATTATACCTGCAGTGCTTGTCTGGAAAAAATATTTCCTATACAGTCTTAGATCAAATTTAAAAATTCACCAAATCGTCTTACAGAAGTGGTTCTGAATGATTTGGGATTTCATGCTCTATAACCAAGAACAAGAATCCATTGGGAAAGACATCCAGAAACAGAATGAGCAAGATAAGGATCGGTTAAACCGTGATGGCATCACAGGGGTATTTGTTCACATTGAGAAATCCCCTACTCTGCTTCTCAAAACACCAATATTAACACCAGTCAAGCAAGTAGTTAGAAATGTCTTTTAGTTATTTTAAATAAAGCTCCCATTCTCCTATTCCCTCAAAGACTGAGTAAAGAGGTCCGTGAATAGTATTTGTCTTCCCTTTCATCTTTGTTCAAGTTGAAAAGCAATGCCTCTGGCTCACCTTGAATCTCAAACCACATATTTTTAGCAGCAGAAAATCCTGACTTACCAGCATTATTGAGCAAAAGCAGATAACCCCATAGCATCATCCAGCCAAGGAAGAGGGCAGAAGGTTTAGAGGAAAAGAGTGCCTCTGGCCCGAATGATTCACAGGCCTGATTTGTAAACAAGGAGTATAAGCTCATGACCCAGACCAAGGGAGCACCTGTCAGAAGTTAGAATTTTCTGACAGTATCCTTGATCTCAGGCCACTGTGTCCTTCATTACTGAGATGAGCGTGGGAATGCAATTCAAAAGCAGTAATATGGGCTCCCATGCATTATTGCAATTGGTATTTATAATCCAAAGACTGTGGCTGAAGGAGTAAATGCGCCGTGCCCCATGAATTAGCGCAGTGAACATGCTTCTGTATTTACTCAATGCCAGTGAACATGCTTCTGTATTTACTCAACGCCATTGACTTTATGTGTGTTACTTTGGTTGACTCTCTCTCTGCACAATAAAAGGAAACAAGGCTCTGGGAAGCTAATGAACTTGTTGAAGTCTTCCCAGTGAGCAGGTAGTGGAATCCATCCAAATGTACACCTTCTGGCTGCATGCCTGCAGACTTCATCACTGTGCAATCTTCTTTTAGCTTTTCAAGGAATGCCTTCTACATACAGATATCACATGAGCCTTCGCACATCCCTGCAGAGAAGAGGAAGAATTTGTAATTCCTATACAAATGCCAACGAAACTAAGGTTTAGATTTAACAAACATTTATGGAGCAACTATGCCAAACCTTGTGCTCCTTTCTCTCATTAATTATACTAGAGAAGCAAGGGAAAGCTGCTCTTAAAATACTAATTTGGCAGATGAAAAAGATAAAGGTTTCTTAGCTCAGGCTAAGCTTGGGAGGGTAGAGAAAACCTCACTGAAGAGTACACATTGTTAAGATGCAGGAAGCAGCAGTTCTTACATTTCTTCTGAAGGTGATACACACATTTTTTTAAACCCTGGGTATATACTCAAAATTATCAGGAAGGTCAAATATTAGAAAGTATAAAACTAAAGGATGATGTATAGCATACTGCCCCAATTCAACTGCTTAACTTAGGATATTTTTTTCTTCTAGTGAACATACATGGTAAATTCTGACTCAGTCTTCTGAGGTCAGGATCAGGCTGACCCATCTAAGAAGTTATCTTTTCTTCTACCTCTCCCTTCTGAGAAAGTATCGTTTCTCATATTCTGCATTTAAACTCTATCTAAAGTGCTTTATGAGAAGACCTGATTCCTCTCCAAAATAAGGAGAGCAGAACCTTGCTTTATTCAAAGATTCTGATTGTTAATTAGTGCAGAGCACCCACATTGTCAACACTCTGTTTAATTCATTATGTGAGTGACCTTTTCTGGATGCCTACATCCTCTTCTCCTTACATACAAGCTAGCTATATCACTAATTCCACAGTTCCTTATTGCTGTACTCTGAACAGAACACTATGGTAGATACACGGGGCAAAGCTGGAAAGAAAGAAGGCAATGAAAGGAGAGAAGGAGAAACAGAGAGAGAGAGAGAGAGAGAGAGAGAGAGAGAGAGAGAGAGAGAGAGAGAATGTGTGTGAGACAGGGACAGAGAGACAGAGAGTGTGTGTTTAAGTGTGTGTGTCTGTGTGCATACACATGTAAGAGAAAGAATAAAGCAAAATGAACCATTTTTGGTCAACATCTATCCAATCATTCATCAAAAAATCATATGTACAATGCACCCTCAATTATACCAGCTATTGAGATTTCATATTTTTTAATTAATTTTATTTATATGACTACACTGTAGCCATCTCAGACACACCAGAGAAGGGCATCAGATCCTATTACAGATGGTTGTGATCCACCATGTGGTTGCTGGCAATTGAACCCAGGACCCCTGGAAGAGCACTCGGTGCTCTTAACCACTGAGCCATCGCTCCAGCCCCAAGATTGCATCTTAAACAAGATTTTGCCTATTATGAATGCACAATATGAGGTGAGGTCACTATTTTCTCTCCAGTGACTTTCTAAGGCTATTCAGGAGCACACAGGCTGCAGAAGCAGCAGAGCAGCTGGGACAGGGTCCTATGGTCCTACATCTGCAGCCAGGAGGCAGAGGTAATCCTCAGTCCTCTGTGCATCTTCCCTGCCAGAGGAGAGCTTTCCTACAGGGAGTTCTCTGATCTCAGGACTCAGGGGAGATCACCATTTTCTCTCCAGTGACTCTCTAAGGTGGGTTGACTCAGGAGCACACAGGCTGCAGAAGCTAGGTGAGGGTCCTAGGGGCCTACAACTGCAGCCAGGAGGTGGGGCTGTTCTGCCACCCTCTGTGCACTGGTCTTGCCAGGAGTGTTGACTGGTCTCCCAGGAGTACTGACAGAGGCTTACTGACTCACAGGAGGAGGAACAAGCTCCAGCCAGAGACAGCAAGAACATCTAACACCAGAGATTACCAGATGGAGAAAGGCAACCACAAGAATCTTACCAACAGAAACCAAGACTATTTGGCATCATCAGAACCCAGTACTCTCACCACAGTGAGTCCTCGATACTCCAACACACCGGAAAAGCAAGATTCAGGTTAAAAACCATATATCAGGATGCTGGTAGAGGATTTTAAGAAGGAAATTAATAACTCCTTTAAAGAAATACAGAAGAACACAGCTAAACAGGTAGAAGCCCTTAAAGAAGAAACAGAAAACTCCCTTAAAGAATTTCAGGAAAACAAAACCAAACAGGTTTAGGAATTGAACAAAACCACCTAGGATCTAAAAATGGAAGTAGAAACAATAAAGAAATCACAAAGGGGGACAACTCTGGGATATATACCCTAGGAAAGAAATCGGGAGCCATAGATGCAAGCATCACTAACAGAATACAAGAGATGGAAGAAAGAATCTCAGGTGCAGAAGATGCCATAGAAAACATTTATACAATGGAGTACTACTCAGCTATTGAAAACAATAAATTTATGAAATTCTTAGGCAAATGGATGGATCTGGAGGATATTCTCTTGAGTGACGTAACCCAATCACAAAAGAACACATATGATATGCACTCACTGATAAGTGGATATTAGCCAAGAAACTTAGAATACCCAAGATGCAATTTGCAAAATACATGAAACTCAAGAAGAAGGAAGTCCAAAGTGTGGATATTTCATTCCTTCTTAGAATGGGGAAGAAAATACACATGGAAGGAATTACAGAGACAAAGTTTGGAGCTGAGACAGAAGAAAGGACCATCCAGAGACTGCCCCATCTGAGAACATTTCCCATAACAACCACCAAAACCAGACACTATTGTGGATGCAAACAAGAGCTTGCTGGCAGGAGCCTGATATAGCTGTCTCCTGAGAGGCTCTACCAGTGCCTCACAAATACAGAAGAGAATGCTCACAGCCATCCATTGGACAGAGCCCAGGGTCCCCAATAAAGGAGCTAGAGAAAGTACCCAAAAAGCTGAACGAGGGGTTTGTAGCCCCATAGAAGGAACAACATTATCATCTAAACAGTACCCCCAAAGCTCCCTGGGACTAAACCACCAATCAAAGAGAACACATGGTGAGACTCATGGCTCTTGCTGCATATGTAGCAGAAGATGGTCTAGTTGCTCATCAATGGGAAGAGAGGCCCTTGGTCCTGTGAAGATTATATAGGGGAATGCCAGGGCCAGGAATCAGGAGTGAGTAGGTTGGTGAGCAGGGGGAGGAGAGAGGGAATAGGGGATTTTTGGAGGGGAAACTAGGAAAGGGGATAACATTTGAAATATAACTAAAGAAAATACCTAATAATTTTAATCATTTTAATAATGAATGCATAATGTAAGTATAATATAAGATTTTATCTTCCAGATAAAATCTCTGCCCTCAGTTACAATTCTTCTCTTTATCAACCCATTTAAAACTACAAGACTGAATTTTCAAAGCCCTTAGGGAAAAACTGGCTCTTCTTTTCTTGTGGATATTCTTCATGCAGTCTTGGATCAACATTTGGATCCTCAGTTATCTCAGGAAGAAAGGGTTTGAATTGTTTTGCTTAGCTACACTGACCTGCACTGTACCTGAGACTCCAGAAGCAAGGCTTTCTGACTGAATTTGATAGGAAGGACCTAGGATTGGCTCTATATTCTGGTACTTGAGCATGAGATAGAATGACTCTGTCCCTAATGTATATTTATACTTGAAAACCCCTGAGAGAAACCACCAGGAAAACAAGAATGGTGAAAGAATGTGAGTCCAAAAGATAGAAGTTAAAGTTGAAAGAGAGATAAATGAGCAAATAGGAAAAGGAAGACCATGGTGATTGACAGTATAAAGAAATGGAAGTTTCCTAGAAACAACAAGGAGAAGACTGAAATGTATAGAGTAGCTTCAAAGGTCAGCTCTGACCAAGTTGTGCTATAGTAACAAACATCTTTTAAATTGCAATATCTTTTATATCAGTGCTGAGGCTTCTCACTTAAGCTTCAAGTATACTAGGAGTCTGACTTGCTCTGCCTACATTACTATCTCAGCCTCATTAACACTGCTTGTCATCATGCCAAAGAGAAACGCTTTGGAAGTCTTAGACTAGAAATTAAATGGTCTAAACCCATTTTTTTTCTAAATTCTGAAACTAAGAATATAGCCCCAGTCCCTAACAAGGGAAACCAGATTGTGTCCTCTGATTAAAGAGCAATATTTATTTTTAAAAGGGGGGGGGGATAGGCAAGCCAGGAACACAACATTCCCAAGGAATGTCTGCACCAATGTAATGCTTTGAGGGGTGATTAGGTCTCCAGATTCTTGCTTATGAAAACTAATTCAGAGTAACTCAATGCTTCCTTAGAGTTAAAGAGAAAGGCATAGCAAAATCTGATAATAAAATGTTTCATGAATTAATATTATAGTTTATATTTTTCTTCATGTCTCCCTTTCTCCATAATTTTGAACCCTGGTTCCATCTTTTGCTAACCCTATCATTTGGAGCAAGGAACATTTCAAATCTTTGTCATCTCCATAGTTTATAAAAGTGAAAATAACAAAATACACAACTACCAAGTTATTTTGTTCATATGAAATGAAATAGCACTGCTTATGAAGCTCAGCAAAACCTACCTATGTCTAATAAGTGTGCTGGGTTAGCTACACTTCCAGGGAACTCATTGTGATTAATTCTACAATTTTATTTAACAGTGTACAAATGATACCTGGAGATCCAGAGTGCAGTCACAATCAGAGATGGAAAAAATGGTGAAGCCAGAGTTGACTGCCAGGCACTTCGATCCACAAAGTTGAGTTGTATATTTCACATAAAACCTGTCATCTAACTTGACATTCTCTGTAGTGTGTGGTCAGTGATCACTAATATTTTTTTTCATCCCCAACCTTCTGTGATCATAACCTCAACCTGAAGATGTGACTAGAACAATACATGCATTTCACAGCATATTAGTCAGAGTTTTCTAGAGGGATAAGATTTATATTCTGGTTTTTATGATATGATCAGAATAGTTCAACCATAGTTGTCACATACAGAAAGGGCTGAGAATCCATCAATTGATCAGTTAATGAGGTCGGTTGCCTTGGCAGTCTCAATATGGCAGAGCAGACTTAGTGGATTCCTGTTGAGGCACCTTATTATACATTGGAAACCTAAAATGCTGGTTCTAATACTAGTGAGAGCAATAGTACTACCAGCCAGAGCAGTAGCAGCATTGATGAACTCAATAGCAAGAATGAAATCTCATCAAACAAAAAGCTTTTCTACTTCCCCTGTATCTTCATCTGTATTACTACCAGAAGGGACTTTGCACATTTATGCTGGGGCCTTCCACATCAAGTAGTGAAATCTGAACAATTCCCTACAGATATGCCCCAGGCCAACATGTTGTAAACAATTCCTCTCTGTACAGTTCTGCTACACCTACCTCTCTTATAATTATAGGTTGTATTATGTTGATTACTAAAACTGACAATCAAACATCTCTCTCACAACAAACTTAAGTCAAGTATCAGATTCATTTTCTTAGGTTGTCATAAAACATCAGGACAGACAGATGACTTATTCATCAAAAATTTAATTTTTGATGGTTTTAGAGAGTAATGTTTGGTTCCAAGTCATAGACAAGGATGGTTTCTGTTGAATGTCTCCCTTTCTTATTCTTGTGGTCTTTGCATGATAGCTCCCCAGGCTGTGTATCCTTATATTTCTTGTGTAGAAGTCCATTCCTAGTTCTTTATTTTTGCGTAATTAGCTATTTGAATATGATACATACCATTATATTCTAAAATAACAATGAGTAATTAATGTGGGAACACACACAAATCAATGCATATCTGGTGGCTGAAACCCAGATAAAGACATAATTGAAATATTGGAAGTTTTTCATTATGAATCCATGTTCTACCCATGAACCATTAGCAAAACTTGGCTATGTACTAAAGAAATGTTTCTGGAAACCTGCCCTGATTCACCTAATTTTCTGCAGAAATGTTGACTTTTTGAATAGCTAAGAGACCAAACACCTATTCTTGGTCTCCATGGAAGAATTTAGACCTCCCAACTCTACATAAATAGGATTTTACTTCATATCTTGCACTTTTTACGTTATTGTAGCCTTTTAATATGGATGTCATAAGATTTACATTGTCAATAGTTGACATTGTTATGTGTCAACAACATATAAATATGAGCTAAGATATACTGCTAGGTTTTAGGACAATGTAGTCTAAATAAAAGTCAGAGATGTGCAGTCCAGCCTGACCATCACTTGAGAACTTGATGGGTAACAGAGAATGTTATCCATCACTGTGAAGATAACAGAGGAAAAATGACCATGGCAGGCTGCTAATTCAGAGATGTCTAAGCAGAGATTGAGAGCATTCATGGTTTAGAATGTTAGCAAAGTAAAAAGCAGCAGTTCTTAAAGCACAGTTAGGAAGCAATTTCTGTTCCATTTCTTACAAATGCCTTAACCTTCTTCAAGTCTGAGTCTAAGGCTCTTAGTTTTCATGGTGCATTGGAACTAGCTTCATCTTCAACCTCCTTTCTTTCTTTCTTTCTTTCTTTCTTTCTTTCTTTCTTTCTTTCTCTCTTTCTTTCTTTTTTCTTTCTTTCTTTTACTGATTTTTTTGTGAATTTTACATCCTACCCCCTAATCCCCCCTCATCTCATGTCTCTTCATACCCACTCTCCACACTTGCAACCTCTCTTTCTCCCAAACGAAAAAAAAAAAAGTATCTTGTGGAAGCTGTAATATGTAAGAGTGTTCTCACTGTATACCCTTTCGTTCAGACTTCATTCCTTGCAGATGTTCAATGCAATGAGTCGGTGGTCTGGTTTGAGGCCTCTGGTATCTGCTATGCTCTCAATACTGGATCCTAACCTGGACTTCTCTCAGATATCCTGTTGTTGCCCTGCTTAATGAGATTGAGTAGCTTTGGTTATATAGGATCAGCCCTTTCATGTGATCCAGCAGTTAATAGATGGGATAGATGTTAAGGTAGGCCAACACAAAGTTCTTAATCTGGGCATGCATGGTAGCAGAGCTGATCAGCCCATCATGAAGGGTAAAATTCTGGTTTCTTTAGAGACTCAGTTGTGTCATGTGATTTTTTTTTTTGAAACTGTCTTATTAGAGCATGTTTTGGCTAAAACAGACACACGGGAGGATGTTGTACTGAGAACACACATGTGGTGTTTTTTATGTAAGCTGCATAGAAAAGATACCTGTGATGTTTAGCTAGAGCAGACACTTGAGAAGTATATAAATATAAGCCAACAGATAGTGGGATGTGGTGATTGCATTGGTTCACCTTGCATTTTGTTGTAGTTAAAGCTGGTTCTTCTTCCTATCCCCAGAAATACCACTCAGTCTCGAAATATATTTACAAATACCTTGACCATATAGTTAGGCTCAATTCTTAATAGACCATTACTAAAATAACCCAATTATTTAACCTACCTTCTGCCACATGTGGTCAGGTACCCTGTGTCCATCTCTACACCTTTTTTCAGGGACCCTCCCCAGAAATCTTTTTCCTCCTTGATGTCCCACCTCAATTTCCTGCCTAAGCCTTTGGTTAGGCTTTTTAATTGGCAGATGATACATCCATAAGATACACAAGATAGTCTCTCTACATGCCAGCTCTCCTTCACCAACAGCACCAGGAGGAGCTCTCCATCACTGACTTGGCTAGCTCACCCAATGCCACAGCTGACAAGAGGCAGTCAGCTCTCCCCTGCTCTCATGACTTGGGGCCAGGTCACTTTCAAATCCCCACACCAGGCCTGCCTACTCTACTGGCTTCCTGAGCAAGACGCTGTCTGCTCTCCTAAGTGTTACAGCTGGGTGAGGGTTGGGGCCAATTCTGCTCTCTTGTTTATTGGGCCAGCTCTACCATCATGCCCAGGCAAGGGGTGGGTCCAGCTCTGCACAGTCCTCACGAGTTACCATAGCCCCAGGTGGCAGCCCAGACAAGGACTTCACCATGGCCTTGGGTGGCATTGCTGGCCACTTGCATCAGACTGTTCTGTGCTGCACCTATCCCCGACCAGCAGGAAGAAAGACACGCACAACCAGGGTTAATTAAACGTGTACACCGGACAACAGCAAAAGCCTTCTTCTTCCGTCCCTCCAGGGGTGAACCTTATATGCCTAGGATGATGTGCTCAGTACGTCACGTCACGCCTCTGCCGGCCATAGGCTCAAACCCAACAATGTCAAATCAGATGATGGCAAGTCCTCCCATATCTCCGCCCAGTCAGGAGTTGTTTACCACTCTGACATTTCTGTCAGGCACCATCTTTAGGGCGCGGTGTGGCTCTCCACACTGTTCCACATTATACTTAACTCTACAGTTCTCCCTGTCTTCATTGTGTACACATCATTCAATTTCTCTTTCTCTTCCATCTCTCTACCATTTGATTGTTCATCTTAGTGACACTGGGGCGGGGGTTGGGCTCTAGGTGTCTGGAGTCATCTCAGGAATGCTATGCCCATATTTTTTCTGTGGCACTGGGAAAGGATCTCAGGAGTGCTCTACCTGCCTGGGTTGTGTGCTGCTCAGCAGGGTACCCACCCAGGTGTGGTCTACCCATGTGGGCTATATGGTACCAGCTTGCCTCATCTTTATTATGTACCATTTGCCCTAATGTGTCACACTGATCTATGAAACAGTCATTTTGCAGTCTGGCCAGGAACTCTGATACATATAAAAAAGATCAAGCCTCAGAGTCAGGCAGGTCTGAATTCTACTTATTAACTAGTCAGACATTTGACGCATTATTAACCTCCTAGTTTCTTTACCCATAAAATCAGAGTAGTAACAAGCAATGGGTGAGGGAAGGAAAAAGACTTAATAGAATGATGTATATAAAGCCTTTAAATTATTGCTTATTATATAAACTCAGGAAATGGTTGTTATCATTATAATAATGGAGGATTTTTTCATGCCAGCCATTTGTTTCTAATGCTTCTTAGTCCATCACTCTTTTCATATTTGTAACATAGTATTATGTAACTGCAGCATATAAATCATATATAGAGGCAAGATAATATACTGGTTAGGAGCTCAGTCCTATAACCGGCCAGCTTACCATTTATGGCCTCCACCATTAATTACTATAAGGTAGGAAAGTTAACTGGGCCTCTCTAGGTCTCAGTATGTTTTAGATCAAATAAGATTAGGTGCTGGACAGTTCTCAACCTGTGCCTCATGACTCCTTTGGCAGCCAAAGACTTTTTTACAGAGATTGTCTAAGACCATCAGAAAATACAATATTTACATTGAGTCATAACAATAGCAAAATTACTCTATCTAGTATGAAATAGCAACTACAATAGTTTTATGGTTGGAGGACATCAATACAACATGAGATACTGTATTAAACAGTCATGGTGTCAGGACAGTTGAGAAGCACTATTGGCTCTTTTATATAGACAATTTAAGCTTAACCTTACCTGATACTGTCCAGAAGAGAATACATATATGATACATGACAATTTTTCTTAACTATATATATTAAAATTTTAAGCTCACTGAATATTTCTGCCCTACAAAAAAAATTCAGTTTAATATAGCACCACTTATAATTTTGATTTTATTGACTGTATATTTTGTGTACCAACTTAAAATTATTTTATATAAATCTGTTAATGATGTATTGATAAAACTGGTAAAATAAAGGGCTTTTAAATTAACCCTAGCCCATATTCCTAATCACTAGGAATTTGACTACAGCCCTGAATGAAAAATATTTCCACTCTCTAGTCCTTCTTCTCTCATATTATCAGACATATATAATCAGTTTCTGTAGGTCAGACAACTCTTAGGATTCCATGGGACACTCTGCCTTTCATTTGTATTCACTCTATAAAGAGCCAGTATCCATATTACTACTTCTCCTTCCCTCATCTTCTCACTTAACACATTAAATATTGGCATCAAAACATTCCACTGACAAAAGAACTTGTGCACAGTCATAGGTTCACAGGTTTAGGAAGTTTTAAGTCAAAGTCTAAGCCACATGTAAATGATGACAGCTGGCCCATGTTGGTCACTGCTGTGGGACAGACACAGGGAAATGCACACAATCTATTATGTTAACAATTTGGATCATGCTTGTCTGAAGGGAAGTCACAGGATATTTGTTGAATGAATGGGTTTACTGGGTCATGTATTCATCTATCTAGTAAAGTAGATGATATGATTTGGAAATAAAATGTTCCCCACATGTTCATATGCTTAAAACTTCATTCCCTGTTGGTAGATACTGTGGAGGGGGGTTGAGTAGTAAGGGGCTAGAGATCAGGCCTTGAGGTTTGTAGTCCTTCGTTCTGTACTTCAACCTCCTTCCTTATCTCTGCTTCCTGACAGTGTACAGCTGAGCAGTTTCCCAGGGCTACACTGTGGCTCTGGCTTCATGCTTCCCTCTCAGGAGCCAAGTCAGCTATAGTGTTTCTTCTTGTCAGAAATTTGTTATAGGAACAAAATATATGTCTGATACTATAGCATCTCTATCTATCTATCTATCTATCTATCTATCTATCTATCTATCTATCTATCATCTATCTATCATCTATCTATCATCATCATCTATCTCTATGATGGTTAGTTTCAATTATCAACTTGATACAGTCTAAAATCAATAGGAAATGGTCTCTTATTGAGGAACTATCTAGATGAAAATTGACCTGTGGACATGGTTATAGAGATTACCTCAGTTAGATGTATTGACATGGAAAGACTTACCACATTGTGGGTGGCACAATTCTCCTGGCAAAGTATTATGACTTGTATAAGAGTAGAGACAGCAAGATGAACACTAACATGCATACTTTAACTAATTGTTCTCTGCAATTGTGGTTATAACATAACAAAATGCAACAGAGTCCTGCCACCTTGACTTTCAGGAAATGACGGTCTATAACTTGGAATTGGGAGACAAATAAACCATTTACTCTTTAAGTTGCTTCTGTTGAGATATTCTATCACAGAAACAGGACATAAAATTAAGATTCCATCTATATATTATCTTTCATCTCATTTTCTATTAACTATTATAGACTACCTCTAATATACTTATCTGTACTTATATATATTTTATCATTTCTACTATTTAACATCTCCCTAACAACCCGTGCTAGCAAGATAGTATTAAATAGGTAGACGGTAGGATCGTTTTGAGGGTTGTGTTACGTACGTATTTATCTCCTGTTTTACTCCGTTCGCGGATAAATGACACTTGACGTATTCTAGACACTACTCACCCACGACATCTGTGGTTCTTTTCGAGAGTACTGATCGTCTTAACATGTAAGACGAGATGGTTCCACGGAAGGATGGGTGACCTACTTCTTCTAGACAAACACAGAATGTCACAATTACAGTGAGCATTTATATAATGCTATAGCTGTGCTCTTAGCAAGCAGCAAGTCATAAAAAATTTTAAACTAAGAATAGAGAAAACAAAGCAGAAAACAAACTTGTATTCTCTGATATATATTTTTTCAGACAAAAAGTCCATGGCATGTTTTTACATGAAAGGTAAAAGCTATAGAACACTATGGAAAAAGACTACCCTTTCTTAATGATCTGAATCATAGATTTGCCTATATTGTTCTGATGGACAAAAACAAAGGTTTTAATCTCATAGCAAAATAAGACTGACCAATTTTCCATTTTCTTTACTGTTTATTATCTTTTCTTAGATGTTATATCTATTGACCTGTTTTTTTCTTATTTTTATTACTTCCTTGAGAATTCTACATTTTATTTTTTCCTTTTATTTTCAATTTTTATTAGATATTTTCTTCATTTACATTTCAAATGTTATCCAGAAAGTTCCCTTTACCCTCCCCCATCCCCACCCTGCTCCCCTACCCACCCACTCCCACATCTTGGCCCTGGCGTTCCCCTGTACTGGGGCATATAAAGCCTGCATGACCAAGGGGCCTCTCTTCCCAATGATGGCCAACTAGGCCATCCTCTTCTATATATGCAGCTAGAGACATGAGCTCAGGGGGTACTAGTTAGTTCATGGTTATTCTTCCACCTATAGGGTTGGAGACCCCTTCAGCTCCTTGGGTACTTTCTCTAGCTCCTTCCTTGGGAGTCCTGTGTTCCAACTAATAGCTGACTGTGACCATCCACTTCTGTGTTTGCCAGGCACTGGTATAGCCTCCCACGAGACAGCTTTATCAGGGCCCTTTCAGCACTATCTTGCTGGCATATACAATAGTGTCTGTTTGGTGGCTGATTATGGGATGGATCGCCGGCAGCCGCAGTCACTGGTTGGTCCATCCTTTTGATTCAGCTCCACACATGATCTCTGTAACTCCTTCAATGTGTGCTTTGTTCTTAATTCTAGGAAGGGGCGAAGTGTCCACATTTTGATCTTCCTTCTTCTTGATTTTCATGTGTTTAGTAAATTGTATCTTGGGTAGTCTAGGTTCCTGGGCTAATATCCACTTATCAGTGAGTACATGTTATGTGAGTTCCTTTGTGATCGGGTTACCTCACTCAGGATGATGGCCTTCAGATCCAGAGTGGTTGAACAAGCTTGCAGTCCCACCAGCAATGGGGGAGTGCTCCCCTTACATTATATATCTTTTGCCTACTTATTTTTTATTTTTTTAGATGACATCATTTTAAACTACTAATATTAGATGAATGTATGTGTATGCATATGTATATTTGTATGTGTATGTGTATTTATATGTGTATATGTGTGCATGGAAAGAGTTGGGGCCTTTTTCCTCTTCTAGAATAAATATCCTGGCCCCCCTCTCCCTTATTTCCTTCCCCTTCTCCATCAACCTCTATTTCCTGTTTTTATTTCTTTTTCCCTGACCTTTGTCCTTCTGCAGCAAATAAATCTCCTTTGTGCTGAGAACTTGGCTTTGGGGTTCCTGAGCCCACATACTCTCTCACAGTCATTCTTTCATCTCTTCTTTTTAAAATTGATTTTTGGGATTTGGTTGGCTTAAATTTAAAAATATTTTGTAATATCTTTAAGTGTTTGAATGTGGTTTTGTTTATACACTTGTATGCATTATGATGTATGTTTGGTCACTAGGCAAAACAAGGCAAAAAATGTGTTCCTTCTTATATCTTTAAACACCATCCTTCGGTAATCACTGTGGGAATTCCTTGATGTTTATCTTATTCTGTTTCACAATAATTGCTAACCCCCTTTAATTTTATTCCCTAGACTTGTTTCTAGCTCTGCTCTTACTGATCTTTGACCCTCTTACTGAAAGCCATTGCTTAGGTAGGCACACAGTAACGGGACTGTGAATATCTGATTCTCTTTACATTACAACAATAACTTTCTTCCCCAAATATGCTATAAAAGAAACCTCTTTACAATGGAGAGATGATCATTCTTCCTGCAAATTCTACATTTTGAAGTATTAAAACTGAGCTCCTTAATGATGCCATCGGATGACCTAGTGTCATCTGAGTCACTTCACATATAACTCATAACTATTAAACGGTAGTTAGGTGGCCATTCTAGGTATTTAATTACTGTCTATTATGTGGGAAATGGTGTCTGCACCCTTGCCCTTGTTATATACTATTTCCCATTCCTGCTGAAAAGGTTTCCACAACAGTCTTTCTTTTTTTTAACTACCAAACTGGTGTATTTGAAAAGATAATCTTTATCTTTTTGCAGAGAACATTTATTACTCCATTCTTACTATTCATGATCCAAGTGGGTATAGCTACCATTACATGGATTGCACAGACATATTATAACTTTCTTTTCATTGCAAAGTAATATCTTCACTCTGTAAAACCTTCAGCAAATATAGATAAGCAGAATGGAGAAAAATTAAATCATCCATAATTTTGTCACTCAGTTGCAACTATTGTTAACATTTGGCAGACTCTATTGCTAGTCTTTTCTCTGAATATATCTGTTTATTTTTCAAAAAGTATAATAATACTATTAGTATTGTTTTGTAATGGGAATTTTTGAAATGGAATTGCACATTTTAAAAATTATCTTGTGGCTTTAAAATTATTTCTTAAAATTATTGTCAATGTTGAAAAGCATTTCCTTAGACGAATGGAACAATTTCCTATTATTTGAAATACAGTCATATCCAAAATTTCACATTACAAATGGGAAGGCAATTATTCTCTTTATAGCCAAACCCTCAGGTATGATAATGGTTACTTCCCTCTGATAAATCTTGACAGAAGTAATTTCTGGATCAATGAGGATTTATTTGTTTATAATTTCCAATGCATATTTCCAAATTTTCTTCTAGAAAAATCCTACTATTTACATACTTACAAGAAAAGGTGTCTGACAAGGCTTTTAAGCTGACAAAAATATAATAGATGGTATTTGTTAGATTATTTAATAAGTCTATTATCTTATGATCTAGTTTAAATACTTTTATTTGAATAATCAACCTATAGGCATTGCTGTATACAGAAATGTACATGCATATACATATTTCTTCTCTGAGTTCTATGACCGAGTCCTTTGCTTTTTATTATTTATAAATCAGTTTACTGATTTTAATTATTTTTCAAATAAAGCATACTTTAATATCATTCTTTATCCTATATATCATACCAAAATTGTAGTTCCTCTTGCATGTTTACCCTTAAAATTGATTTATGAGAACAGTATATCTAAATTCCCTTTATTTGAAATACCACCAGTGAAAGTATTGATTCATAATCTCCTAAGATCAGTTTATGAAGATTTAAAGTAATAAATCAGGGTTTTCTTTTATCACTATTGAAAAAGTGAGTCCATATCAATATATTTCTTATTCAGGCACACACCTTTACTCCCAGCACTTGGGAGGCAGAGGGAGGCGGATTTCTGAGTTTGAGGCCAGCCTGGTCTACAAAGTGAGTTCCAGGACAGCTAAGGCTACACAGAGAAACCCTGTCTCAAAAAACAAAAAACAAACAACAAAACAAACAAACAAACAAACAAAAACAAACAAAAAACAAAAAACTAAAAACTAAAAAAACAACAAAACAAAACATTAATCTTACCATTTGTTCATTATAGCCAATTTACCTATGTTTCCATTTAAGGTGTTTAATATTCTTGTGAGTGTGTCTTTCATTCTTCCAAATGTATGTACAAAGAAGACACAATTGTTTTAGAATTGTTTTCATTTAGCAAAGTAGCTAAGGGAGACATTCTTTATTATTTAGAGCAGCGATTCTCAACTTTAATAATGCATGACCCTGTAATACAATGTTTCATGTTGTGGTGGCACCCAACCTTAAAATTATTTTTGTTGCTACTTCATTACTAAAATTTTACTACTGTTACAAATCATAATGTAAATAAATAATATGCATGATAACTGATATGTTACCTGTGTGAAAGTGTCATCCATTAAACCCTTCAATGGTTCATGACCTATAAGTTGAGAAGTATTGATCTAGAAGAACCATGACTAAAACTCAAGTCAGCCTGAAACCAAATCTGACATACCAAGGTCATGTAAATACTTTCTCTGTATTCACTATCAAACAGGTTTACACCTATGTGAGATGTTTTACTCTTAGATCTAAATTTTATAGTATGTTTTATTCAATAAATAAAAAATAGCTTTTGAGATTAGATTTTTATTCAGGTCTAGCACACTACATATAGAGTATGTTACTTAAACCCCCATGTAGATTACACTCAGAACAAGAAATTTACCAGTGTGCTGGGAATGTTGCTAAGGTTTCATATTGCAATGTTCCCACAGGCCATCTCTGAAGGCAGTACTTAGTTTTATGGTTATGCTTTTGAATGCTTTTTCCATGTGTCTTTTCAATATTTACAACATTTTTGAATTTAAAAGATCTATTCAAAATCTCTCTCTCTCTCTCTCTCTCTCTCTCTCTCTCTCTCTATATATATATATATATATATATATATATATATATATACACACAAAAATGTAGTATTAGGTTTGAACTTAGGGTCTCATACACTCTAAGCAAGTGTTCTGTCCCTGAGTTACTGCCCAATCCTTGATTGCTTTAAATTAGAGTGATATTGCTAAGAATTCTTTACTATTGTTTTGTAGTATAGCTTGCGGTCAGGGAGGGTGTTTCCATCATAAGTTCATTTATTGTTAAGAATTGTTTTTGCTATTCTGGGTGTTTGTTTGTTTGTTTGTTTGTTTGTTTGTTTGAGACAGTGTTTCTCTGTATAGCCCTGGCTGTCCTGGAACTCACTTTGTAGACCAGGCTGGCCTCGAACTCAGAAATCTTCCTGCCTCTGCCTCCCAAGTGCTGGGATTAAAGGCATGCACCACCATTGCCTGGCTCTACTCTGAGTTTTTTGCTTTTCCAGATAAATTGGCAAATTGCTCTTTTCATGTCTTTGAGAATTGTGTTGGGATTTTGATGGAAATTTAATTGGATCTGGAGATTGCTTTTGGTAGGATGGTCATTCTTGCTATGTTAATTCTGCCAACCCATAAACATGGGAGAATTCTCTATTTTCTGAAATCTTCTATTTCTTGAGAGTCTTGAAGGTATTGTCATTCAGAGTTTTCACTTGTTTGGTTATAGTTACAACAAGATATGTTATATACTTGTGACTATTATGAGGGGTGTTCTTTCCTTAATTTTGTTCTCAGCCTGTTTATCATTTATATAAAGAAGGCTACTGATTTTTTTGAGTTAATTTTATATCACTCTCATCAACTTTCCCCAGTACTCCCAACCACATGTACCTCTCAATTTCATATCTTCTTTTTAAACTACTTTTTTTAAAATTCACAAGTCTAAAAGGGCTTCCCAAATGCCTAGGGTTGTGGGAGCAATCATGAAAAAAGGAGGAACATCTCAATGATAATACTATTTTCTCCTATAGAAGCTAGACATTACCATGTTGGATTTTTTCACTAGCTTGACGTTGAGCAGACTTTATACTATATATTCATGAGTGAAACAGCCGTGACACTAGAGAACAGCATTTTACAGTTCTCCTACCTATTGACTTGCTCTCACATTCTTTCAGTCCACTCTTCTCTGGTATTTCTTAAGGCATTGCACTCTGGAGATATAGATGTCCTACTTAAGGCTGAGCAATAAGTTATGCTCATTACTTAGAACAATGAACACATTGCTGAATTAGCCATTTCCTAATATAATAAAAACGTTTCTCTGATCAAAGTTGAACACTGCACAAACTTGTAGTATAATCAGCATCAATTGTTCTCCCCCTGGGAGTTTTCCAGCCTTGCTGTTTGACCATATTTCAGTACCAAGCATGGCTTCCTCCAATAAAAATAGAACTTGGGCTGGGCAGTGGTGGTGCATGACTTTAACCCAGCACTTGGGAGGCAGAGGCAGGTGGATTTCAGAGTTTAAGGCCAGCCTGGTCTACAAAGTGAGTTCCAGGACAGCCAGGGCTATATAGAGAAACCCTGTCTCAGAAAAACGGCAAATAGAGAGAGACAGAGAGAGAGAGAGAGAGAGAGAGAGAGAGAGAGAGAGAAGTTGGTTGCTCCAGAAATAGCTTTACCACTGTGACATCAATGGGTACCTTTTGTTTGACCCTCAGCATTATAAAGTCCCATACTGAGTAGGTCACTGATATCTTTTGAACCTAAGCAGCCCACACAGTCTATTCTAGCATCATAATAAATATGTGGAAAGAAGATAATTTCCAGGTAACATACAGATTCATTTTTAATGACGTGCAATCAAAATCTGTGATTTCTTCAGCAATTTAAGCTTTTTTAATGAAAACATTCATATTTTCTCTTATTATACATATTAAACTCTCTTTAAATGATTTGCAAGGTAGTAAGCTGCTTCCTGTGAATGAGTAGAGGATACGTAACTTTTTGGATCAGTAAATATTGAATCTAGAGCATTGCACTCTGCAGGAACAGTCTTCTACCATTGAGCTATATTACCAATCCTATTTTGTTGTTTATGTTTTTTTATCATAGTTTAGCAAGAAACTTGCAAAAGTTTTTCTTCTATCCATGTCTTCTCATTTGGAAAAAATATCAAATGTGTGTGTGTGTGTGTGTGTGTAGTATGTGTTTTCCTTTTTTTATTCCCTTTCTTTTATTTTTTAAAATTCATTGGTTATTTTATTTACTTACATTTCAAATGTTGTCCCTGTCCCTGTCCACCCCCCGCCCCAACTTCCCTTCTCATCCTCCTGCTTTGTCTCTAAGAGAGTGCTCACTCACTCACCCACCCACCCCCATCTCACCCCTCTAGCATCCCTCTATGCTGGAGCATAGTTATGTTATGGTGAGCAGCCAAGAACAATGTCAAAATCTTATATTAATTTGGTTGACTTGGGACTCCTTGAACAGCAATTCCTAGGGATGTATTTTGTACCCAATAACTAGATTGACCTTTAATAACCTTAGTTTACTGAAATCACCATTGTTTTTTTTTAATCTTTTTTTAATTAGATATTTTCTTTATTTACACTTCAAGTGCTATCCTGAAATTATCCTATACCCTCCCCCCACCCTACTCCCCTACCCACCCACTCCCACTTCTTGGCCCTGGCGTTCCCCTGTACTGGGGCATATAAAGTTTGCAAGACCAAGGGGCCTTTCTTCCCAATGATGGCAGACTAGGCCATCTTCTGCTACAATCAGCATTGTTAACTAATATATGGTAAATCTATCGAAACACCACTACCACTTAAAATTTTTTTTTTGCTTATAAAGTTTGTTATTATAAAGATTCATCATACATTCTTAGTTTTGCTTACCCTTTATCTTCTCTTTATGTCACCACCATCCTCTTTTTTACTAAAATTTAGCTCTCAGTATTATTCTCCAGTCTTTCATATCATAATGCTGTAATAGCTCATATATATATATATTTACTTGAGTTGAAATGTCATAGGTTTTGAAGTAACCCCATCATAGTCACTTCACATTGGTAAAACCTTCCCTGGGCCCTTCATTTCTCCTTCTTCATGACACTACTAACTACTTGAACTATGATTTCAGCATTTCCTACTGAATCCATTTTCCCTTTAATAAGTCATAAGCGCATTTCAGGACAATTCTTTGGTATATGTGTAAAACTTCACTATTTATTACAGACAAATAAATTTTGCATATTAATTCCCTGCATGTGCTTATTTGTTGTTATATAAGGAATTAAATCTTAACAGAATCTTTGACATTGTAGAACACAGAGCATTTTCAATGTTTTTACAGAGTGGATCAATATTTTGATTGTATAAATTTAATACTGAGAGTGCTACTTTGCATAAATACACAGTATAAACTGTTTAAAGACATTGCAGAAATTATTGGAAATTGTGTCATAATCCCATGTTAAAATTTATTTAAGATTTTCTGTAATGAAATTCATGTCAGCAACTCAAATGAGCCAAATATATGCACACTTTCCACTCTTGTTTTTATTGTTTTCATTCTCAGTGTTTATTGTTTGCTGTTTTCCTGCCTACTCATTCTATCCACATTTATTCTTACAGATACTCTCCTCAATAAATTTCTGTAACATAAACCCAAAATGGTCACTTAGACTACTGAAAGTAACATGAAAGAGGATAAAATACTTAATACTATTTTTTCTGTTTTGTTTGATTTATATGTGTACTGTTTGCAATGTTCTTCCTAAGTATGAGACAGCAAAACAGTCATTATCAGACAAATATTTTTCTTCCTAAAATATTTTCTTTAGCTTGTATTTTATTTTTGTTTGGTAGTAATGAATGTGTTCATTTTTTTTTCAGAATTGTGCTAATATCACTGTTTTCTAGTGTTTTGAATATTCCATTCATTTTCTTCTGCCTTTCACAGTTTTTATATAATTCAATCATTAATGATATCATTGTTTCCCTGTATGTAATGCGTTGCTTTTATTGAACTTCTTACAGTTATTTTCTGTTGCACACACAAAAGCCTGAATATGCATGCACACACTCACATACTCAAGCACACATGCACATACACACAGACACAGGCTTTTCCTCTGATATTTTGTCTGTGTATGATCATTTATTTGTACATATTTTTAACTTATTAAACTTCTGTAAATCTACTTTTTACAACAAATTTAGGAAATTCACAGTTCTATACTATGTTGTCATATTGGGAATTGGAGAACTATCCACTCGTGACTGTAGATCTATGGTTTTTCATAGCTTTCTTCAAATTTTCTCCTCCCTGCTAATTTACATTGCAAAATTTCAGTTGATCTACATTTGAGTTCATCTGCCATGTTGGTTTTGGTACCCAGCAAGTGATTATTTTTTAAATTTTACTTTTATTCTTTACATAATTAGAATTTTTCGTAGTTTTTATTTTTGTTTAAAATGTCCTATGTATGAGTTTGATAATATCGTAAGTGTGAATTGATACTCCTCATCAACTTGAGAGGATTAGAAATACCTATGTGACATAACTTTTGGGAATCTATATGGATTTATTTATTATAGAGAGGTTTCAATGAACAGGGCACACTGACCATGGACCAGTATCTTTGAGATTGAATAAAAATAGAAAACACAGCATTAGCATGCCTTGCTTGATGCTTTCTGCTCTCCCCAAATATGAGGAGGTTCAGATGCATACTTCACCAGCCATAAACTCTCTCATACATTCCCAACCTGGATGGCTGGTACCTTCCAAACCCAGAGCCAAGATAAATCCCTTAAGTTGATTTTTCTCAGTTATCTTGTTACAATAGAAGTATCTAATGCAACACCTATATTTTTTAAATTTTTAAAATTTAGTTTTCTTTAAATCTTTGAAACATTTGTATTAATGTCTGTATCTACTAGACTTAGCACATGAACACTTCATATCAATTTTTAATATCTGAGCTTTTTGGTCCTTTGTTTTTCATTTAAGTCATATTTGCAGAGCTTTTGCGTGTTTTACACTTTTTATTTGAAAATTAAACTATGACCTGTTACTAATTCGGGACTTCCCTCTGTCCTTCTAATTACAGTCAATATTATGTTCTCATGGGAATTTATCATGGGTATTATGTAGCTCTTACGGTATGCAGTGAGATCTCCATGTCTCCCCCATTTATTTGTAATTTAGTGGTCAGTCAAGGCTTCAGCTACAGAATATGGTGAGTTGTCTTAGGTTTCCATTTAAAAAAAATATGTAATTAACTAAAACAGAAGCAGCTGGTTACACCTGTTAGGGGTATTTTCTTAATTAAATTATTCAAAGACAGAAGACCTAATTTTAATCCAGATCTTTTGAGATGGTGAGATATACCTTTAATTTAAATATTTTGATCTAACATTAACCTGGGCTAAACCCTTTGCTGGAAACCTACAGAAAGAACATGAACAGAAGCTAACTCTCTTTGCTTGATTGCTTTTGTTCTCACTGGAAATTCTATTCCTTCATTGTCATCAGAACCTACTTCTTTTAGATTCTGACATATACTAAAAATCAGCTGAGATGAGACAAACCTGCCTTGTGGACTATACAATTGTACTCTGGTATCTTCTCTTGGTAGAGAGCCATTTTTGGACAAGCTGGATCACAGCCTATAAGCCATTCTAATAAATTCACTTCTTAACCATATAAATTAGATGATGATGATGATGATAGATAGATAGATAGATAGATAGATAGATAGATAGATAGATAGATAGATAGATAGATAGATTCTATCTGCTCCTCTATAGAACCCTGACTACAAAAGACTTTATAGTCAATAGGCTATAGAAGTTTTGGAAATTCTATTCCATGTGATCTTCAGGGTTCCAAAATTTCTTCCTTGATTTACTAGTTTCTCTCATTGTTGTACTTTAGTGCCTTGAGTTAAGAGAGCGTCCTCTGTCTAATCCTGAACTTCCTTGTACTTCACAATTTCTACTAAAGAGAATCTATTACCTAAATCTCACTCTGTAGATTTCCATTATGCAAAGAAGCACATCAGGTTTTAGCTTTTAGCTTTAATCATTTGAACTTTCTGGAGTCTTCTTTGTAATTTAGTCACCAGCCAACAGTGAGAGTATTATTGTTATAGAAATTAAGTATATCAAACAATTAATGGATTTTTTTACTTTGAAAAATTTCCTCTTAATTTTTTAGTATTTTGTTTTTTACTTGAAATCTTGCTATAATGAAACTAGAATGAATAAAATTATAGTTTTGTAGAATCAGACCCATGATGTTAAGCAAGACATAAAGGATGTTCTGCTCTTTTTAGGATAATAACAATCTTTGAAGCATAAGTTATTTTCCACATCTCACCTGCTTGTTGTTATTTTGTAGTATCTTTAAGTGGTTGTTTCCTTTTAATAATATAACCAGCTCTTTACATTCTTATCTACAAGAGGAATCACCTGTTCTCTTCTAGAAGTCATTACAGGAATTTAGGGCCCTGATTAAATTCCATTTCTTCTCTGTGTAATTTTCCAGTTAACTGTAGAGATAAAATTACATATAATATTTTCTACATGTTTAAAATAAGTTTAATGATTATTCTAAATTTGTAAAAATAAATTTAGAAGTATCTTTTCTTGCTTCTGTACTTAAGAACCATACATACATATATAATATCTATTTTCCTTAAAAATTTTATTTCCATTATGTGCTCTGGATGCTACCTGTGTCTGTATTCTGTAGAAAGTTTTTGCAAGACATCCATAACCAGTGTGCATACCAGCATTTCAATGTATCAATTTTGATAATATTCATGAATTTCTAAAACATTTTTCTTAGGTGTCTTCAAGTTTATCATCAGACTATAGCCCAATATACAACTGTGTTACTGCAGTTCCTTAATATCTTTCTAATTCTTGTTATGGCTGATGTGAGTCTTTTTTTTCTTATCTTTCTCACCCTACTTTAGTTTGAATATTCGTTTCGCAGCTCTGTTTTTTTTTTTCCTCTTTATTAGATATTTTCTTCATTTACATCTCAAATGTTATCCAGAAATTTCCCCTTACCCTCCCGCATCCCTGCCCTGCTCCCCTACACACCCCCTCCCACATAATGGCCCTGGCGTTCCCCTGTACTGGGGCATATAGAGTCTGTATGACCAAGGGGCCTCTCCTCCCAATGATGGCCAACTAGGCCATCTTCTTCCATATATGCAGCTAGAGACATGAGCTCAGGGGGAACTAGTTAGTTCATGTTATTCTTCCACCTATAGGGTTGAAGACCCCTTCAGCTCCTTGGGTACTTTCTCTAGCTCCTTCCTTGGGAGTTCTGTGTTCCAAGTAGTAGCTGACTGTGAGCAACCACTTTTGTGTTTGCCAGGCACTGGTATAGCCTCCCACAAGACAGCTATATCAGGTCCCTTTCAGCATTATCTTGCTGGCAGCCCTGTTTTTTTAGACTGTTGTACACCCCAGAAACAGAATTTCTCTTTTGATTTTCTGTGAAACCCTTCCTACTATGGTTTCCAGTTTAGGAAACTAATTGAACTCTATTGAACTGCTAAGGCTGATAGAAATTATTGATCATAGATGCTATTGGCAAATAGGAAAACCCGGTTTTATTTTACAAGTGGTAAGCACTGCATGGCAAAGTTGAGGTAGACCAGTGGCTTCTTACCTACAAACCATACTGTGTTGCCAAAATTGGTTGAATCTAAAATATCTCCATATTGCACCTCACCTTTTACATACATAAAATTCAAGAGAACTCTGTGTGTGTGTGTGGTATGTGTGTGTGTGTGTGTGTGTGTGTGTGTGTATGTGTGTGTGTGTGTGTATCACAAAGCAATTTTAAGATCTAAAAGTATGAGTATCATTAGATTAATTGTCTGCATTGTAAAAATCAATTCTGCTTATTAAGGATACCTAAATATAGGATCCTCTGTTCTTGGTATGTGTCATCCCAGGAACATGTCAATGTGTACTGAATATGACTACTTTATAAACTTTGAATCTCTTTAGAGAATTGTTCTGTTACACTTTACTAATGTGGTTGAGTTTACTAAACATGGAATCCATCAGGGCAGTGGTGGCACATGCCTCTAATCCCAACACTTGGGAGGCAGAGGCAGGTGGATTTCTGAGTTCGAGGCCAGCCTGGCCTACAGTGTGAGTTCCAGGACTGCACAGAGAAACCCTGTCTCAGGGGGGAAAAAAAAGTGGAATCCATTATGGAAGACAAACAATGCCTCTATACGTTCCATTAAAGGAACTCACAAGGAAATAAATAATTAGGCATTTTTAGCTCTCTGGTATAATCTAGTTAATCTGTTTATCTCCACCAAAATAAGGTATTAAAGAAAGGACTAAGTTAGAACTCAGAGAAACTGGGATTATAGGCCAAATTCATTCACTAACTTGTAAATATCTAATTTTCTTGGTAAAGATTACATACTTCCCAACTGTACTGGCTAGTTTTGTGTCAACTTGACACAGGCTGGAGTTATCACAGAGAAAGGAGCTTAAGTTGGGGAAATGCCACTATGAGATCCAGCTTCAAGGCATTTTCTCAATTAGTAATCAAGAGGGGAGGTCCCCTTGTGGGTGATGCCATCTCTGGGCTTCTAGTCTTGGTTCTATAAGAAAGCAGGCTGAGCAAGTCAGGGGAAGCAAGCCAGTAAAGAACATCCCTCCATGGCCTCTGCATCAGCTCCTGTTCCCTGACCTGCTTGAGTTCCAGTCCTGACTTCTTTCAGTGATCAACAGCAATGTGGAAATGTAAGCTGAATAAACCCTTTCCTCCCCAACTGCTTTTTGGTCATGATGTTTGTGTAGGAATAGAAACCCTGACTAAGATACCATCCTTAACTAAAAACTTTTGAAGTGGAAAACATAGTCTACCTGAGAGGTAGGTACTTGAAGGAGGTCTTTTCAGTGGGCAAGGGTAGGAAGGGTCTAGAAGTTATATCATCACATAACACTTGTGGGGGGTGGCAAGTATGTTGCGTCCCAGAACTTACTTACCATCAGGTACTATGTGGCTAATACTTGAAAAGAAAGTCTGTGTTGATCTCATAAGTGTAGGGAAGCATGCTCAAGAGAGGCTTGCACCAATTTCTCCAATAAGTAGGTAAAAGGAAATGGAGAGTGCTCAAAGAGTAAAGATCTTATGATCCCAAGATAGATAGATAGATAGAGAGAGATAGAGAGAGAGAGAGAGAGAGAGAGAGAGAGAGAGAGAGAGAGGTGTTTTGTGGAATAGAAACTGAGGAATTGAGGTTGAGAGGGAATATAAGAAAATGTCATCCTGAGTAAAACAAAATATCTATGGAAAAAACAAGTAACTTAATTCCAAGAATACAGATATCTTCATTCAGATGGATCTTTGAAGGGTAGAGCATTGGGAGTTATTGAGAGGAAAGTAAGTTTATTTTGTATTGTATAGAGGATTACCTGACAAGTTCAACAGTACAGGCTCAGGCATTACATGTTAGTAAAAGATTCTAAAAGGGTATTTTGGCCCATAGTATAGTTTTACACATATTTGTTACTAGCTGGGGTTACAAAGAAAGATTTCTCTATCATGGACACAAGGTGTACAGATAGCTGGTGAGTGGCAGGAGAGTGCTGATACCCCCAACTCCTTCTTTCTTCCTTTAATTAGTCACTTGTAAAAATGTGTGAGGAATGAAAGCTTAGCCTCTTGTTTTTCATCCTCAATGTTATTTGTTGTTGCTTTCTGTCTTTTTTCTTTTTTAGAAGTGTCTTCCAATATTGCAAAGTGGCAGTGGGAAAATAAAAGCATCTTATTCTAATAGTTGTATTTTGGAAACATACAGTCATGTTTACTCAGTAAAGACAATTCAAATGATAAGCACAACAAGGTTGGGAGATGCCAGAGGAAGCTATGAACCAATAGTCATATCCAAGGACAGCTATGGAGACAAGAAAATCCTTTTACACTATGAACCCTTTGAACCCAGAGAAATAAAAATGGGTTACGGTGAGTATGAGAATGTCAGCTGTGGGAGGAGTCTGTTGCTGTTCATTAATGTACTCATACTCCTGAGGATCTACATCGAGCCTTGCATTAAGGTCCATTAGAATGCATGTTAATCCTGTCTGCCTCTCCTCATGCTCACCATTGTAGCCAGGTCTACTATGTCCTTTTCTCTTAATTCAAAAGCTGTCTCAACAACCCCTTCTCTCTGCTATTTCTTCCTTTCTTTCTAGTATCTGTTCCTACCAAATACATCTTTCTAAATGTAAATTTGGTTGTATTACACTCCCATTTAAAACAAAAAGCACTCTGTCACAATCATTCTAGTTCCTGTGTCTGACATAATGGAAACCAGCCAGCTCNCTAGTGTCTTACAATTATTAGTGTGATTATCTTCCATTATTTGGAGGTTCATGGAGAAAACGAAAAATGTCCACATTAATCGTCATTTATCCAGGTATCTAGCTATAAGCTCTAACTTGAAAAGCTGTCACACACAGGAAAGAGTAATTTAAATTACCCATAAAAGCTTAAGCATTTGTCTAGCATATAGAAGGCACTGCGTTCTAGTCCCAGCAGTTTTGAAAGTTAAATAAATGACAGGGTAGCAAACCTTAGTGTATTCTTTTTCTTTTATATCCAAGTTATTAATCATGTAAGGTATGATATCTGGTAATTCACCAATAGCAGAGACAAATTATCATTCTGAAATCATAGACTCAACTAAAGACCCGAGATGGAGAGAACAATTAGAAGATGGATTGAAGAGTCATATGTATGCCATATAAAACATTCAGTTTAATTCAAGAAGTATTGATTAAATACCTGCTGTGTATCTAATCTTGTACTATGCAATTAACCAAGTGTTTACTTTAATAGAGATGCCTTACTTTATTCAAGGTCAATTTCTCCAGTCTGTAAATGAACATACATTAGTCTTTTCATAAGTATGCTTTTTAAAATGTTCTTTTATTATTATCATTCCATTTGTTTACATCTCAAGTGATATCCTACTTCATGGTTACCCCCTCTACCAACCCCCCTTTTCATGATATTCCACTTCTTGGTTATCTCCCATTCCATATCTGCCCCCCTCCCTTTTATATCACACACATAAAGATCATATGAAGGAATTCATGCTACACTGAGAACACGATGCTAGCAGAAACTTGGTTTTGGCTCTTGCCAGACACCAGTGCTTATTCTGGTTTATTATGGTGAATGCTGGGCATTCCTCTCCTTGTATCTCTTCTTTTCCATCTAGAGACTGGAAGAAATGACACAAATGTATTGACCTCTAATTTTAACCAAAAAGTCTACAGTTCACTTTCTCAAAATTAACCAAAAACATACTTGCTATTGGATTGTTGGCTGATTTGCTATTATGTTCTACCTGAACTAAGCATTTTTACCAGTTATAAGCCTGTAAACATCAACAATGGTCTTTGGTATATTTAGGGCTCTCTTTTCAAGTTACAGGTCCTTTATCTTTGAAGAGAAGTGCTCTGTTTAGGAGCATGAATAAGCTCTGGAGGTACCTTGATTCTTTGACTAAGATCATTCGGATTCTGTGTCAGTTTACAAGGAGTAGAGAGAATAGAATTTAATAAAACCTAACTTCAAATTAAATTCATGCAAAGCATTTAGAGTCGTTTGGGCAGATAGTGAGAAATATTTATGTTATCTCCAAGCATATCTTTAATCACGCTGCTAATATTTAAGAAAATAAAAGTAAGAAATATTGAAATTATGGCATTTCCATGGTTAGAAAGCAGCAATGTCACCAAAGAAATATTGTAAACAATGCTGACAACAATAGAACTGAGATGGAAAGTTGCAGGCTAGGTATGGTGGCACACTCCTTTAGTCAAAGCACTCAGGAAATAGGGGTAAGGCTGATTTCTGTAAGTTCAATACGAGTAAAGTCTACATAGCAAATTCAAAGCCAGCTAAGATTACATAGTGAGACTTTTTCTCAAAATGATTATAGATGCATGCCTGTTGCTTGTAGAATTCAGAAATGTGTTTCAGACTTAGAAATAGATTTAATTGTATTTGTTAGCTCCTTAGAGGGTATTGGAAATTGAAACTATGTCCTCTCTAAGAATAGCAAATACTAACTATTGAACCATCTCTTCAGTGCCTCTGAGTCACTTCAATAAGAAGAATTCAGGAAGCTTAGAGTAAGACTGAATCACGTTAAAGGTGGCTGTTGGAATATTTGTTTATCTTGTAGTAAATCATATCTTCCAGTTTCTCCATATATCCGGGGATGTTATTTTCTAATTGGCCTCAGCAAGATTCATGTTTGTTTGCTTGTTCTCAGAGTCCTTCTAGAATCCTTCTGTCTTTACATGTGCTTCTAAGACTTCACAGGAGACTTTAATGTGCCCACTGAACCTCTACTCCACGTGCATCCCAGCAGATGTCCAAGGATGTCGCCTCTCTTAATAGTCTACTGCAAATGTTTGAAGAGCTTATCAGCTATGCTGAAAGGTGCATCTTTAAGCTGTCTTTGAAACAGTTCCTTTGCTACAGTGATTAAAACAGCCTGTGTCAGATAAACCCAGTCCAATTTTCCCAAAGTCACAATTTCCAAGGTCCCCCAACCACAGTGCAGCTCCCTGCCCAGAATTTTTGGCCTCAAACCATCTTTTCATTTAGACAATCTGAGGGACATTTTCAGCAAACTCTGCTAAGGAAAGGGAACTATGCACACTTTGCTGACACTATGCGATATGGTGACAAATTGGTCTATACATTATAGAAGCATGGGAACAGGCATCGGGAGACACAAATCAATTCTAGGTATCTTTGACCCCTGAAAGAAACAGAAAAGTTTTCTTTCCTTTCCTTTCCTTTCCTTTCCTTTCCTTTCCTTTCCTTTCCTTTCCTTTCCTTTCCTTTCCTTTCCTTTCCTTTCCTTTCCTTTCCTTTCCTTTCCCTTTCTTTCTTTCTTTCTTTCTTTCTTTCTTTCTTTCTTTCTTTCTTTCTTTCTTTCTTTCTTTCTTTCTTTCTTTCCTTGCTTGTTTACTTGCTTGCTGACTTGCTTTCATGTAATCGCCTTCATTTTGTCATTCTCATATGTTCTTTAGGAAGTCCTGGGTTATGAAAAAATTGCCAAAATAGGCTGCATTTTTAAAACATTCCTTGAAAATGTTGTGAATAATAGCAAATTTATCTTTACTCCCTAAATTTGCCTCCACCACTAGTGTTGCTGTCCAGCCTCTTAGTGATAGAATCACTGTTCAAATCTTCTCCCTTTAAATATTAGACATACTTATGCTGCTATATTCCATTTCTCATGTCAGTAAATGCTGATGATTCTTTCTGAGAAATGATTTTGCATTTCTTTCATCTGACTCGTGAAAAGGTTTGTAAAGGTTGACTTTTACATCAGGACTTGTGTAAGTTTTATTATTGCAACCACATTTCTTTCTTTACATGCATAGTTGTAGTTTTGCAGGGTGTTTTAGTGAATGTAAAGCAAGATTATCTCTTACTGAGGATTCTACACTGTTGTTCCTTTCTTTCTTTCTTTCTTTCTTTCTTTCTTTCTTTCTTTCTTTTTCTTCTTTTTTTTTTTCTGAGACAGTGTTTCTCTGTGAAGTCCTGCCTGTGCTGGAGCTCACTCTGTAGACCAGGCTGGCCTTGAACTCAGAAATCCACCTGCTTCTGCCTCCCAAGTGCTGGGATTACAGGCATGCGCCACCGTTGCCCGGCTGTTCTTTCTTTCAATATCTACTTCTTCAGAAGGGTGTCATATACCATATTCTTCTAAACAAACTTGCATTTTGGAGATGGATAGAGCCTTTATTTTGTTTTATGTTTTATGCTATTTGTTGAAATGGAATCAAGATCTCTGGGAGATAATTCTATGCAGCAAATTGCAAAGTGAAATCCTCAAGTTATAAACAGATCAGGAGACAAAAAGGAGAAACCAGGAAAAGAGACCAGCTAAATCTCTTCTTCTTGAGTGGTGCCTGTTCCTGTGCAGACATGCTATTGTGCCTTACTTCTTGCTACACTACAGTGGACTCCTCTTTCATCTTCCCTCCACACATTATTGTAGGTTATTAAAGAAAAGGAGCTCTGACGTTTATATCCATATACCCCTACAGTGAGGAATGACATGAGATCCCAATGTTTTGTTTTGTTTTGTTTTGTTTTGTTTTGTTTTGTTTTGTTTTGTTTTTACCATGCTAAATTTGTACTATGACTATTTCATACAGGCATATAATGCACTATAATTACTTTCACCCTAATCCTGTCTTAATTCCCTCCTATACCTGGCAGTCCCCTTCTCCCTCCCCCCAAATTCCTTTTTCATGTTCATTCCTTTCTGTTTTGTGAGTTTAACCAGAACTGTCTGTGTGACCATGGGCTTTGAGGCATCCATTAGAACTTGGTGAGTTCACTAGTGAGTACACAGCTGAGAAAAATGATTCACTCTCTAAGAGAATCTTTCAACAAATACAGGTATGTCTGAAATGTGATTCATAGATGGCATTCGTGCTTAGAAGGCTAGATATGAATGTCGCCAGTGATTTAGTGTCACAACGTCAAAAGGTTGGAAAACTACTGGTATAACCTCCATTTTGTTTCTAATGTTGTCTCTCTTACTTCTGGTTTCCTGTTATTCATCTTGCAAACTATATTAGAGTCACTCAGATAATAAAAGATCAGTGCTCAGACTAAATGAGACATTTATAATATATCTTTGCCCTCCAAGACTTGGGATTATCAAGGAACAGAAGACAAGACAATTGTAAGAGTCAAAGGTAATAGACAATTCCAGATAGAGATTATTCGCTAGACACAACAACATTGCTGCACATATGAATTTATAGCAGCTATGATGATTGCACAAAACTTGCACAAGACAAAGCAAGCTAAAAGTCATCATGTATAAGTGTTCAAAAAATCTCAACCCTATTTGAGGAGCTATGGGCAACTTATTGATGCGTGGGGAGAAAGAGTTGGTTTTGTTCAGGAATGAAAATGCCAAGAGACATGATACATTCCTTAAACACACTCAGACAAACTAATAAGACTCAGTGGGTTATAAAGAAAAACACATGAAATTAGAGGGCAGAATTGATGGGACACATAAGGGAGCAGTCAGAGAGAAGGAATTAGGAGGTAGATTTGATCAAAATACACTATATATATGAAATTCACAAACAATAAAAAATTAAAATAATATCTGCCCTAGTTCTATGAATAAGTAATGGAAGGAGGAAGTACTATGTATGGACTGCTGAGCCAGGACTCTTCATTGAAGGAATACATGCCTTAGAAAATGTTTTACTCTAAAAGTGAGCCCATAACAGGAGCCCAAAACACCTAGAGAAATGTGAGAGCACTGGCAAAGGGTATTGAGGAAGTGCTATCCCTAGATCCCTAGATGCCTATAGCACTCTTCCACAATTATGACAAATAAAAAGAACTCCCATGTGTATCCATTGTATTCCTAAGGGGAATGTTGTTCACGCATAGGGAATACTTGTTTAAGTAATCAAACATGTATATCTGATAATTATGAATATCTTCAATAATTTGTAAGTCTACTGTCCTTCAGCTGTATCATCTGAAATGTTAACACTTATAATTTTACATTTGATGTGGCTTTTAAATGTACACTTATTATGATGTAGTCATACTTGTACCATATAACTGGTATCTTTAATGATATGAGCATTGAAAGTTAGACTGCAGTAGTTATGTGCTTCATAATTGCCTCCCTGATTTTGCCTCAGTGGGTTGCTTAATATAGTGGTGTCTCTACTACATATCAACTTAAGACATGTGATATGAGAAAATCTACCTATTTCAAAGATGAGGGGAGTCCAAGGTAGATAGCAAAGTTCTCCATAAACATTAGAATGATTAGTGATTCTTCAACTTCTACCTTGTGATGAGTCTATGTGTTGGGTGTTGTATGCTCTTTTATTTAATCCAAAATTACACATGTAGAATATATGTTTATACATTCATTGTTAAGGGGGGTAATTGAAACATATGCATGCATTAATTTTGCTCAAAATTGAGTACAATTAATAAGTTCATGTAGCCATAGTATGGTAAATCAAGGACGGAAAAAAGCACAGTTTGAATAAAATGTCTTCCCATTCTAAACTTAATTGCCTTTAATATCAATGTCTGTCAATATCTTGTCACAATACCATCTGTCAATACTATATCTTCTTTTATGAATTCACTTCTCCAGAAATGGTAGAAAACCAACTCTTGTCTTCTATGTTTCTATTAACAAGACAACATGGTTAATGGGTATTGGAAGCAGGAGGAGGGTGATGGAGCTCTGTAAAGAAAGTTCAGACATGTGAGGAAAGGCCACATCTGGCTTACAGTCTCATCTCTACAAGCTGACTTCTGACTCATGATATATCTTGCTCACTTGGGTATCTTTCTTCAGTCACAGCTGCAAACAAGAATGCAATTGCCATCAGACGGGTCATCTCAAAATTGCAAAGTACAACCCCACAGAGGAAATGATAACAGACAACACACATGGCCTGTATAGTCATCATGCAGACTTGGAGTCCATTCAAAATTCATTTCCCACCACTATAGCCATCCTTTAACATCTACATTTGCCCAGAAGAACCACTAACTGCTTTTCTGCTTGAGGTTTTTTTTTCTTTCTCCAATTCATTTTATTTTATAGGATTATTTTTAAGCTATTTAATATTGTACTTATCTGATACCAAAGATAAAATATTAACTCATAAAGAACTGTGAAAAAAAAGCAACCAAGACATGAATTCTCAATTGCCTTGATATATAACTTAGAACAGCATCTTACCATATCCATGATTTGATCTCATTTTAGATGTGATTGTTCCCGCTTTTGTCCACCAGATCCTACCACAATAAGCCTCTTATCTTACACACTGATATTGTGCCCAATGATGTCTTGCTAGACTATACTAATATCTTAGATAAGAATATTATATTCCTATTCTATATCCGGATTGCTACATTTAATAATTTCACCTCCTCTCATTGTTATTTAAAGAAGGTAAGTTGATTCTATCAATCTTCCGGCATCTATAAGCATTACATGAACATGGTGCATACATAGACAAAACTGCCATAAACATGAATTAAAAATGAATAATTCTATTTTTAAGGTGACATGATTACAAACATCTCTTATTATTATGGATCAGTAGTATAAACGTGGGGGGAAAAAAGCCATTCTAATAAAAGCAATCTATAGATTGAACATAATCCCCATCAAAATTCTACCATACTAATGTACAGACCTTGAAAGTAAAATCTCAACTTTATATGGAAAAGCAAAAAAAACCCTAGTATAGCTAAAGTAATACTGTACAGTTGTACTACAATGTTATAGTAATAAAAAATGTTATATTGGCATAAAGCAAACATGTCTTAATAAATTGAATAGAATGAAATTGAGGTCCTAGACATTCTTAAATGTACATACCTATAGCCAGCAGGTTGTTTCATATATCCAGAAATATACACTGAATAAAAGTAATCTTCAATAATTGGTGTTGATGAAATGAATGTCTGAATGTAGAAGAATGAAAGTAGATCCATATGTACTACTCTGAGCAAAACTCAGATCCTAGTAAATCAAAGTCCACAGCATAAAATAAGATGCACTGTGCCTGTCAGAAGAGAAACATGGCAAATATATTTGAACTCATTAACAGGGGAGACAGCTTTCTGAAGAGAACACCCATAGTGTAGGCCCTAAGATTAACGATTAATCTGAAAGGCTTCTATAAGGCAAAGGAGACCATGATTGGGACAAACAGCTGTAGAATAGGGAAACATTTTTACAAATTCAGATAGAGGACTAATATAAAAAAAATGGAAAGAATACAAGAAACTAGATATAATAAAATCAAATAATCTCAATTTTTAAAGGGGATTAGAGATCTAAACAGAGAATTCTCAACAGAGGAATGTCAAATGGCCAAGGAACAGTTAAAGAAATGTTCAACACTCTTATCCATCTGGAAAATGAAAATGAAATCTACTTTGAGAGTTCATCTCTCATCTGTCAAAATGGCTGAGATCATTAGCTCATATGACAGCTCATGCTCGTCAAGATGTAAATCAAGAAGAACAGTTCTCCAACACTGGTGGGAAGACAACATTGTACTCCAAAAGTGTCCTTTGCTTGCCAGGTGTCATTGTCATCTTGGAGGCTTACTGCTGAATAAGCTCCCCCTTTCTAGCTCTTTAGAAACGCTGGAAGGCTGGTTCAATTCAGTTTTTCTGGCTCAAACTCCTCTTCAAGCTGCCTGACTCAAACTGGCTTCTTTCAGCTTCTCACTGAATTGTTCTACTTGATCTTAAACTAACTAAGATGAGTTGATCTAATCTTCTGGCTGCTTCTTATTCTCTGTCTCAAACTGCTTGTGCTGACATGCCCGGAACTGTATAAACTCACAGCAAACTAAACTCCACTACACTGCCCTCACTGCAGTGACTCCAACTGACAGAATTTCTCTCCCTGAGCTTTTCTAAATAGCTTCCCTTTCCTGTGTGTTCATGTGTTAACTGCACATGTCCTATCTCTGTTTCATTATTTCAAATCTTTTTTAATTGGTACTTTGTCCACCCCCCAATCAGATATAATTGTTTATGTATACTAAGAGCATGTCTGTATTCCAGCCAGAAGGATTAAATATGTGTGGCATGTCTCCATTCAGCCACATCACATCACACAGGAGGGCTTTAGATGCAATCAGAACAGTCATGTGGCTAGATTAAAATTCCTCAACATTGTAAAGCTGCTTTGGAATCAATATGATGTTTTCCTCGAAAATTAGAAAAATTTCTACCTCAAGATCCTGCATTACCACTTTGGGCATATACCAAAAGGATACTCCTTCCTACTACAGGGTCACTTACTTAACTATGTTCATAGTGACTTTCTTAGTCAGTGTTTCTATTCCTGAACAAACGTAATGACCAAGAAGCAAGTTGGGCAGGAAAGGGTTTATTCAGCTTACACTTCCATACAGCTGTTCATAACCAAGGAAGTCAGGACTGGAACTCAAGCAGGTCAGGAAGCAGGAGTTGATGCAGAGGCCATGGAGGGATGTTCTTTACTGGCTTGCTTCCCCTGGCTTGCTCAGCCTGCTCTCTTATAGAACCCAAGACTACCAGCCCAGAGATGGTCCCACCCACAAGGGGCCCTCCCTCTTGATCACTAATTGAGAAAATATCCCACAGCTAGAGCTCATGGAGGTACTTCCCCAACTGAAGCACCTTTTTCTGTGATAATCCCAGCTGTGTCAAGTTGACACAAAACTAGCCAGTACAGTGACTTTATTCATATTAGCCAGTAACTGAGAATTTGCTAGCAAATTTCATGCAACTAGAAAAAAACAAAAACAAAAACAAAAACCCCAAGTGATTTAACCCAGACCTCAAAAGACAAATATGCTATATATTTACTTATAAGTGGATATTAGCTTTTAAGAAAATGATATCAATTTATAATCCACAGATCCAAAGAGGATAAGTAAACAGAAGGGGTTTTAGAAGGATATATGACTTTCCCTGGGAAGTAGAAATGTATTTTCTAGGTGGACTGTGGGTAGGTTGAGATAGAAGCAGCAAGAATCACATTGCAGAGAAGGACTGAAGAAGAGATTGAGAGGAGAGAGAGCTGGAAATGGGTGACATCTTGGACATGATGAAGAAACCTAGTACAGTGCAGTAGAAACTTGCTGTAATCTATGGTGGTGATCATGGTGTAGTGAGGACTTCTACTAATTGAGGATATGGAGTGTGAACTGCCTTATGAGGCCTTATGGAGATTCTCAAACCACCCAGGCAGATGCTAAAAAGTTTTCTCTGAAAACTGAAAGAAGATCTCCCTTGCTAAGCACAGCATTCACACAGCTCATTGAATGTAGAGAGGTCTTGTTGGTTCTTACATGGAGCATTCACTACTACATTCTAGTCTGTTGTGGTAAGGAACTCTGCAGGGTACTGAACAAGAAATCTGAACACCATCCCAGCCACAAAAATATTGACTTACAAAAGGTCCTGCCCACAAAATACGCTGAGGCAATGGTGGTTAAAAAAAAAAAAATGTGTGAGTGGCCAACTAACACCTGGCATGACTTGAGGTCCATGCCAAGAGAGGGAGCATATTGCTAACACTGCCTGTATGGCCATGAATCAGAAACTGGATAGTCCAGAGAGAGACCTAGGGTAGAACCAAAAGTGAGTGGCCAAAAAACAAAATCAATTAAATGATTCCGTATGGCATTCTGCTGCATTCATAGATTGGTGACTTATTTAATTGTCATCAGAGAGTCTTCTTCCAGCAGCAGATGGGATCAGATGCAGAAACCCATAACCAGGCAGTTCTTAGAGAGTTTCAGAGAGTCTAAATTGAAGTTTTCCATTTGATCCTTCCCCTCAGCTCTCTAACAACCAACCCTTCAGAAGAAGGAAAGGATAGATTGTTGGGGTTAGAATAGTTCAAGGACAGCAGAAAACATGGGCCACTGGTTCAACTACACAGGTGTCATAAGGACTCACAGAGATGCAAATCTCAAATGGAAGGCATACATGGTTTGGGACCAGTTTCTGAGTACATAATTGTGGCTGTTAGCTTGGTATCTTTGTGGGACTCCCAATGGTGGGTGGAAATGGGTGTGCCTCTGACTCTTTTGCTTACTCCTGAGATTCTTTACCTCCTATTCGCCTGCCTTGCTTCAATAAAGTGAGCTTTTGCCTTGTCTTGTTGTATCTTATTTTGTCATGTTTTCTTGTTGTCTTTCTTGCTGTTCTTTTCTGAGGGGAAACAGAGGGAGAGTAAATCTGGAGAAGAGGGCAGGTAAGTGATGGTGGAACTGGGAGTCTTGGAAGGAGTGAAAAAATGTGTTTGGGATGTATCCTAAGAGACAAGAACATTTTCTTGTGTGTGTGCATGTATGTTTGTGATATAGATTTATTTAATTACTTTTAGTTTTGTTGTCTTTAATACAACCCAACAGCAGTCTTCCCTTCCTTGTCTCCTCCCTTGAGCTTTACTTAGTTAAAATCTATGCATCTTAGGCTCATCTTATCCTCGAACCCATGGGGGCTACCCCAGATCCATGGGGAGGAACCAGATGGAGATCTCCAATTTGGGCTCTCTCTCTGCATGTCTGGCTCTAGGTGTTTGCAGCTGCTCCATCTGCTGCCATTGGTATCCTTTGATGATGACTGGGCTAGGCACAGATCTATGAATATATAAATCTACTTTTAGTATCATTGATTATTTTTCTATTGTAGACCTCTGGTCTATCTAGCCTGGAGTTGATGGTCATCCGGGAAGTGTTGAGCCTTGGTTTCCTCTCCTGGTGTCAGTCTTAAATTAGCCTAATCATTTATGGGCTACTTCCACATGCTATAAGCCTCCATTGGCCCAGTATATCTTGTGATTGGGATACATTATAGGTTCAATGTTTTTGACTGGATTACAGAGGGTAGCCAATTCCAGCTCTGAATTCTCCATCACTAGGACATCTTGCTAAGTTCACTCTCTTAGAACCCTGAGATATTTTACTGGACTAGGATTACACACTGATCCACCACTATCATCACCAAATACCCTCCCCTGCCTGTTGTCTCTGCCAGTACTCTCGCCTTCTAACCCCCTTCCCCCACTACTTGATCATTCCTTTCCTCATCCCCATCTGCCCACAGTTCAACCATTAAATCTATTTTATTTCCCCTTCCCAGGGAGAACCATGTGCCACCTTCAACACTTCAAAATAAAACAAGATAAACCTCATCTGTTTTCAATTAAAAAAAGATATTTTGAGAAAGTATCATAGGTTTTTCTATGATATTTTCATTTAAATTTAGAATTTTTAGTTAATTAAAATATATCTATATTATCCACCTCCTTTCCCTCTAACCCCTCTCATTCATATACCCTATTTCCTTGAAAATTCTTTATCACACACACACACACACACACACACACACACACACTGAGCAACTTGCTGAGTCTGTTTAGTGTTACTTGTGTGGGTTTTATTGGGACTGGATTGTGGTCTCCCTTTCCCCCATGCTGGCTCAAGGCTGTGAGTTCAGACCTGATGTCTGAGGACATGCCACAGGAAGCCACACACATTGTGGTTCTCCAGCCAAGGCTGGTTTCTATTGTGCTAATCTACACCTGCCTTTTCCAGAGGCTGCTGCCTGTCTCCTTGCCACCCTGCTTCCAGCTGGGACATTTCACAGTGCTTCAGACTTCAGGCCACATTCCAGGTGCATGGAACTGCCCGGGGTGGGGGGTGGGGGTGTTCCCTAGAGAAAACCAAGAGAGATTTTTTCAGTAAAGATTCAGACATGTTTTGACCAGACAACTGACTCAATGTTTTCTTTTCTTTCCCACCTAGCCCTAACAATCCCCGGTTAGCCTCCCGGGGAACCCAGGTTTTGTGGGGGTCCGCGGGTCGGACTCCAACACTGGATAATCATTTAGGGGGTCATCCCTGGAAAGGATTAATTATTTCAGCAGCCTTTAATTGTCTGTAGCTCTTCATCTTCATCTAGGGTTGGGGCCTGCACAATAATCCGAATTTATGTTAGCTTGTCATCTGGTACTGTCATTCTTAAGATCTTATTTAAGCACCCATGTTGTTAAAATGTCATGTGTGGGTTTCCTCTTCATATTTAGAAGACACAATTTTGCAACAGACTTCCTAATCTTCGTATCCCTACAATCTTTCTACATTTTCTTTTTTTTCCTCTCTTTCTTTTTTTTTTTTTCTTTTTCTTTTATTGGATATTTTCTTTACTTACACTTCAAATGTTTTCAGGTCTCCCCTTCAGAAAATCCTTATCCCATCCCCACTTGCCCTCCCTCTATGAAGGTACTCCCCCACCCACCTATCCGCTCCAGTCTTCCCCCACTTCAATGCTTCAGTGTGGCATCCCCCCGCCCCCCCCCACTGAAGCATCAAACACCATCAGGCCCAAGGGATTCTCCTCCCACTGATGCCCAACAAGGCCATCTGCTGCCAGGTATATGGCCAGGGCCATTGGTCCCTACATGTGTAGCCTTTGGTTGGTGGNAAAGCACACACTGAAGGAGTTACAGAGATCATGTGTGAAGCTGAATCAAAAGGATGGACCAACCAGTGACGGCGGCTGCCAGGGATCCTTCCCATAATCAGCCACCAAAATAAACACTATAGCATATGCCAGCAAGATAATGCTGAAAGGGATCTGATATAGCTGTCTCATGGGAGGCTATACCAGTGCCTGGCAAACACGAAAGTGGTTGCTCACAGTCAGCTATTAGTTGGAACACAGGACTCCCAGGGAAGGAGCTAGAGAAAGTACCCAAGGAGCTGAAGGGGTCTTCAACCCTCTAGGTGGAAGAATAACATGAACTAACTAGTTCCCCCTGTGCTCATGTCTCTAGCTGCATATATGGAAGAAGATGGCCTAGTCGGCCATCATTGGGAGGAGAGGCCCCTTGGTCATACAGACTCTATATGCCCCAGTACAGGGGAACGCCAGGGCCATTACGTGGGAGGGGGTGGGTAGGGGAGCAGGGCGGGGACGCGGGAGGGTAAGGGGAAATTTCTGGATAACATTTGAAATGTAAATGAAGAAAATATCTAATAAAGAGAAGAAAAAAAAAAAGAAAAAAAAAAAAGAGCAGAGTGTGTACATCTGCACTGGCTTCTCATCTAAATGTCCCTCTGTCTAGACACTGCAAATTACTGAGTGGTGCTCTTCACACACTTAGTTGGTCACTCCTCTGTTATTTAATGGTCTATGCCCAATCTTTTCTAGAAATAGCACCATAGACACACTCTGAAATGTATCTCTCTACGATCACATTTATTACGAGTGCGTGCGCACATGCGCGTGCGCGCACACATACACAAATCAGAGATGAAGAGAGAGGGAGAGAGAGAGAGAGCGAGAGCGAGAGAGAGAGAGAGAGAGAGAGAGAGAGAGAGAGAGAGAGAGAGAGAGATTTCTGTGTATTGTGATTTGGAGTATCCATAAGGAATCTCAGAATGTATCCTCAATGGATAATGGGATGCCACCATGTATACCCCATCATCCAAACACAAATATGTATACTTCAAATCTGATCTGGCCTCTTTTCTAACAGCTGTCTTATCTGCAGACTTCAAATAATATTAGCACTGTCTTTTTAAGAACATTATCAACCAATCACTCCTGTTCTCCCTCTCATAAATACAAAGAACCCATCTCTATGGGATCAATTCTGAAGCTGCTGTAGCATTCGGGGAGATGATATCATCTCCCCTTATGTTAACTGTCTTTCGAAAGCCCATCCTGTACTTGTTTCATATGGCAAGCCATTTGGTGTTTATAACCATCAAACCAGAGGTAAGATCATGTGGGAAACTTACCCCCTCTGAATACTAAGCTAATCCAATCTTTTCCCCAGAGCCAACATGATAAATAACTACTAAAAATTGTTACAATAATAGAGGGTCATAGAAATGCCAAGTACAATAGTGCCACTTTTTCACCAGCATAATGGAAGTAAGGAGGAAAAGGCAAGGCCTGGTGCATAAATTATTAGAAATAGTTTATCAAGCTTCACTCAAATTCTATTAAGTGTACACACAATTTCAGGGTCACCTTAAAAGTGAGATCAAGTTTCAGGAGAGTGGAAGTAGAAATTATGTGACCCTTCCAAAGCCCTATCTTTGTATTTATGCATTTCCTCAACTAACAATAAAAATAATATGAAAATCTACAAGAGAAACACTTTACTAAATCAGATGCAGATGGCTGTTTGATCATGTAGAGGTAATTTTTATCATTTTAAAAGCTTTTGTTTTCATAAAGGAAAGAAAATGGGACAGGTTTCTTTGCTTCTGTTTTTTAAGGGAGGAAAAAAGCATATGTTTTTTTAATTTGAAGCGGAGTATTAATGTTGTTACCTCCTGGGAATTGCTGAACTGCGGTGAATTGTAGAAAATGCATTTACTTGCAAGATTTCTGGTAAATTCTTCCCTGACTTAGAGTGTTAGTGTCATATTATATCAGCCTACTGCTCCGAGACAGTATGTACACACCCTGAGAGTTAATTTCCTGAGCCTCTTTTACTAGATCGTCTTGTTTTCTTTGTTTATATTATTGATTTAGGAAAAATCATTCAGGGAATATTGAATGTTCCCCTAAACTAGAAGGTGATAAAATATGGCAGGGAGACAAAGGGATATGGTGTAACTGGGATAATAAAACCTTGTGTCTCTACTGAAATTTATGACTTGCATTATCCTGCTTGAATCTCACCATATACCTGAGCATTATGGGGATAGAGACAATCACACCACTTTTATAGTTTGAAAGTGAAAACATGTGGTGGTTAATTGGCTTTCCTGTGGTGTCCTTGCCCTGTACTATCAGTAATTGAACTGGTGCTTGCAGCCACCAGTCAGTCTAATGCACCTTTTACATAAAGATGCTTCTAGGTTAAACATCAGCCAAGTGACAGAGGACTTTTACTACAACTGCTATTTAGCTGACTCTGGAGTTCAAACCATGACAGGAGTGACAACATTGTGAGGAGTTGTATGTGTACGAAGATGCCTCTTACTGAACCCCAAAGACAAACCTAAAATACAAGAACTACATATGAGTAATATGTACATATAAACAATGTCCACAGTGATTCGTGGCTAAAATATAAGAGGCCTTCCTCAGCATGAGACCTTTTGTAAAGCCCTTGGGGATGAGCATAAAATCAGTGATGATGTCATAATATTTGTTGAGCAGCTACTAAATTCCAGTCATTAAAGTTGTGACCCCAATTACTCATTAGATGAATATTTTCTGGCTTTTTAATCCCCTCAAACAGTATGGGGATACAC
Organism: Mus minutoides; assembly: GCA_902729485.2. Taxonomy (NCBI): domain Eukaryota; kingdom Metazoa; phylum Chordata; class Mammalia; order Rodentia; family Muridae; genus Mus; species Mus minutoides. The sequence continues at coordinate 1,463,079 of LR749837.1, forward strand.
ACACAAGAAATTCTGCTTTTGAAACTTTAATAAGTATGAATTTGAAACTTCTTCTTTCTATGCATTAATAAAAATATACTTAATTTTACACATTTTTGTACTTCTTATAATTTAAGATGATTTTTGTCAATAAATGAAGTTCCTAGGATAAAGTAGGTTTTTAATTTAATGATTACAGTTATTTTTAGTACTATATTTAAGAGCTAAAAATAAGGTTAGTAAAAAAAAGTATCCTGGTATTAATTAATTCTATTAAGACAAAGTCCATACCGCTACCTTCTCTTCCTCTTTCCTGCTTTCCAACTCCATTTCTCCCTCCTTATTTACTCAATGGCCCATCCGTCCTTCCTTTTTCCCCAAAATCTTTGTTGTTGGCACTTTCTCTATCTTCCTTCCACAAATATTTACTTAGTGCTTACTCTTTACCAGAAAGAAAATTCAGTAGATTAGTTTTTAATTTTTGAGTAAGATTTAAAAAGAACTCACCAAGATAGAAAATGGTTCACAGGCTGCTTTTAATTCTTAATATAATTTTAAGGTTGACTAATGTAGAAAATGATCTTGTGATATAAGCAGAAAAGTATGCACTGGAATGAGGGACAGCAGGACACAGGTACTAGGAAAAGCAGAAGGGAAGACTTACTTAATTGAATAGGAAGGATAACACAGAGAAATATATATATATGTTGCAATTACACTATATGGGGATAGTGGCCTCCAGAAGACATAGCCTATCTTACAAAACTCTAATGCCAGTGGAAATAACTAGATTCTAGTTGTTATTCTGGGGGTTCATATAGATCACCCAAACAAAATAGATTATTGCAATTGCTGAAAATACTACATAATCTAGTCACAGGTCTTGGAGAAATCAAGCTAATCCTGTTAAGGAAGCCTCCTCTGTTCCCTAGTGCTAGCTCTCATAATGCTGGCAGCTGTTATACTTGTTATCAACAGCCCTATCAAACTATAAAGCCTGAGACCTACAACAATAATGGGACCAGTAAGATATCTCCAGAGGTGCAATAATGGCAGTTTTGTCTTTAGAACATCTAACAACTGTCTAATTGGACTTAAAGCCTGCTCAATTGGAAGAAACTTATGACTGGTGCTGGAAACCTAGCCAAGAGGGGAAGCTACTAAAGTATTAGTATTACTAAAGTACCACACTTCAGATTTTTCAAATCTTCACTTTTACATGGACCAATAATGGTAATTCTTACAACCTATCAGAGAAGCTTCTTTCTGCAGCAAATGGAGAGTTGTGGAGGAATCCACACCTCCCAAAATGCAATCAATATGTGATTCTGGGGTTCCCAGGAAAAAATACAGCATCTATATCTCAACCCTTTTAGTTAACACTCGGGGAACACTGTAGAAGAACGGACAGAGAATGTAAAGGCCTAAGGACCATAATGACTGATGTATGATAAATTCTTCTATATGATTAGAGTGTTACTTCATATACTCCCAAAAATATGGTTGCCTGAATAAGACCTGAATATTGCTTTGTTAACACAATTATTATTACTTGTTTTATTGTTTTAAAAACACACCTGGAAGGGTTTGTGGTGGTGGTTGTTGTCAGTTTCTTACAAGGTAGAGTTATCTGAGAAAAGGAAACACCTGAGAAAATGGCTCCAATAAAATTGGCCTATAAGAAAGCCTGTTTCTTAACTGGTGTTTTATGCAGCAGGGCCCAGCATACTCTGAGTGGTTCTACCCCTTGGCCGATGGCTGAGTAAGCCATGCAGAGTGAGCCAGGAGCATGCACTTCTCCATGGCTTCTGCTTCACTCCCAGACACCAAATCCGCACCTTGAGTGGCTTCTCTGACTTCCTTCAGTGATGGTCTGTCTTGTAAAAGTATAAAAAAATAATAAACCTTTTCCTGAGCTAGCTGCTCTTGCTCACAATGTTTTATCACAGAAATGAAAAAGCTGACTGAAGCAGGGGAATATTATTGTTATTCAGGGACAAGATTCTAATTCTGAATATTCAGCACCAGACAAATGCAAATATGCGGGACCACAATAATTGGACTCAATAAGAATCAATTCCCTCAGCCGGGCGTGGTGGTGCACGCCTTTAATCCCAGCACTTGGGAGGCAGAGGCAGGAGGATTTCTGAGTTTGAGGCCAGCCTGGTCTACAACGTGAGTTCCAGGACAGCCAGGGCTATACAGAGAAACGCTGTCTCGAACCCCCCCCCCCAAAAAAAAAAGAATCAACTCTCTCTGTCTCTCTGTCTCTCTGTCTCTGACTCTCTGCTTCTGTCTCTCTGTCTCTCTGCCTCTGTCTCTGTCTCTCCCTATTTCTCTCTGTGTCTCTCTCTCTGTCTCTCTGCCTCTCTGTCTCTGTCTCTCCCTGTTTTTCTCTGTCTCTCCCTGTTTCTCTCTGTCTCTGTCTCTCCCTGTTTCTCTCTGTTTCTCTCTCTGTCTCCCTGTTTTTCTCTGTCTCTCCCTGTATCTCTCTGTCTCTGTCTCTCCCTGTTTCTCTCTGTGTCTCTCTCTGTCTCTCTGTCTCTGTCTCTCCCTGTTTCTCTCTGTGTCTCTCTGTGTCTGTCTGTCTGTCTGTCTCTCTCTCTCTCTCTCTCTCTCTCTCTCTGTGTGTGTGTGTGTGTGTGTGTGTGTGTGTGTGTGTGTGTGTGAAGAAACTATTGAGCTGAGCTGGTTAGACAGATTAAGAGGAGTTGGAGGGGAGAAAGGGATACAAATAATTCTAACACAGTATATTCACATGAAATCCTCTCATAAAATAAAGAATGACAAGTAAGATGCTATGTGTCTTACTTAGGATACAGTAGGAAATCTTACAACTATCTATTATCTTGAGCAAAATCAGCTTACCAAAGGTAATCCTAAGATATTAAGAAATTTAGTGGCCAGGTGTGGTGACAAACACCTTTAATCCTAGCAATCAGGATGCAGAGGCAGGTGCATTTCTGAGTTCGAGGCCAGCCTGGTTTACAAAGTGAGTTCCATGACAACCAGGGATACACAGAGAAACCCTGTCCGAAAAAGCAAAAAAAGTAAAAAGAAATTTAGTGAAAAAAGTAACATTTGCTGAAGATACTATCAGAAAAATAAACATGTAAACATTGCAGGAAGCTTTACAGGATAAATGACTTGATTGTTTTAAAAAAAACATAAATGTTGACTTTATACAAAGTAGAAGATGATCTCTTCAAACATTTCCATAATGAAGCTACATAATAAGCACTATAGAATGTAAGATTTTACCAAGGTCAAGGACTAGAATGGTCAGTAAGGATCAGTTAGTAGCCTGGTGTTCTAGTAACTGCATATCTATGTAGTATTCATTGATCTGTAGACTTGATGAGTGTAAATAATATCTCAAAGGAAAATATTTTCAACATCAAGTAACCATAAGAAGAGTGGAAAAAATGCTATAGGGTGAAGTAGAAGTAATGGACGTATCAAGCACATTGAATATGACAATCTTAATTGGATTCCAGTTTGGGAGAAAACTTAATAAAGTTAACCACTTTGGGAAATACCATCTGAACACTTATTGGATATTTAGAGGATAGCAGACCTGTGTGTTACCAACTGTTAGATTTTTTTTTCCTGGGATAACATACTAATGTTTATTTTTATGAGTTGAAAAACATAGAATAGTCTGTCCAAAGAAACAACTACATTGATGTCCATTTTGGCAAACCAATGCATTTAATGAGATTGTTTATACCTGTATGAGTTAGGGGTTATTTACAGAAGTGTGAAAAACTGAAGGGTAGCTGGGCCACTGTACCATGGTTGATAACTCAAGAAAATTAATCTCTGGAGTACCTTGGAAAACTTGTACACAGCTTCACAGGTCAAGTTCTGGAGTTTCCTGCCCACAATAATCTGTCCTTGTTCATATGAGTAAGGGGTGGGAAGAATCTTGTGGGTCATGTATATTTTCAGTAGTTTCCCATGACTTGTTCACCTCTTTCTTTCTTATTTATTTATTTATTTATTTATTTATTTATTTATTTAAATTATTCAATTTACATTCCACTTACTGCCCTCCTTTCAGCTATCCCCCCACAATATTTCCCGTCTCCCCATTTTTTTCTTCTCTGAGTGGGTGAAGGCTCCTTGGGTATCCACATACCCCTGGCTCTTCAAGTCTCCATGAGGCCAGGCACTTCCTTTCCCACTGAGACCAGAAAAGGCAGCCCACCTCGAAGAATATATTTCACATACAAGAAACAGCTTTTGGGATAGCCTCCATTCTAGTTGTTCAAGACCCATATGAAGACAAAGCTACATATCTGTTATATATGTGTTGAGAAGTTTAAGACAAATCCTCTAAATGTTCTTTGGTTAGTGGTTCAGTCTCTTGAGCCTGAGGTGTCCAGCTTAGTTGGTTCTGTTGGTTTTCCCATAGAGTTCCTAACCCCTTAGAGGCTGTAATCCTTCTTCCTTTTTTCCTATAAGATTCCCCAAGCTCCATCCACTCCTTAGCTGTAGTTGTGTAGCTTCCTATGAGTCAGTTGACAGGTGGGGCCTCTCAGAGGACAGCCAAGCTGAATTCATGTATGCAAGCATAACAGTGTATAATTAGCTGGGCAGTGGTGGCAGACACTTTTAATCCCAGCACTTGGGAGGCAAAGGCATGTGAATTTCTGAGTTCAAGGCCAACCTGGTCTACAGAGTGAGTTCCAGGACAGTGAGGGCTACACAGAGAAAACCTGTCTCAAAAAAATAAAATTAAATTAAATTAAAAAAAAATAAAAAACAAACAACAACAACAACAAAAAACCCCACCAGATTATAATTAATAGTATCAGGGATTGGTGATTGAACATGGAACAGATCTCACATTGAGGCAGTTATTGGTTAGTCAGGCTCTACTCAATTCCCAATGTTTGCACTTCTTGCAGATAAGGTAAATTTTGAGTAGAAAGTTTTGAGTGGGTTTGTGTTGCTATTGCTGCACTGGGGTTTCTGTCTGGTGGTGGCAGCCTTACCAAGGTCCATATCACTAATGCTATGAGTCACAGCTAAGAACACTCGCATTAATTCTTGGGTGCATCCCCTATCTCATGTCTCCATTTCTTCCTGAAGATGCTCCTTAGTGTCCCCCTGACTTAGTTAGGGCTTTACCTCTAGGAACAGACACCAGGACCATGGCAAGTCTTACAAAGGTCAACATTTAATTGGGGCTGCCTTACAGGTTTGGAGTTCAGTCTATTATCATCAAGGCAAGAGCTTTGGCAGGCATGGTAGAAGCAGAGCTGAGAGTTCTACATCTTTATCTGAAGGCTGCTGGATAATACTGACTTCCAGGCAGTGAGAATGAGAGTCTTATAACCCACACACACCTACTTCAACTGTGCCATAACTTCTTCTTTTTTTATTTTTTTTATTAGATATTTTCTTTAGTTACATTTCAAATGCTATCCTAAAAGTTCCCTATACCCTCCCCCCGCCCTGCTCCCCTACCTGCCCACTCCCAATTCTTGGCCCTGGCATTCCCCTGTACTGGAGCACATAAAGTTTATAAGACCAGTTAGGCCTTCTTCTGCTACATATGCAGCTAGAGACACAAGCTCTGGGGGTACTGGTTAGTTCATAATGTTATTCCACCTTTAGGATTGCAGACCCCTTCAGCTCCTTGGGTTCTTTCTCTAGCTCTTCCATTGGGAGCCCTGTGTTCCATCCTATAGATGACTATGAGCATCCACTTCTGTATTTGCCAGGCACCGGCATAGCCTCATATGAGACAGTTATATCAGGGTCCTTTCAGCAAAATCTTGCTGGCATATGCAATAGTGTCTGGGTTTTATGGCTGGAGTGGGTGGGGAGGGGAGCAGGGCAGGGGGAGGGTATGGGGAACTTTCCGGATAGCATTTGAAATGTAAATAAAGAAAATATCTAATGAAAAAAAGAATAAAAAAAAGTTAAAAACACATATACATTGTGTATACCAAAAATATTTTAAATTTGTATCAATATACAACAGCCTATACCAATGTATCAAAATTTACCTTATTTTTGTAACACAAAATGAAACATCAATTTTGTATCTAAAAAGAAAGAAAAAACAAACAAACAAACAAATCTGTATCCAACCACAGTGTGTATCAGCTATGGGCGGTTTTGAGTAGAATTTTGGGGGTCACTTATGTATAAAATCATATCATCAAAAAATAGTGATGCTTTGACTTCTTCTTTTCCAATTTGTATCCCCTTGATCTCCTTTAGTTGTCATACTGTGCTGGCTAGGACTTTAAGTACTATATTGAATAGATCGGGATAGAGGGGGTAGACTTGTCTTTTCCCTGATTTTAGTGGGATTGCTTTAAGCTTCTCTATATTTGGCTTGCTGTATATTGCTTTTATTATGTTTAGGTATGTTCTTGGTATCCTTGGCCACTCTAAAACTTTTAACTTGTAAGGAGTGGTGGATTTTGTCAAAGGATTTTTCAACATCTAATGAGATGATCATGTGATTTTTTTTTTTTTTTGGTTTGTTTATATGGTAGATTTTCCTATTTTGACCCATCCCTACATCCGTGGGCTAAAGCCAATTTGATCATGATGAATGATATCTTTGATGTGTTCCTGCATTCAGTTTGCTAATATTTATTGTGTATATTTGCATAAATGCTCATAAATAAAATTGGTCTGAAGATCTTTCTTTGTTGATTCTTATGGTTTAGGTATCAGGGTGGCAAGGGCGTCATAGAGTGAGTTTGGCAGTGTTCCTTCTGTTTCTATCATGTGGAATAGTTTGAGAAGTATGGGTATTAGCTCTTTGAAAGCCTGGTAGAATGCTCCACTAAAAGCATCTGGTCCTCAGCTTTTGGGGTGAGAGTTTTATGACGCTTATATCCTTTAGAGGTTATATAGGCCTGTTTAAACAGTTTACCTGATCTTGGTTTAAATTTGGCAATTGGTATATGTCTAGAAAGTTCTTAATTTTATTGAGATTTTCCAATTTTATGGAATATAAGCTTTTGAAGAAGACCTAATGATTATTTGAATTTCTTCAGTGTCTTTTGATATGTCTCCTTTTTCATTTCTGCTCTTATGTGGATACTCTCTCTCTCTCTTTCTCTCTCTCTCTCTCTCTCTCTCTCTCTTGGCTAGTTTGGCTAAAAAAAATTGTCTATCTTGCTGATTTTTTTTCTAAGAATCAGCTCTTGGTTTTGTTGGTTGTTTTCTTTGTTTCCTAACGAATGATTTCAGCCCATAATTTGATTATTTCCTGTCTTCTACCTTCTACTCCTTTCTACTCCTCTTTGGTGTGCTTTCTTTTTCTTCTCTTCCTCCTTCTCCTCCTGCTTCTCCTCCTGCTTCTCCTCTTCCTCTTTTTTCTCCTCCTCCCTCTCTAGAGCTTTCAGTTAAACTTTTAAATTTCTAGTAAAGAAGATTTTAATTTCTTTATGGATGCATTTAGTGCTATGAACTTTCCCCTTAGCATTGCATTCATAGTGTCCCATAAATTTGATTATGTTGTTCCTATATTTTCATTGATTTCTAAAAAGTCTTTAATATCTTTTTTTATTTCTTTCCTGACCCAGAGATTATTGAGTAGATAGTTGTTGTTAAAGTCTACCTTTAATCCATGGTGGTCTGATAAGATCCAAAGCATTTTTTCAATTTTCTTCTATCTGTTGAGGCTTGCCTTATAACTGAAATATGGCCAACATTGGAAAAGGATGGATGAGGTGGTGAGAAGTATATTGAGTTTGAGTGAAATTTTAATTGGATCCATTTCATTCATAATGTCTGTTAGTTTCCTCATTTCTCTGCTTAGTTTTTTTCTGGATGACCTGTCAATTGGTGATAGTTGGGTGTTGAAGTCTCCCACTCTTACTGTGTGAAGGTCAATGTGTGATTTATGCTTTAACAATGTTTCTTTTGAAAATGTGGGTGCCCTTGAGTTTGGGGCATATATGTTCAGAATTGAAATATCATCTTCATAGAAATATCACTTTATATAAAGTATCCTTCCCTAACTCCTGATTAATTTTCATTGAAAGTCTATTTTAATAGATATTAGAATGGGTATTTCAGCTTGCTTCTTGGGTCTGTTTGCTTATAAAATTTTGTTACAGCACTTTACTCTGAGGTAATGTATATCTTTACTGTTGAGGTTTGTTTTTTTGTATGTAGCAGAAGGATGGATCCTGTTTTCACATTCATTCTGTTAGCCGGCTGTATTTTCATTGGGAAATTGCATCTATTGGTGTTGATAGATATTAATGAACAGTGATTGTTATTTCCTGTTATTTTGATGTTGGTGATGATTGTGTGTGTGTGTGTGTGTGTGTGTGTGTGTGTGTGTGTGTGTGCTCGCGTGCACACATACATGTGCATGCTTACCACTTCCCTTTTGCTGCTTAGGAATTACTTATTTTCTGTGGTTTCTTAAATATAGTTACCCTTCTTTGTTTGGTGTTTTCCTTCTAGCATTTTCTGTAAAGCTGTATTTGTGGATAGATATTGTTTGAATCTGGTTTTGTCTTGAAATATCTTGTTGTCTACACTTATTGTAATTGAGAGTTTCACTGGGCATAGTAGTCTAGGTTGGTATCAGTGGATTCCAGCTTTTACAGTCTCTGTTGAGAGATTGGGTAGAATTCTGATAGGTCTGCCTTTTTATGTTACCTGACCTTTTTTCTTTGATGCTTTTAGCAATCTTTGTGTGTGTGTGTGCGTGTGTGTGTTCTGTAGATGTTATATTTTGATAATTATGTGGTAGGAGAATTTTTTTTCTGTTCTAGTCTAATCATTGTTCAGTTAATTTTCTTATATGTTTATAGGCCCTTCTTTTTTAGGCTGGGAACGTTTTCTTCTATGATTTTGCTGAGAATATTTTCTGGACCTTGGAACTGGGACTTTTCACCTTCTTGCCTTCCTATTATTGTTAGGTTAAATCTTTCCATGGTATTCCACATTTCCTCCTTGTTTTGTGTAGGAGATTTTTAAAGATTTAATGTTTTCTTTGACTAATATATCAATTTCTTCTATTGTATCTTCTAGGGCTGAAACTGTCTTTATTCTTATTATCTTCTCTAGGAATCCCTCAGTTTGTGGGTTTTTTGTTTGTTTGTTTGTTTGTTTGTTTGTTTGTGTTTTGTTTCTATTTCCATGTTAAGGTCTCCTATACCTTTATTTATTTCCCTCGCTTGTTTAATTGTATTTTTCTGTATATCTTTAAGGAATTTATTTGTTTTCTCTTTAAAGACATTATCTGTTTGATTGCACTTTCCTGTGGGTTTTTTAAAACTATTTTATTTTTTGAATATTTTTTTCTGTTTTTTATTAGATATTTTCTTTATTTACATTTCAGATGTTATCTCCTTTCCTAGGTTCCTCTCTGAAAATCCTCTATCTCCTCTCCCCTCACCTTTTTAAGTGATTTATTCATTTTGTCTTTAAAAGTCTTTATCATCTTTATAAGTCAATTTAAGGTCATTTTCTTGTGCTTTCGTTGTGCTGGGATATCTAGGACTTGCTGTAGAAGGACAGTTGTTCCCCAAAGGTTTCACATTGCCCTGGGTTTTGTCAATTGTGTTCTTTGGAGGACTTTTACCCATCTGAATGGCTTTTGTCCCAGGATGTTGCTGTTGTGGTAGGTATTAGGAGGAAGGATAGCCACCATGGTCCAGGTATGGTAGGCCTCTGATGAGTACCTTTGGGTTGTATGGTTATGGATATGAAGGTATCTTTGGTTCAGGAGCCACATATCCACTGAAGATGGGCAGAGAGGTGGCAGGAGAATGGATGTCCACCTGGGATAGCAAGCTGGGAAGATCGGTAGCAAAATGGAAGCTTATCTGTGTGGTTCAGACTCAACAGGTGTGGTGAAGGTGGGAGGAAAGGTAATGAGGGAATTAACTTGTTCACTTCTTTATTCTGGTAAGTCTTATCTACTTTTTATGTCCATTGTTAATTATTTTATTAAAATTGGTCCCATATATGGCTGATCACTCACAGTTACTATTTCTTAGTATTGTAAACAGTTAATGATCTCCTCACTAACTGATACTTCTGCAATTAGAAGCCTCTCTGACCAAAATTGAGAGAAGCACTAGTTTAAGACTATAGGCATACATACTTAGAAGGCAGTTTCACAACATGGTCATTTAGAAGGAATACTTTCCTTTAGGGACTATGACTTCTCTCACTAAAGGCTTTGACCATGTTTATAGGACCAGGCATAAAATCTTGGTTGGCATGTAAAGAGTCCTATACAATTGTAATAGTGGGCAGATCCTATCAGTCAGGTGAGTATTGTTACATGCAGAGTTTAGCATAGAGTAAAACAATTGATGTTTATCCATTATTGCTATCTATAGCACCTTCTACACACTGAAACTTAGCCAGCATGAAGACAATTTACTTGTCAGTTGAAGGCTGATGTCTCTATCCTGTAAACACTTTGTGGTATCTTCAGCAAGATGGTCTCACATCTTGAGTCCTAAAGAATCTTGCTTCTGGATAGAATGTTTCAAATTAGGGGAAAATGCTTCATTACAGTTATTGCTTTTGTTGGAAGATAATGATGTCATGAATAGAAAAACGAAAGATAGAAAGGGAATAAAGAAAGGATGAGGAGAATAGCCCTGATTTGTTTGAGATACTTAGTCAATTATACTACATACGGTAATATAATGCTATGTGCCTCACAAGGTTCTAGAATAGAAGTCAGCAAACTGTGGCCAGTGAATCCAATACAGCTATTAGTACGTTTATAGTTACAGGAGGAGAAACTTTAATGCTCTTTTTCATTCACTACAATCTATGAGAGATCTTGGAAATGTAGAAAAGAAAAGAGAAAACTCTGAAATCATACTACACCAATTATTTACGAAAGGCTTTAACTCTTATTTTCATTAACTTAGGAATTTGGCTCTTCACCACGAACTTTAGAAGAACTCATACATATAAACATACCGTGCACATTATACTATTATGCAATGTGACCAGTTTTTCTGATCCCTCTAAGTGTCTCTCCTCTCTCTCTCCCTCTCTCTCTCTTTCTCTCAATTGTCATTCCTCTCCCTTCTTCTTTTTCTCTAAAAAGAAGAGAGAAGACCAGAGTAGCTGTTTAGTTTTAATATCAGAAAAGAAAAGTCATGTGAAAAACAATTTAAAAATTTCAAGTAGCTATATTACAAATGCAAAAAATGAAACAGATAAAATTAGTGGTAGTAGTAGGTTTCATTCAATATATATATATATATATATATATATATCTTCTATTATTTTAACATGTGATATATATTAAAATATTAATAAAGTATCTTTATATACTTTATTTTCCATTCTCCATCTTAATATCGGAGTTAATTTAGGCACCTACAGCTCATTTCATCTTGCACTAGTTCCATTTCGAAGGTTTTAATGCCTATTAGCATATTGCTGCATGGTGATGGACTAGACATCATAATTCCAAAGCTATGACAAGTCTGAATCTAAGACCTGGACTGTTTTTGAAATCATCATTATTGTTCAGGCCCCGTAACTTTCACAGTAACATTCAATGTTCTTTCTTGTATTAAAATCTTTCCATATAGTGCTATGGAAGAGCAAGTTCATGAAGGTTCAAAAACAAAATTTTCTCCTAGTGGACAGATGATGGAGAATAGTCTCAACACGCAATATGCATAAGACAATTTTTTTCAAAAACTTTCATGTACTTTTTCATGTCATGTATAAGTATGTTTTCTCCACAAAACTGTCCTTAAAGCATGACACTAGGGGGAAACAACTTTAAACACAGCTTCCATCTCAGTCATTCCCCTACTTACATGCTGGCACATAGCATTTCTATCTATAGCACTCTTTTTTGTTTGTTTGTTTGGTAGTCATTCATTTGTGTCTAGGTTTCTACTTGTATCAGCCTTGTATCATCATCCTTGTGTCATCCTTGCTCAGTTAATTCTCTCTGAGATGTTGAGTCAAATTTCCCATAGTTCTTCAATATATATGTTTAACAAAAGAAGTTCTCTTTGTTCTCTTCTACCCAGGTAGGGTAAGTCACACAGGTTGGAAGAATACCATAACAATGCAATCTCAAAATCTTGCCATTCAAGCATTATTAGTCCTGCTTTCAGATAGACAACAAAAGTCAAATATAACATTATTTTTTCCTGAACACTATTGATGCCTAGCATACACAAATTTTAAAAAAATAATAATAAAGATGAGATTCAACATATTTATTGAAAAGAAAAAAAGGAGGGAAGAAAGAAAGAAAGAAAAGAAAAAAGAAAAGAAAAAGGAAAGGAAAGGGAAGGGAAGGGAAGGGAAGGGAAGGGAAGGGAAGGGAAGGGAAGGGAAGGGAAAGGAAGGGAAGGGAAGTATAGATAATGAAAGAGGGAACCACCCAGGATCTCTGTATCCTGGTGTTTTGCCTCATCCCTATGCAGTAAATTAAAAAGGCTTGTCCAAGTCATGTTAGATGTTTAGAAAGAAGTCTCTTACAAAAGTTTCCTGAAAATAAGATTATTGTTTTCTTGTATTTTAAACAGAAATTATTATTATTTTTCTTTTTTATTAAATATTTTCTATATTTACATTTCAAATGCTATCCCCATTCTTAGATTCCTCTCCAACCCCCATACCTCCTCCCTTCTGCTCATCAACCCACTCACTCCTGCTTCTGGGCCCTGGCAGTCCCCTATACTTATACTGGGGAATAGAACCATCACAGGACCAAGGGCCTCTTCTCCCATTGATGACCGACTAGGCCATCCTCTGCTACATATGCAGCTAGAGACATGAGTCCCACCATGTGTTTTCTTTGATTGATGGTTTAGTTCCAGGGAGCTCTGGAGATACTGGTTAGCCCATAAACAGAAATTAATAATACAATATTTTGAGCAAAGACTGAAGGAGTGCTGTTATCCCCACCACTACTTTTTTAAGGTAGCAGGAAATAAAAGAAGACTCTAAATGCCAACTAATACTTGAATTTAGAATTAAAGTGAACACAAGAGCAGTCAAACAAAAATAAGGTTAACTACCACAAAATGAGTGTATGGAGTCTGAATACGGCATGCATATCTGAAGAATGGAATTTGCAATTCAATATCAGCCACATAGCTTTTGTTGAAGAAAAAAAAATAGAAAGGAAAACAGCAATGTCTAGAGGGAAATCAGAGGCTCTTTATGCCTTATCGTTTGTGTACAATAAAATACATTGGGAAGAAAAATTGATCCTGGTTCATTTTCTCATTTGGGTCTCACTCACCTACCCTCAGCTTCCTGGCTGAGGCCGGCATCATCTATGTTTGTGTGAAATGGCCTGATGCTCTCCTCTTGCCTTTCAATAATTATAGGTCTCCCCAGGAATGTGTCTTTATAGAGGAATTTTATAAAGGTTTTAAAGATTTTTATTATGAAGTATTCTGGCCTTCTACAATTATTAGTTTTAAAAGGTACTTTGTAGCCATTGCTAGCGGATAACTATTGATTCTTTTACAAAGGGGAGGCTTACTCCTGCACACCTCCCTAAGTGCTGCACCTCAGCATCTTTTAAACTGAAGCAATACGATTGAGAAACACAACCATCATTTTTCTTGTTTAGGGGCCTTTTTATCCCCATTGATGGTTACAGAATAAACTATAGGCTTATGGACAATAGTAGTCACAATTTTTACATTGGTTTTAACAGACACATGGAAGGCTACAGTGAGTGAACTGCATATTGTGAAATTTGCTCAAGAAGTAATTGTCAAACATGTTAAATAGACAACACCCTGACCATCTTTGATTCAACCTTAATGTGGCCACCATATCCTTCAAAGACACCCTAAAACAACTTCCAAAATTGTTTTTCCTATTTCTTCCCTTCAGTGTTTCCTCTAGCTACCTATTGGAAGATTTCAAATGCATCATGTGGCATAAAGGCCCTTGGTATATTGTATTATCTAATACAAGACAAGAGTTTTAGAGCCAAGCAGATATGATTTTGCAAAAGCACTTAACTTCTGGAACATTGTCTACTAAAAGGGGTACACTGATAAATGAAAATAGATTTGAAAGGCTAGGCACAATAGCTGGAATACCAGTGATATTCCATGAAAAAGAGCCTGTGTTTCCTTAGATGATATGGCTTGGATACAGAGTGCATTAGTCATGTTCTCTAGAGGAACAGAGTGATGCTGTAAATACATATTAAAGGTAAAGTATTGCCATGGGTTGCTTGCATAGTGTGGTCTGGATAATCTAACAATGGCTTTAAGGATCCAGGGAGCTGAAGGGGTCTGCAACCCTAAAAGAGGACCAAATGCACGAACCAGAACCCTCAGAGCTCGTGATATGTAGCAGAAGATGAGCTAGTCAGTCATCATTGGGAAGAGACGCCCCTTGGTATTGCAAACTTTATATGCCCCCGTACAGGGGAACACCAGGGCCAAGAAGTGGGAGTGGGTGGGTAGGGGAGCAGGGCATGGGGAGGGTATAGGGAGTTTTCGAGATAGCATTTGAAATGTAAATTAAGAAAATATCTAATTAAAAAAAAAAAAGAAGAAGAAGAAGAAGAAGTAGCTGTTTAGTTCACAAGCCTGGGTGCCTCTACAGTGTTCATCTTGAGTAGAAGGTCTGGAGGACTCCTGGAGAGACAATGGTCTGCAGTCCACATTGTAAAGCCAAAGAAACAGCTGGGATTTAGTGTGAGCAAGAGATGGCAGTTTCAGCAGTAAGCGTGGTGGCAGGAAAAGAGGAGAGGAAGCCACAGGCAAAACTTGAAATCAAGCAGGGAAAAAAGCAATGTGCCATCCCCTCAGATTACTGCACATGTGTGGTACTATCAGAAGGTGATGCCTACATTTCAATTAGGCCTTCCATTGTCATTTAACCACATCCAAAAAGATCCCTCAAAGCTCCCAGGGAATAACCACCAACCAAAGAGTATACACAGAGTGACCCATGGCTCCAGCTGCATGTGTAGCAGAGGAGTGCCTTTGCTGGCATCAATGGTTTGGTCCTATGGAGGGTCAATGATCCAGCTTAGGGGAATGCTAGGGTGCTGAGAGGCAGGAAGTAGTGGGTGGAGGGGTGCACCCTCATAGAAACAGGGGGTACAAGGAAGGAAATAGGGTGTTTAACTGAGAAGGGGGGAATAACATTTGAAATGTAAATAAATAAAATAACCAATAAAATAAAATAATGAAAAAGCAGGAGAGAACACTAGAGAAAATGAGATAGTGAGAGAGAGAGAGAGAGAGAGAGAGAGAGAGAGAGAGAGAGAGAGAGAGAGATTGAGTTTATTTAGCAGTAAGCCTAAGAGATGACAACTAGGTCTGGTAAATAAAAGTTACTTTTATATGATCCAATAAAATGTCTACACTGAAGGAGGAATAAGAGGTAATACAAGCTTCTGAGTAGCCTTTTTATATACGCCTACCCATTGCATCCAGTTGTCTTTTTATCTTCATTTCATGTGATGCTTTCTCCTTAATTACACCATTTATTCCTTTGGAATGGAAATAGTTACACTGTCATTTATTTGGTAGTATAATTTATAATATACTATATATGAACTCAAAGATTAAAAAAAAAAAGGCTTGTTGACAATTCCCTAGTTCCTGTCCAAAAATACAGTCTAGATGGAATTACATAGAAGAGAACTTTTTAAAATTTACCTTACATCCCACTCACTGCCCCCACCCGGTCACTCCCTCCCACAATGCTTCCCTATTTCCCTGCCCCATTTTCCTTTGAGGGAGAGTGCAGCCACCTGGGTATCCACCCTGGCACTTGAAGTCTCTGCAATGTTAGGTGCTTCATCTCCCTCTGAGGCCAGACAAGGCAGCCCAGCAGAAGAACGTATCACTCACACCAGCAACAGCTTTTGGGATAGACACTGCTCCAGGTGTTCAGGACACACATGAAGACCAAACTGCATACCTGCTACATATGTGCAGAGAAGCCTAGGTCCAACCTAGGTGTGTTCTTTTGTTGATGATTAAGATTCTAAGAGTCCCCAGGGTCCAGGTTAGTTGACTCTGTTGGTCTTCCTGTAGAGTTCCTATCCCCTTTAAGCCTTGCAAATCCTTTCTCTTATTCTTCCATAAGAGTCCCAAAGCTCAATTCCCTATTTGACTGTGGGTATCAGACTGTATCTGTCTGAGTCAGCTTCTGGGAGGAGCCTTTCAGAGGACAACATGCTTCTGTTTGCAAGCATAACAGAGTATCATTAGTAGTGTCAGGGATTGGTGCTTGCCCATGGGATGGGTTTCAAGTTGGGCTAGTTATTGTTTGGCCATTTCCTCAATCTCTGCTCCATCCCCTGTGCCTGAATTTCAGGCTTAGAAAGGATAAATTGGTGGTTGAAAGTTTTGTGAGTGCATTGGTGTCTCTATTGTTCCACTAGGGTTCCTGCTTATCTATAGAAGGTGACTTCTCGTTCCATATCTCCAATGTTGTGAGTCACAGCTAAGGTCACCCCCATTGATTCTTGGATGCCTTCCTTATCCCAGGTCTCTGGAGAAGCCCACAACCTCCTCATCCCTGTCAGTTGCAAATTTCAATTCATTTTTACAGCCTTCTAGACATCTCTCCCTATCCTTCCCCATACATGATCCTTAAACTACATTCTCCTCCCCATTCACCTCTTTCCCTCCCTCCATTTGCTGCTTATGATTATTTTTTTCCTCCATTTAAGTGAGATTCAAGCTTCTCCCCTTGGGTCTTCCTCCCTGTTTAGCTCCTGTGTGTGTGTGTGTGTGTGTGTGTGTGTGTGTGTGTGTGTGTGTGTATTTTGGCATGCTGCCTGTATTTAATGGATAATATCCACTTATAAGTGAGTACATACAACACATGTGCTTTTAGAACATTGTTTAGGGTATATGGCCAGGAGTTCTATAACTGGGTCTTGAGGTAGAAACTATTCCCAGATTTCTGAGAAAATACCAAATTAATTTACAAAGTGGTGTACCAGTCTGCACTCCCACCAGCAATTAAGCCCTGTTCCCCTTACTCCTCATTCTCAAATACATGGGCTATCTCTTGATCTTAGCCATTCTGATGGTTGTAAGATAGAACCTCACAGTGGTTTTCATTTGCATTTACCTGAAGACTAAGGACTCTGAACATTTCTTTAAGGGCTTTTTTTTTTTTTTTTTTTTTTTTTTTTTTTTTTTTTTTTTTTTTTTTTTTTTTTTTTTTTTTTTTTTTTTTTTTTTTTTTTTTTTTTTTTTTTTTGCCATTTAAGATCCCTCTCTTGAGAATTCTCTATTTAGATCTCTACTTCATTTTTAAATTGGGTTATTTGGGTGGTTGGTATTTAACTGTTTGTATTCTTTATAGATTTTGGAATTTAGCCCCCTGTCAGATGTAGGGTTGGTGAAGATTCTAATCTATAAGCTGACGTTTTGTCCTATTGACAGTACCCTTTGTTTTACAACAGCTTTGCAGTTCCATGACATCCCCTTTATCAATAATTGATCTTATAACCTGATCCTTTGGTGTTCTGTTCAGGAAATTGTCTCCTGTACCTGTGTGTGCAAGGGTATTTCATACTTTCTTTTCTACAAGATTTTGAAAATAACTGTTAAAGATTGTGATAAGAATGCTGAAGTGCACCTCTCTAAAATTGATGGCTTCTGGCAAGGGTGCAAGTCAAGAAGGACTTCGTTTTCTATAAGGGGCTGGCCACTGGGAGTGAGAGCATGCTCCAGTGAGTACTCAGGCAAGAATTATGTTGTTGTTTTGTTTTGTTTTTTTCTTTTTTGGGAAGGGGGTTCCAAAGGGATGAGGTAGCCTGGAAGAATTAGGAATGAATGCGATTAGAATTCAAGATGTGAAATTCCCAAATGTTCAATACAGATATTATGTAAACAAGAAAAGAAAATGAAGGAAAAGAAGAGGAAAGAAAAGTTAAAAAAGAGAGAGAAAAGATGGAAAGGAAATCCTTTGCAATGGTGACCAAAGGCATATTTCTCTGTTCATTCCAGATCCAGTTGTGTTAACAATCAAGACCATCATACTACATAAAAGACAGTGATATGTGAAATAGGTATTAAGATCCTCAGGTTTTGGTTTTCTTACCCATTCAAAAAGACCTTTTGGGATAAGACAAGGTGGAATATCAGGATAAAATGTGACACTGAAATTAAATATCTAGGTAAATATCTAGCATAAAACTAACTACCCCAAGTACCAAAAATTATTGTTGTAATGTCCTTCATTTATTAGCAGAACAGCAGAAGTCATCATTACATTGCATGTAATACTTATAGGGTTGTCTCTGAGGTGCACTTTTGCCAGACTTCTAGACTTTATTTAAGTAAGGATTATTTTATCCTGATATCAAAGCATCACAGGTATGCCCTCTAATTGTGGATTATAGTTCATTCCAGACATAGTCAATTTGACAACCAGGAATAACCATTGCAATCCACCAATTGTCAACATGATATAAATAGTATCCAATGTCCAAATGAAACAATAACCAGGTCATCAATATGATGTAACTTTTCCTCATACAATTGCAAAAACATTTGAAAATTTAGAATAGGCCAATGTCTCTTGAAAACATTCTTTTACTCTCTCAACTTAAATACAAATGATGTTAAAGAAATTGGAAAAAAGCACAAATATTTATACAAATATGTTCTTAACAAAATAAAAGAGAAACATTCATATTACTTTATAATCATTGTCTCTGCAACGGGACACATGGCCTTCAATGGTATTTATACTTACCTTCTTCTACTACCCATTTTATAATTCCCCCACCTTCTGCAAGTACCTCAACAGGTCTTAGCTCTTTTCCAGGAAGAGTGACCCATACCTTCATTCCTGATGGATCTGTGCCCTTTGTCATCCTGCTTGGACTAAACTGTTTTACTTTCCCAGTGACTTTAATCACAGGGCATGGTACTACTAGGAGATACCTTATAGAGTCTCCTGCACTCCAGATATAAACTTGATTACTTCCATTGTGAAGAGGCAATCCAATTTCCCCATGGTAATCTGGATTTATTACCCTTCCTAACACTGTTATTCATTTCTTAGCTTGTTGGTTTAAGGGCATTAGAATCCCAAATCGACCAGTATGAGCTTCCAGTTAAATGGAATGTTTGTTGTTCCTTCTAGTAGGAGCATCCTCCCTCTGGGGCCAAAACTTCTAGGCCAGCAGATCCTAGAGTTGTGGGGACAGGAAACACAAACTTTCCTAGAGGGTTATTAGGAGTATTTCTATCAAAAAGAAAATCAGTTGTTTTCAATGGGACTGTCACTGGGTACCTAAACCACCTAACAGGGCAGATTACATGTCAATTAGAAATTGGGCAATACAAAAATAGATCCTTGTTTTTTTGTGTGTTTGTTTGTTTTGGTGTTTACACGTGTGTGTGTGTGTGTGTGTGTGTGTGTGTGTGTGTTGTTCACAGTTTTGTATCTTCATTTCTTTTTGGTTGTTATTTGCTTGCTTTAATTTTTACTCTTGTTTTGTTTTGTTTTGTTTTGTTTTGTTTTGTTTGAAAAAGATGACATGAACTTGGGTCAGATAGAATGTGTAGAGAATTTGGGAAGAAACTGAAGAAGGAAAACATGATCAAAATATAATGTATTAAATAAATTTACTTAGAAAAACATGATGATATCAAAATGAAACACCATTCTATATCATTCATAAATATTGATAAAATGTTATTTAAATTTAACAATAATTTACTTTTATGTTATGTTTCAAATAGAATTCAGTGTGATAAAAGTATAACAATAAATAGAATAGTCCTTGTTCATAAAAAGTTCATCAAAACAAATATTTACAGAGGTAGAATATAATAAACACACACACACACACACACACACACACACACACACACATATATATATATATATATATATATATGCTCAATGTGCTCAGAAATATAAATGAAGCCTGTTTACATTAAGGGAGTCTAGCTGCAAAGAAATCTTGGCAATTTGAGCTGAAAGGTAAAGTAATAGTCCACAGAACAAAATTCTTAAAATATGCACAACTCAATCATGAGGATTGGCAGAAGCATAATGGAAGGAGATGCCATAGGGTTGAAAAATATATAGGAGCTTAGCCTTGGGACAGTTTAAATAAAACATAATTAATTTATTAGATATTTTTATTTACATTTCAAATGCTATCCCTAAAGTTCCCTATACCCTTCCTCAGCCCTGCTCCCCTACCCAACCAGTACCATTTCTTGGCCCTGGTGTTTCCCTTGTACTGCAGCATATAAAGTTTGTAAGACCTAGGGTCTTCTCTTCCCAATGATGGCCTACCAGGCCATCTTCTGCTACATATGCATCTAGAAACACGAGCTCTGGGGGTACTGATTAGTTCATATTGTTTTTCCACCTATAGAAATCCAGACCCATTGAGCACCTTGGGTACTTTCTCTAGCTCCTCCATTGGGGGCCCTGTGTTCCATCCTATAGATGACTGAGAGCATCCCCTTCTGTATTTGCCAGGCACTGACATAGCCTCACTCCACATAGCTATATCAGGGTCGTTTCAGCAAAATCTTGCTGACATATGCAATAGTGTCTAGGTTTGGTGGCTGATTATGGGATGGATCCCCGGGTGGGGTAGTATCTGGTTGGTCCATCCCTTTGTCTCAGCTCCAAAGTTTGTCTCTGTAACTCGTTCCATGGGTTTTTTTGTTCCCTATTCTAAAGAGGAATAAAGTACCATAATTTGGTCTTCATTCTTCTTGATTTTCTTGTGTTTTGCAAATTGTATCTTGGGTATTCTAAGTTTCTGGGCTAATATCCACTTATCAGTGAGTATATATCAAGTGACTTCTTTTGTGATTGGGTTACCTCACTAAGGATGATATCCTCCAGATACATCCATTTGCCCAAGAATTTCAAATATTCATTGTTTTTAATAGCTGAGTAGTACTCCATTGTGTAAATTTACCACATTTTCTGTATCCATTCCTTTGTTGAGGGACTTCTGGTTTCTTTCCAGCTTCTGGCTATTATAAATAAGGCTGCTATGAACATAGTGGAGCTTGTGTCCTTATTACCAGTTGGAGCATCTTCCTGGTATATGCCCAGGAGAGGTATTGTTGGATCTTCTGGTAGTACTATGTCTAATTTTATGAGGAACCTCGAGACTGATTTCCAGAGTGATTGTACAAGCTTGCAATCCCACCAGCAATGGAGGGGTGCTCCTCTTTCTTCACGTCCTCGTCAGCATCTGCTGTGACCTGAAATTTTGATCTTAGCCATTCTGACTGGAATGAGGTAGAATCTCAATGTTGTTTTGATTTGCATTTCCCTGATGATTATGGATGTTGAACATTTTTTTTTTCAGGTGCTTCTCAGTCATTTGGTATTCCTCAGTTGAGAATTCTTTGTTTAGCTCTGTGCCCCATTTTTAATGAGGTTATTTAAATTTCTGGAGTCCAGCTTCTTGAGCTCTTTGTATATATTTGATATTTGTTCCCTATCAGATTTAGGATTTGTAAAGATCCTTTCCCAATCTGTTGGTGGCCTTTTTGTCTTATTGATAGTGTCTTTTGCCTCACAGAAGCTTTGCAATTTCATGAGGTCACATTTGTCAATTCTTGATCTTACAGCACAAGCCATTGCTGTTCTGTTTAGGAATTTTTCCCCAGTGCCCATATCTTCGAGGCTTTTCCCCACTTTCTCCTCTATAAATTTCAGCTTCTCTGGTTTTATATGCAGTTCTTTGAACCACTTAGACTCGAACTTTGTAGGTTATAAGAATGGATCAATTTGCATTCTTATACATGATAACTGCCAGTTGTGCCAGCACCATTTGTTGAAAATGCTGTCTTATTTCCACTGGATGGTTTTAGCTCCCTTGTCAAAGATCAAGTGAACAAGGTGTGTGGGTTCATTTCCAGGTCTTCAATTCGATTCCATTGGTCTACCTCTCTGTCACTGTGTCAGTACCATGCAGTTTTTTTTTTTTTCTTTCACAATTGCTCTGTAGTACAGCTTGAGGTCAGGCATGGTGATTCCACCAGAAGGTCTTTTATTGCTGAGAATAGTTTTTGCTATCCTAGGATTTTTATTATTCCAGATGAATTTGCAAATTGCCCTTTCTAACTCAGTGAAGAATTGAGTTGGAATTTTGATGGGGATTGCATTGAATCTGTAGATTGCTTTCAGCAGAATAGCCATTTTGACTATATTAATTGTACCAATCCATGAATATGGGAGATCTTTCCATCTTCTGAGATCTTCTTCAATTTCTTTCTTCAGAGACTTGAAGTTCTTACCATACAGATCTTTCACTTCCTTAGTTAGAGTCACAACAATGTATTTTATATTATTTGTGACTATTGTGAAGGGTGTTGTTTTCCTAATTTCTTTTTTTCCTTTCTTTATTAGATATTTTCTTAATTTACATTTCAAATGCTATCCCGAAAGTTCCCTATATTCTCCCCCTACCCTGCTCCCCTACCTGCCTACTCCCATTTCTTGGCCATGGCATTCCCCTGTACTGGCGCATATAAAGTTTTTAAGACCAAGGGGACTCTCTTTCCAGTGATAGCTGACTAGGCCATCTTCTGCTACATATGCATCTAGAGACATGAGCTCTGGGGGTACTGGTTAGTTCATATTGTTGTTCTACCTAAAGGGTTGTTTAGCTCCTTGAGTAATTTCTCTAGCTTCTCCATTAGATGAATCTGGAGGATATCATCCTTAGTGAGGTAACCCAATCACAAATAAGTCACTTGATATGCACTCACCGATCAGTGGATATTAGCCTAGAAACTTAGAATATTCCAGATACAACTTGACAAACAAAAGAAAATCAATAAAAATGAAGACAAAAGTATGGAAACTTCATACCTATTTAGAATAGAGAACAAAACATCCATGAAAGGAGTTACAGAGACAAAGATTGAAGCTAAGATGAAAGGATAGACCATCCAGAGACTACTCCACCTGGAGATCCATCCCATAATCAGCCAAAAAACCCAGACCCCTATTGCATATGCCAGCAAGATTCTTCTGAAAGGACCTTGATATAATTATCTCAAGTTTTCCTAATTTCTTTGTCAGCCCATTTATCCTTTGTTGTAGAGAAAGGCCATTAATTTGTTTGAGTTAATTTCATATCCAGCTACTGTACTGAAGATGTTTATCAGGTTTAGGAGTTCTCTGGTGGAATTTTTAGGGTCACTTATATATACTATCTTATCATCTGCAAATAGTGATGTTTTGACTTCTTTCTTTCCAATTTGTATCCCCTTGACCTCCTTTTGTTGTCGAATTGCTCTGGCTACTACTTCAAGTCCTATATTGAATAATTAGGGGGAAAGTTGGCAGCTTTGTCTAGACCCTGATTTAGTGGGATTGCTTCGAGTTTCACTCCATTTAGTTTGATGTTGGTTTCTGGTTTGCTGTAAATTGCTTTTATTATGTTTAGGTATGGGCCTTGAATTCCTGATCTTTCCAAGACTTTTATCATGAATGGGTGTTGGATTTTGTCAGATACTTTCTCAGCATCTAAGGAGATGATCATGCGGTTTTTGTCCTTGAGTTTGTTTATATAGTGGATTACATTGATGGATTTCCATATATTAAACCATCTCTGCATCCCTGGAATGAAGCCTACTTGGTCATGATGGATGATTGTTTTGATGTGTTCTTGGATTCAATTAGTGAGAACTTTATTGAGTATTTTTGCATCAATATTCATAAGGGAAATTGGTCTGAAGTTCTCTATCTTTCTTGGATCTCTATGTGGTTTAAGTAGCAGAGTAATTTTGATTTCATAGAATGAATTGGGTAGAGTACCTTCTGTTTCTATTTTGTGGAATAGTTTGAGAAGAACTGGAATTAAGTCTTCTTTAACATTCTGATAGAACTCTGCACTAAACCCATCGGGTCCTCGGATTTTTTTTTTTTTTTTTTTTTTTTTTTTTTTTTGGTTGGAAGACTATTAATTACTGCTTCTATTTCTTTAGGATGATTAATCTGATCCTGATTTAAGTTTGGTACCTGTTATCTATCTAGGAAATTGTCCATTTCATCCAGGTTTTCTAGTTTTGTTGAGTATAGGCTTTTGTAGTAGGATCTGATGATGTTTTGGATTTCCTCAGGTTCTGTTGTTATGTCTCCTTTTTCATTTCTGATTTTGTTAATTAGAATACTGTCAGTGTGCCCTATAGTTAGTCTGGTTAAGGGTTTATTTATCTTGTCGATTTTTTCAAAGAACCAGCTCCTGGTTTGGTTGATTCTTTGAATAGTTCTTTTTGCTTCTACTTGGTTGATTTTTCCCCTGAGTTTGATTATTTCCTGCCCTCTATTTTTCTTGGGTGAATTTGCTTCCTTTAGTTCTAGAACTTCTAGGTGTGCTGTCAGTCTGCTAGTGTATGCTCTCACTAGTTTCCTTTTGGTGGCACTCAGAGTTATAAGTTTTCCTCTTTGGAATGCCTTCATTGTTTTTCATAAGTTTGTGTATGTTGTGGCTTCATTTTCATTAAACTCTAAAATGTCTTTAATTTCTTTCTTTATTTCTTCCTTGACCAAGGTATCATTGAGTAGAGTGTTGTTTAATTTCCACATGAATATTGGTTTTCTGTTACTTATGCTGTTATTGAAGATCAGGCTTAATCTGTGGTAATCTGATAGGATGCATGGGATAATTTCAGTATTTTTGTATATGTTGAGACCTGTTTTGTGACTGATTAGATGGTCAGTTTTGGAGGAGTTACCATGAGGTGCTGAGAGGTTATAGCTTTTTGTTTTAGGATAAAATGTTCTGTAGATATCTATTAAATCCATTTGTTTCTTAACTTCTGTTAGTGTCCATGTGTTTCTGTTTAGTTTCTGTTTCTAGGATCTGTCCATTGGTGAGAATTGGGTGTTGAATTCTCCCATTAGTATTGTGTGAGGTGCAATGTGTGCTTTGAGCTTTACTAAAGTTTCTTTAATGCATGTGGCTGCCCTTGTATTTGAAGCATAGATATTCAGAATTGAGAGTTCATCTTGGTTGATTTTACCTTTGATGAATATGAAGTGCTCCTCTTTGTCTTTTTTGATAACTTTGGGTTGAAAGTCAATTTTATTCAATATTAAAATGGCTACTCCAGCTTGTTTCTTGGGACCATTTGTTTGGAAATTTTTTTCCACCTTTTCACTCTGAGGTAGTGTCTGTCTTTTTCCCTGAGGTGGGTTTCCTATAAGCAGCAAAATGTAGGGTCCTGTATGTGTAGCCAGTCTACTAGTCAATGTCTTTTTTATTGGAGAATTGAGCCCATTGATAGAAAAATTAAAGAAAAGTAATTGTTGCTACCTTTTATTTTTGTTGTTAAAGTTGGGATTATGTTCTTGTGGCTGTCTTCTTTTAGGTTTGTTGAAGGATTACTTTCTTGCTTTTTCTAGGGCATAGTTTCTGTCTTTGTGTTTGTGTTTTCCCATTATTATCCTTTGAAGGGCTGGAATCATGGAAAGATATTGTGTGAATTTGGTTTTGTCATGGAATACTTTGGTTTCTTCATCAATGGTTATTCAGAGTTTTCTGGTTATAGTAGTCTGGGCTGGCATTTGTGTTCTCTTAGCCTCTGTATAACATCTGTCCAGGATCTTCTGGCTCTCATAGTCTCTGGTGAGAAGTCTGGTGTAATCCTAATAGGGCTTCCTTTATGTGTTACTTGACCTTTTCCCCTTACAGCTTCTAATATTCTGTCTTTATTTAGTGCATTTGTTCTGATTATTTTGTGTTGGGAGGAATTTCTTTTTTGGTTCAGTCTATTTGGAGTTCTGTAGGCTTCTTGTATGTCCATGGGCATCTCTTTCTTTAGGTATGGGGAGTTTTCTTCTATAATTTTGTTGAAGATATTTGTTGGCCCTTTAAGTTGAAAATCTTCATTCTCATCTATTCCTATTATCTGTAGGTTTGGTCTTCTCATTGTGTCCTGGATTCCCTGGATGTCTGAGTTAGGATCTTTTTGCATTTTGGATTTTCTTTGATTGTTGTGCCCATGTTCTCTGTGGAATCTTCTACACTTGAGATTCTATCTTCCATCTCTTGTATTCTGTTGCTGATGCTCATATCTATGGTTCCTGATTTCGTTCCTAGGGTGTCTATCTCCAGAGTTGTCTCACTTTGGGTTTACTTTATTGTTTCTACTTTGCTTTTTAGGTCTTGGATGGTTTTGTTCAATTCCATCACTGTTTTGTTGTGTGTTCCTGTAATTCTTTAAGGGATTGTTTTGTTTACTCTTTAAGGACTTTTACCTGTTTAGCAGTGTTTTCCTGTGATTCTCTAAGGACTTCTACCTGTTTAGCAGTATTCTCCTGTATTTCTTTAAGTGAGTTATTAATGCCCTTCTTAAGGTCCTCTACCAGCACCATGAGATATGATTTTGAATCTTAATCGAGTGTGTTGGGGTATTCTATAACATAATTTTAAGCAGCAGGGAGGTATGGGTCAGAGATTCCTTTAGAAAGATGAATTTGTAATGAAGAAAAAGAAGCGGGACCACATAGAGATGTGGAAGGAAGTAAGGAGGCTAATGTAATAATCCATTAAACCAAGTGACTAATAGAACTAAGAGGCTTTTAGTACATATTAAATGAAGACTCCAGATGTGAGAGAGGCTGCTGTTATGCTAAGGAAGTAAACAGTTATACAACTACTAAATTTCAGGAAACATCATACCTTCTCTTAAATATTCCTATGTATTGACCTGTAAACCCAGCAAGTGTTTTTATATATACATAAGGTTTTAGGTCTGAGGTTAGAACTCATGACTTATTTGATCCAAACTGCTCTCCTTTCCCATCCTTTTTCAAATGGCTGAAAGCACCAGACCCTTTCACTCTGTCCGGTGAGATGAGACAACAGGATGAAATCCATCAAGAAAAGGGATGGAAAAGAAAGTTCTGTCAATAAATAGAAAGACTACACTATGAGAAATCCTGTGTACAACAAGATGAAATGTAGACCTGTGGACAACGGGGAGAGCCTTCACATTGCCAATAGGTAAAAGATAAATATACAAGCCTCATAAGTATATTCCTGATTTTGTTCCCACCTCTGACATTATTTTATTTTATTTTATTTTATTTTATTTTTTGTTTTCTTTTGAGACAAGATTTAACTATGAACCAAACTGGCTTCAAACTCTTCCTGAGTCCCTATTGCTCTCTCTGACACATCTTTTAAATGTATTTTTCTTTTACTCTTTGGTTATAGTTAATGTTTCATAAGTAATTACTGTGTCAAGAACTGTGATAAAACTTTATGGTCATTTTCTTACTTAATTTGTAAAATAGCTTTATGAGGTAGGTAATAATGGGCTTACCATTATTAATACCATGATTATTATTATTCCCATATTAGCATGAAACTAAAGTGCAGGGAAATGTGCAAAATGTCTAGACTGTCTCATTCAAGGCTCAATATAGATAACCATGGTTAGCTATAGTTACAAAATGAAATTCTGAGCCTACATACCTCCACAAATAATCAGTTCAGTTTGATGTAATGCATCATATTTCATCTCAGAGTTTTTGGTATTCAAGAGAAAATATTTTGGCTATTTTAAATTGATTTATGTTAACTCCAAAACATTGTTTCAAAAATATTATCATCTAACTCTCAAATATTCATGAGCAACACAGCCATTTTGTCTCCTAAACCTTTTTTTGGTATAAAAATATGTCAATGTAATATACCATATAAACAAAATGAAAGAGAAAGAGCACATGATCATCTCACTAGGTGCTTAAAAACACTGAGAAAATTTAGCATTCTTCATGATAAATGTCTTGGAGAGATCGAGTAAAAAAGACATGCATAAACATAATAAAGGTACTTTATAGCAAGCTGGTAGGCAACATTAAATTAAGTGGAAAGGAAGTTAAATCAATTTCCCTAAAATCACGAACAAGTAAAGGCTGTTCTTTCTCCACATTTATTCAATATATTACTTGAAGTTCAAGGGGGAGCAATAAGATAATGAAAAGTGATGAAGGGGATACAGATTGGAAAAGAAGAATTCAAATCATTATTACTTGCAGGTGACGTAATAGCATAAAAATGCTACCCAAAAAATTTTACCAGGAAATTTCAACAGTTGATTAATTCCTTCACTTAAGGAGCTGGAGAAAAGAATTAGTCTCTCTCTCTCTCTCTCTCTCTCTCTCTCTCTCTCTCTCTCTCTTTCTTTCTCTCTCTCTCTCTCTCTCTCTCTCTCTCTCTCTCTCACACACACACACACACACACACACACACATACACACACAGTAGTCACCAAATTTGCCGAGAAAGGAATTATGGAAACAACACCATTCACAATCACCAAAAACAACATAATATCTTAGTGTAACTTTAACCAAGCAAGTGAAAGACCTATATGAGAAGACATTCAAGTCTTAGCAGGTGAAAATTGAAGAAGATATCAGAAAATAGGAACATTTCCCACACTCATGGATCAGGTGGATTAACATAGTAAAAATTGTCATCTTATCAAAAGCAATCTCAGGTTCAACTCAATAACATTAAAATCCCAACACAGTTCTTTACAGACCTTGAAATAACACTATTGAACTTCACAAGAAAAAACAAAAACCAGGATAGGTAAAGCAATCCTACAGAATAAAAGAACTTCGGGAGGTATCACCATCTTTTATCTCAAGCTATGGCACACACCTTTAATCCCAGCACTCGGGAGGCAGAGGCAGGTGGATTTCTGAGTTCGAGGCCAGCCTGGTCTACAGAATTAGTTCCAGGACAGCCAGGGCTACACAGAGAAACCCTGTCTCAAAAAACCAAAAAAAATTTTTTTTATATTGGCATAAAAATACATAAGTTTATCAGTGGAATCAAATCAAAGATGCAGACATAAATGGACACACTTATAGACACATGATTTTTGATAGAGGTGCCAGAAATATAGCATGTGGAAAAACATCTTCAACAAATAGTGTTGGTCTAACTGGATATCAATATGTAGAAGAATACAACTCGTCACATATCTATCACCCTGAGCAAAACTAGAGGCCAGGGGAATCAAAGACCTTAACATAAAACCAGATACACTGAACCTGATGGAAAAAAAAAGTAGGGAATATTCTCAAATGCATTGTCACAGGAGACAACTTCATGAACAAAAAACAAATAGTATAGACACTAAGATAAACTATTAATAAATGGGATTTTATGAAACTGAAAATCTTCTTTAAGGAAAGAACACTTTCAATAACATAGAACAACAGCCCACAAAATAGAAAAATATTTTTACCAACTCTACACCTGACAGAAATCTAATATCCAAAATATATAAAAAGCACAAGAAACTATATATCAGGAAAGCAAACCATTTAAAAAATGGGGTACAGATCTAAACAGAGAATTTCCCACATAAGAATGTCAAATGAAAGAAACACATAAAGATATGTCCAACATCCTTAGCCATCAGAGACATGTAAATCCGAACAACTCTGAGATTTCATCTTACTCTTGTCAGAATAGCTAAGATGGAAAACAGAAGTGAGAGCTCAGGCTAGTGAGGATTTGGAGCAAAAGGAACACTCCTCCACTGCTGGTGGGACTAGTAACCTGTAAAAATACTTTTGAAATACAATATGATTTGTTTTTTCTGAGAATTGGAAAGTATTCTACCTTAAGACCCAGCTGTACTACTCCTGAGCATATTCCAACATAATATTCCATCCTATTCCACTGATACTTGCTCAACTGGGCTTATAGCAGCTCTATTCATAATAGTCAGAGACTGAAAACAACATAGCTGTCCCTCAAACAAAGAATTGAAGAAGAAATTGTGTCACATTTTCACAGTAGATTATTGTGGGTCTCCCTTCTCCTCAGGGGTCATTGGCCACCAACCCAAAAGGATGAAAGGAGCTGAAGTGGTGGGCAGGGTTCAGATTACTGTATGATGGAAAAACTTCTGGAGATAGCTTCTGTGAAGCAGCTCTACTTTATTGTTCTAGTGGTAGGGTGTATAAGGCCTCCCAGGGGTATAAATGGAAAGGTCTGATTGGATATAACACAGTAAATAATCATCATAGAGGCAGGAAGGATTAATTGGTCATAATGCAGCACCTAATTATCATGTGGACGGGAAGCTAGAGGGGGACATTGTTTCCTGAGTTGTGCAGCACTTGGAAACAACTCTGCTCAAAGTCATTCTTCAAATAAGTTCAGGCATCCGTGCTCAGAGATACTCTACACAAGGTTATGCATAAAAAGGGAAATCTGCTGAGAAAGTGAGTCTTCAATTTTGTGCCAAGCTCAGAGAGCTATCTAGACATGATGAGTATGACTTTAATAGCAGCATTCTCCAAGAGAACGCTTCATGGCTCTTAAAAACAATGACATCGTGAAATTTGAAGACAAATGGATGGGTTTAGAAAAAAATCAACCTGAACGAGTTAACCTAGACCCAGAAAGGCAAACATGGTATGCATTTACTTAAACGTGGATATTAGTGGTAAAGACAATCATGCTACAGTTCATAGAGTTTAAGCCGAAAGGGCTTAAGTGGAGGACATAAAAATCACCAGAGGATGGTGAAAAAGAATAGGATTTCACAGGTGGATTGTCCTTGAGGGAGTTAGGAAAAGAAGGGATCATATGGAGGGGTGGAAGAAATTACTGGAATATGGGGTATTTCGGGGATGAGAAAGAAACCTAGTGTAATGGAAATGTATGTGGTTATACAAGAGTAACCCTAGAAATGGCATCTAGCAATGGGGGACATGGGATGCGAATTGCCCATCTTTTGAAACCCTGAACGGCCTCAAGTTGAAGGATTGGGACACCAACCCAGCCACAAAACTTTCAACTTATAAATTGTCCTGCTTGAAGAGTGTAGTGGGACTGAAGCCTAACAGTATTTTTTTTTTTTTTTTTTTTTTTTTTTGGTTTTTCGAGACAGGGTTTCTCTGTGCAGCCTTGGCTGTCCTGGAACTCACTTTGTAGACCAGGCTGGCCTCAAGCTCAGAAATCCGCCTGCCTCTGCCTCCTGAGTGCTGGGATTAAAGGCGTGTGCCACCACGCCTGGCTTCTTAACAGTATCTTTAGCAAAGAGACCAGAGGGACTTCACCCAGCAAATGATGGGAGAAGTTGCAGAATCCATCATCCAACTCTTAGGCAGAATTCAGAAAATCCAGTAGAAGAGGAGGTGGAAGGATTGAAGGAACCAGAGTGGTCAGGAATATACCAGGAGACTATGGCTCACAAATCAACTGATTGAGACTCACGGGAACTCGCAAAGATTAGCAAGCCTAGAGGGGTCTGATGCAGGGCTTCTGCATATATGTTATGGCTGAGTAGCTTAGTGTTCTTGTGGAAATCCTAACTGTGAGAGCAGATGTTTCTACTCTTTTGCTTGTGTGTAGAACCCTATTTTCTCCTACTGGGCTGCCTTGTTTAGACTTGATGTGATGGTATGTACCAGGTCTTATTGAAGCGTGGTAATGCTGTATATGGTTGATGTTCCTGGAAGACCTGTTCTTTTCTGAGGGAAGGAGGAATGGAGATGCATCTGAAGGAGAGAGGAGACAGGTTATAGGGAAGGTGGAGGGGAATCAGGTTTGAGATGTAACATGAGAAAAGAATATAAATAAATAAATAAATAAACAAACAAACAAACAAAAGAAACTTCTGTTGTAAAAGAAATGTAACTACTGGTAAATATAGAGACTAAGTGGAAAAAAAACTATATTTTTTTTCCAATTTTTTTATTAGATATTTTCTTAATTTACATTTCAAATGCTATTCCGAAAGTACCCTCCCTCTTCTCCCCTCCCTGCTCCCCTGTCCACCCACTCCCACTTCTTGGCCCTGGCGTTCCCCTGTATTGGGGCATATAAAGATTGCAGTACCAAGGGGCCTCTCTTTCCAATGATGACCGACTAGGCCATCTTCTGCTACATATGGAGCTAGAGACATGAGTTCTGGGGGTTCTGGTTAGTTCATATTGTTGTTCCTCTTCTAGGGTTGCAGAACCCTTCAGCTCCTGGGGTTCTATCTCTAGCTTCTCCATTGTGGGCCCTGTGTTCCCTCTAATAGATGATAATGAGCATCCACTTCTGTATGAGACAGCTATATCAGGGTCCCTTAAGTAGGCACTAGCTGTCCTATGCCATAGTGTCTGAGTTTAATGACTGATTATGGGATGGATCCCCCGAGGTGGGGTAGTCTCTGTATGGTCCATCCTTTCATCTTAGCTCTAAACTTTGTCTCTGTAACTCCTTTCATGGGTATTTTGTTTTCTCTTCACAGGAGGAATGAAGTATCCACATGCTGGTCTTCCTTCTTGATGTTCTTGTCTTTTGCAAATTGTATCTTGGATATTCTAAGTTTCTGGGCTAATATCCATTTATCAGTGAGTGCATACCCAATGAGTTCTTTTGTGATTGGGTTACCTCACTAAGGATTATATCCTCCAGATACATCCATTTGCCCAAGAATTTCATAAATTCATTTTTTAACAGCAGAATAGTACTCCATTGTGTAGATATACCACATTTTCTGTATCCATTCCTCTGTTTAGGGACATCTGGGTTCTTTCCAGCTTCTCGCTATTATAAATAAGGCTGCTATGAACATAGTGGAACATGTGTCCTTTTTACCAGTTGGAACATCTTCTGGGTATATGCCCAGGAGAGGTATTGCTGGATCCTCTGGTAGTACTATGTCCAATTTTCTGAGATAACGCCAGACGTATTCCAGAGTGGTTGTACAAGCATGCATTTCCACCAGCAATGGAGGAGTTTTCCTCTTTCTCCACATCCTCGCCAGCATCTGCTGTCCCCTGAATTTTTGATCTTAGCCATTCTGACTGGTGTGAGGTGGATCTCAGGGTTGTTTTGATTTGCATTTCCCTGATGATTAAGGATGGTGAACATTTTTTCAGATGTTTCTCAGCCATTCGGAATTCCTCAGTTGAGAATTATTTGTTTAGCTCTGTACCCCATTTTTTAATGGGGTTATTCATTTTTCTGGAGTCCAGTTTCTTTAGCTCTTTGTCGATGTTGGATATTAATCCCCTATCAGATTTAGGATTGGTAAAAATCCTTTCCCAATCTGTTGGTGGCTTTTTTGTCTTGCTGACTGTGTCTTTTGCCTTACAGAAGCTTTGTAATTTCATAAAGTCCCATTTGTCAATTCTTGATCTGACCGCACAGGCCATTGCTGTTCTGTTTAGGAATCTTTCTCCTGTGCCCATATCTTCGAGGGTTTTCCCAACTTTCTCCTCTATAAATTTCAGTGTATCTGGTTTTATGTGGAGGTCTTTGATCCACTTAGACTTAAGCTTTGTACAAGGGGATAAGAATGGGTCAATTCGCATTCTTCTACATGATAACAGTGAGTTGTGCCAGCACCATTTGTTGAAAATGCTGTCCTTTTTCCACTGGATGGTTTTAGCTCCCTTGTCAAAGATCAAGTGACCATAGGTGTGTGGGTTCATTTCTGGGTCTTCAATTCTATTCCATTGGTCTACCTGTCTGTTGTTATACAAGTACCATGCAGTTTTTATCACAATTGCTCTGTAGTACAGCTTAATATCAGGCATGGTGATTCCCCCAGAGGTACTTTTATTGTTGAGAATAGTTTTTGCTATCCTAGGTTTTTTACTATTCCAGATGAATTTGCAAACTGCCCTTTCTATCTCAGTAAAGAATTGAGTTGGGATTTTGATGGGGATTGCGTTGAATCTGTAGATTGCTTTCGGCAGGATAGCCATTTTGACTATATTAATCCTGCCAATCCATGAGCATGGGAGATCTTTCCATCTTCTGAGATCTTCTTCAATTTCTGTCTTCAGAGACTTGAAGTTCTTGTCATACAGGTCTTTCACTTCCTTAGTTAGAGAAACACCAAGGTATTTTATAGTATTTGTGACTATTGTGAAGGGTGTTGTTTCCCTAATTGCTTTCTCAGCCCTCTTATCCTTTGTGTAGAGAAAGGCCATTGATTTGTTTGAGTTAATTTTATAACCAGCTACTGCACTGAAGCTGTTTATCAGGTTTAGAAGTTCTTTGGTGGAATTTTTGGGGTCCTGAATATATACTATCATATCATCTGCAAACAGTGATATTTTAACTTCTTCCTTTCCAATTTGTATCCCCTTGATCTCCTTTTGTTGTAGAATCGCTCTGGCTAGGACTTCAAGTACTATATTGAATAGGTAGGGAGAAAGTGGGCAGCCTTATCTAGTCCCTGATTTTAATGGGATTGCTTCCAGCTTCTCTCCATTCAGTTTGATGTAGATTGCTTTTATTATGTTTAGGTATGGGCCTTGGATTCCTGATCTTTCCAAGACTTTTATCATGAAAGGGTGTTGGATTTTGTCAAATGCTTTTTCAGCATCTAACGAGATGATCATGTGGTTTTTGTCCTTGAGTTTGTTTATATAGCGGATTACGTTGTTGGATTTCCGTATATTAAACCATCCCTGCATTCCTGGAATGAAGTCTACTTGGTCATGATGGATGATCGTTTTGATGTGTTCTTGGATGCAGTTTGCGAGGATTTTATTGAGTATTTTTGCATCGATATTCATGACAGAAATTGGTCTGAAGTTCTCTTTCTTTGTTGGATCTTTGTGTGTTTTAGGTATCAGAGTAATTGTGGCTTCATAGAATGTATTGGGTAAAGTACCTTCTGTCTCTATTTCATGGAATTGTTTGAGGAGAGGTGGAATTAGGTCTTCTTTGAAGGTCTGATAGAACTCTACACTAAACCCATCTGGTCCTGGGCTTTTTTTGGTTGGGAGACTATTGATGACTGCTTCTATTTCTTTAGGGTAAATGGGCCTGTTTAGATCATTAATCCGATCCTGGCTTAACTTTGGTACCTGGTATCTGTCTATGAAATTGTCCATTTCCTCCAGGTTTTCTAGCTTTGTTGAGTATAGCCTTTTGTAGTAGGATCCGATGATGTTTTGGATTTCCTCAGGTTCTCTTGTTATGTCTCCTTTTTCATTTCTGATTTTGTTAATTAAGATACTGTCCCTGTGCCCTCTAGTGAGTCTGGCTAAGGGTTTATCTATCTTGTTGATTTTCTCAAAGAACCCTCTCCTTGATTGGTTAATTCTTTGAATAGTTCTTTTTGTTTCTACTTGGTTGATTTCTGCCCTGAGTTTGATTATTTCCTGCCTTCTACTCCTCGTTCTAGAGCTTCTAGGTGTGCTGTCAAGTTACTAGTGTATGCTCTCTCTAGTTTCTTTTTGGAGGCATTCAGGGCAATGAGTTTTCCTCTTAGGACTGCCTTCATTGTGTCCCTTAAGTTTGGGTACGTTGTGTCTTCATTTTCATTAAACTCTAGAAAGTCTTTAATTTCTTTCTTTATTTCATCCTTGACTAAAGAATCATTGAGTAGAGTGTTGTTCAGTTTCCATGAGAATGTTCGCTTTCTATTATTTATGTTGTTATTGAAGATCAGCCGTAGTCCATGGTGGTCAGATAGGATGCATGGGATAATTTCAATATTTTTGTATCTGTGGAGGCCTGTTAGTCCATTGATATTAAGAGAGATTAAAGAAAAGTAGTTGTTGCTTCCTGTTATTTTTGCTGTTAAGGTTGGTATTCTGTTCCTGTGGCTGTCTTCTTTTAGGATTGTTGAAGGATTACTTTTTAGTTTTTTCTAGGGTGTAGTTTCTGTCCTTGTTTTGGTGGTTTCCCTTTATTATCCTTTGAAGGGCTGGATTCGTGGAAAGATATTGTGTAAATATAGAGTCTAAGTGGAAAAAAACCTATATTTCTTGTAAAGAGAAGCTTACTATCCTTTTTTTAAAGACCACTTCTGCAAATTATGTGATTGTAAGTGTACAAGTCGAAGTGTGTGTATGTGTGTGTGTGCATGTATTGGTGTGTATGTCTCTGTGTGTGTTTGTGCATATGTGTAAGTATGTGTGCAAGTTCATGTATTTGAGTGTAGTTTAAATGCATTGTATGTTTCGTGTGTGTATATCTTGCCAGGATTGGTGAAGGCAATTGCTAGTTTATGTATGCTGTATAAACTTACTAAAAACAGATGGGGCTTATACTGTAATACTGCTTTTGATGTTTGTCCCTGAATGTAGACTAAACATTCTTTGGTATTTGTACAGAAGAAAACACTCCATCTTTGGAGTGGAATATGAAATGTATGGATACACTTTCACTCATTTAATTTTCTTTTGGAGGCAAATATACAGAATATCTTTCTTAGCTCATTTGTGTCCAAAAGTATTTATGGGTTGTTTTTAACTGTGAAATTGATAAGTTGTGCATATTTTATCTTAACTAGGTCAGTCGATCTCATCCTCAGTGCATTCATCTCTCAGTAGTTAATGATGATAGTTTAGTTCTTAATCTCAGGCAAAATGAATGATATTCTGCTGTTATTTTCCTTCTCTTTTCTTTAAATATGAGAGAATGTGCTCAAATTGCTCTTGTGTATTTCTTTAGCTGTTTCTATCTCTGCGTGGATGAATTTTCTGTGAAATACATTTGATATTCTGTTAAATTTTTCATTTGTCAGTAGGATTTTGGGTTGTATATGCTTTTGCATAAGAACTTTAGCTATCAGTCCTCTATACTACATATTTATGTTTCTCCTTTTATTTTTTTGACTTTGGATATGATTCTAAATATTCTGTAGAAATATTTATCTTATTTCTATGCATAATAATCTATATCAGGATAGTTTCTGACATCATAAAATACAAATGATCTTGCCAATAAAATATAATTTAATTTCAATTAAATTTTATGCATTTATTTAATTGTTCAGTCATGCATTCATTTGTAATGTGAATGTTTATTAATTACATAATTAAAATGAAAAATAACTTTGGAGTATAAGCAAAGCCCAGCTAGAAATAATTAAATTAAACTTACATTTAACAATATGAAATATCCATAAAAGTTGTATGTCCTGATAGGATATTACATAATGTTACAATACATGCTTAAAGTATATGCTATTTAAATCAGTATAAACACATTTTTAGTCTAAACTCCTATCATTTCTTTATATTAAAACTGTAATATAAACTGTAATATAAAATGCAAAATATTTCTCTGAGTTTCATAACTATACATTATATTTTTTCCTCTAGTTACTTTATTTCTTTATGTTTCTTACTTTTGAACATCATAAAATATTTGAACCATGTAGAATTTATACTAGTGTAAACTGTCATGATAACTTTGGTGCCTCTGTCTCCCAACAAATGTATGCAAATTAGTTTGAATGTTTATACTAATATGATTTTCCTATTTTTTTTTTTGCGTGTGTTTTGTACCTATTTGGGTAATATTGATGTTTACCTAATTTGTTGCTCTGTTCTTACCCTACTGACATAGTGACACCATGGCACTGTGTTGGAGTTTGTCATCTGATGGCTGGAGTATATATTTGTCCTTCAAATTTTTTCCCACAATTTCTTCACGCTCACTTTCCAGATCAGTTTTTGCCATCATATCTTCAAGTGAACATTACTCTAACACATTTGTTGAAATGATATTGTCTAATAAGATTGACATATACACGTTACCACTTGTAATATCTTATGAAAGGACTAGCAAACTCACTGTTTTATGAAAGTCTTACTTGATTATCAGCAGACTTTTACAGCTGTGATTCTTCATATGAACTCTGACCTTATTTTCTATTTCCATGGAGTTGATCTTCAGTATCACATTAATATGTAAGAGTTTTTTTCTCTTGCACTAAATATATATTAATTCATTATTATTATAAATGTTATTTATTTTATTAACAATTCTAATTAATTATCACAAATTATCTCACCTACATAATAAGTCATTTATCTGAGTTGTAATTGCATATGATCTTATTACGTTGATAATAATTTTCAATATCTGCTATTTAGTATCATATATCATACTTTTCTCCAAATATAGAGATGAATACCTTAAAAATGTAATTGTCATTGTTTTTGCTTTGATGTTTTGTTCTTTAACATCTGCGTACAACATTTAATTTAAATTAGTATTGCATTCAAAAGATTTAAAATTAAGTACAGTTTACATAAGGGGGAAAGTTACTCCTAAATTATGTAAAGAAAATATTAATTCCATTTTATAACATCAAAGAACATGTAAAATTATTCTGTGACATTTCAAAATCAGTGAGTTTGTATAGTTTTTTATATTAAAAAGGATTATTTTATACTTTATGTATATATGTGCATTTGTTTGAATGTATACCATGTGAGTACAGGTAACTTCTCTATCCATTCAAAGTTTACTGGGTTTGGTCCTACTTTATAAGAAAAGATATTCATATGTTATTTTACATACATACATTGACTTCTAAAATAAATGATGAAATTATATTTAAACTGTCATTTATATTTAAATAATTCAATTTTCTTTACTGTTGTAAGATGAATTATTTTTCTTTTTTAGTTAATTAACTTTCAGTTAATTATATTAACTCATTGAGAACATATCTTCAATAAAATTGATTAATTGATTTTATTGAAAATAGATTCTCTCACTATTGCATATGCCAGCAAGATTTTGCTGAAAGGACCCTGATATAGCTGTCTCATGTGAGGCTATTCCAGTGCCTGGAAAATACAGAAGTGGATGCTCACAGTCATCTATTGGATGGAACACAGGTCCTCCAATGGAGGAGCTAGAGATAGTACCCAAGGAACTGAAGGAGTCTGCAACCCTATAGGTGTAACAAAAATTTGAACTAACCAGTACCCCCTAGAGCTCATGTCTCTAGCTGCATATGTAGCAGAAGATGGCCTAGTCAGCCATCATTGGGAAGAGAGGCCCAGGCTTGCAAACTTTATATGCCCCAGTACAGGGATTGGGATTGGGTGGGTAGGGGAGCAGGGTGGGTGAAGGTTATAGGCGACTTTCAGGATAGCATTTGAAACGTAAATGAAGAAAATATCTATAAAAAAATTGAAAAAAAAAGAAAATAGATTTTTCTATGATTTTGTTGTTGTTGTTGTTCCCCATTATAAGCAGGACTGAAGCATCCACACTTTGATCTTCCTTTTGCTTGATCTTCCTATGGTCTGTGAGTTGTATTGTGGGTATTCAGAACTTTTTTCCTATCAGTGAGTATATTCCATGTGTGTTCTTTAGTGAGTACGTTACCTCACTCAGGGTGATCTTTTCTAGTTTCATCCATTTGCCTAAGAATTTTATGAAGTGATTGTTTTTAATAACTCAGTATTACCCCATTGTGTAAATGTACAATTTCTGTATCCATTCCCTGTTGAATAACATCTGGGTTGTTTCCAGCTTCTGGCTATTATAATGAAGGCTGCTTTTAACATAGTGAAGCATGTGTCCTTGTTATATATTGAAGCATCTTTTGAGTATATGTCCAGGAGTGGTATAGCTGTGTCCTCAGGTGGTACTAGGTCCAATTTTCTGAGGAATTTTCAGACTAATTTTCAGAGTGTTCGTACTAGCTTGCAATCCCACCAGCAATGGAGAGTATTCTTCTTTCTCCATATTCTCACCTGTATCTGCTGTCACCCAAGTTTTTTATCTTAGTTATTCTGACTGATGTGAGGTGTAATCTCAGGATCATGTTGATTTGCATTTCCCTGGTGGCCAATAATGCTGAACACAACTTAGGTGTTTCTCAGCCATTGGAGATTACTCAGTTGAAAACTTTTTTGTTTAGCTCTGTACCCCATTTTTAATTGAGTCATTAGGTTCTCTGGAGTCTAACTTCTTGAGTTCTTTGTATATATTGAATTTTAGCCCTATAATAGATTTAGGATTGATAAAGATTTTTTCCCTATCTGTAGGTTGCCATATTGTCCTGTTAACAGTGTCCTTTGTCTTATAGAAGCTTTTCAATGTTATTAGTTCCCATTTGTCTATAGTTAATCTCAGAGCCTGAGCCATTGGTGTTCTGTTCAGGAAAATTTTCCCTGTGCCCATGTGTTCAAGGCTCTTTGCCAATTTCTCTTCTATTAGATTCAGTGTATCTAGTTTCATGTGGGGGTCTTTGATCCATTTGTTCTTGAGTTTTGTATAGGGAGGTAAGAATGTGGCAATTTAGCTGGGCGTGGTGGTGCATGCCTTTAATCCCAGCACTTGGAAGGCAGAGGCAGGCAGATTTCTGAGTTCAAGGCCAGCCTGGTCTACAAAGTGAGTTCCAGGACAGCCAGGACTATACAGAGAAACCCTGTCTCAAAAAAAAAAAAAAAAAAAAAAAAAGAAAAAAGAAAAAACACACAAAGAATGGGTCAATTTGCATTCTACATGCTGACTGCCACTTGAGCCAGCACCATTTGTTGAAAATGCTCCCCCCCCCTCCCCGCCAGTGGATGGATTTAGTTTCTTTGTCAAATATCAAGTGATCATAGGTGTGTTGGTTCATTTCTGGGTCTTCAATTCTATTCCATTGATTTATCTGTCTGCCACTGTACCAATACCATTCAGTTTTTATGACTATTGCTCTATAATATAGTTTGAGATCATGGATGGTAATTTCCCCAGAAGTTCTCTTATTGTTGAGAGTATTTTTCACTCTCCTGGGTTTTTTTTTTTTTTTTTGTTATTCCAGATGAATTTGAGAATTGCTCTTTCTTTCTCTGTGGAGAATTGAGTTGTAATTTTGATGGGGATTGCATTGAATCTGTAGATTGCTTTTGTTAAGATAGCCATTTTTACTATGTTAATCCTGACAATCCATGAGTATGGGAGATCTTTCCAACTTTCGAGGTCATCTTCAATTTTTTCTTCAAAGACTAGAAGTTCTTGACATATAGATCTTTGAAGCACAAGAAGAAAGACCAAAGTGTGAATGTTTCAGTCCTACTTAGAAAGTGGATCAAAATAATCATGGGAGGCAGAAAGAGGGAGCCATCTGGGAGGGAGAGAGAAGGAAGAGAGAAAATGGGGACAGGATCAGGTGTGGGAAGAGATAGGAGTTGGGGAAGGTACAGATGATCAGAAAATTGAATGGTGATATGTAGTAGTGGGGGGTGGAGAGATGATCTCAGAATCCCATGAGGATGACATTAGCCACAATATCCAACAAAGGGGAGTGAGAACCTGTAGAGACCATATCCAGAGATTAAGCATGACTCCTGGTTGAGGGATGGGACTATCCAGGCATCTAAAAATATTAACTCATAGTTGCTTCTGTCTAAAGGAAATGCAGGGACAAAGAGTGTAGCAAAGGGTAAAGAAAGGTCATCCAGAGACTTCCCCAACTAGGGATCCATTCTATCTGCAGACACCAAAGTGTCTGACCAATACAGATGCAGATGTTTGCAGCCAACCATCTGGCTGAGCACACGGAGACCCCAATGTA
The DNA here is from genome assembly GCA_902729485.2 of Mus minutoides. Taxonomy (NCBI): domain Eukaryota; kingdom Metazoa; phylum Chordata; class Mammalia; order Rodentia; family Muridae; genus Mus; species Mus minutoides. The sequence continues at coordinate 1,504,319 of LR749837.1, forward strand.
GGAGTCAGAGGGGAGTACTGAAGGAGCTGAAGGGGTTTGAAACCCCATTGAAGAACAACAAAATCAACCAACTAGTCCCCCCACAGCTTCCAGGGACTAAACCACCAACCAAAGAGTACACATGGAGGGTCCAGCTACATATACATCAGAGGATGGCATTGTTGGGCATCAGTGGAAGGAGAGGCCCTTGGTCCTGTGATGGCTTGATGCCTTATCATAGGGGAATGTTAGGGCATTTAGGAGGGAGTGGGTGGGTGGGTGGAGGACCACCCTCATAGAAGCAAGGGGGATGAGTGATGGGGTAGAACGTTAGTAGAGGGGAAATTAAGACGAGGAATAATATTTGAAATGTAAATAAATAAAATAACCAACAACAAAAGAGAATAGAATCTTCTCTCATACAATACAACCCAAGTAGAGTTTCACCTGCCTCCATTTTTCCCAGCTCCTCTCCACTTCCCATAGCCCCCAGATCTACCACTCTTCTTCAGATAAAGAAAATGTAGTCTTCCAAGACATGACAAACAGGACAAAAGATGATAGAGTAGCGTAGGGCAAAAGCCCTCATTTCAAGGCTGGAAAAGGCAACCAACCCAATAGGAGGAAAAGAGCTACAAGAATCAGCAAAGGCATCAGAAGTACTCCCACTCTTACCAGTAGGAACCCTACAAAAATATCATGCTATCAGCTACAACATGTATGCAGATAACCTAGTGTCAGACCCATGAACGCCTAGCAATTGGCATCTCAGTTTCTGTGAGCCCATATAAACCCTGCTTTGTAGTTTTGGTGGGTCAAATTCTTCTGTTGTCCTCCATCCCATCTGACTCTCACAATCTTTTTTCTCCTATCTTTCAAGGATTTCCACAAATTCCAAAGAGTGGGAACAGATGGCGAACTCCAATTTATACTCTCTCTCCACATAATGTCTAGCTGCATGTCTCTGCATCTTCTCCCATCTACTTCCATAGGAAACCACTCTGATGACACCCATGCCTTGTGCCTGCCTATAAGTATAACAAAATATCACTAGGAATCATTTCCTTGAATTTATTTTATTTACATTTTTGCCTGTCATATGGTTCTTCCCTAGGTCTATAATAAGGAGCAGTCAACACTATTTCATTTGTACTTTCTTATTTTTAGCGCTTTACTTCAAACTTCACAAACTTTTGATTAGCATAAGATTAAAGAAGAAATTTATTTGCTTCATATTTTATTAAACACTTAAAGGAAGTAAATAAGCAAACCAACCAACAAAACAAAACAAACAAATAACAAAACCAGGTGTAGTGTGCATGTCTATAATCCTAGAACTCAGAAGACAGGATCAAAGAGTCAGGGGCATGCCTGGAGTACTTAGTGAGAACATTTCAGACACACAAACCATTTTAAATATGAATAATTAACTTTATTGCTTTTAGTTTATCTACATATTAAATTATAGTAATGTTATATTTTAACAGGAATGAACTTTTATTTTCTAGAAAAAAAATGTCCAGAAAATATAACTTGTTTATCTATTTAATTAACTGAAGTTACATTATATTTAGTAAGTTGTTAAGGTATGCATTCAACAGTCAGGGAAAATATTGATCTTTAGAATTCCAACCTAACTATTTTTAATGTCAAATTTTTTCTTTATTCATGCCAACTCCATCATAGTTACCCACATTTAAATGAGTTAATGAATAACCTATTTTCCCAAATTAAAAAAAATCTTTTCATTATCTTCATTAACCTTACAGTTTTTGTTTTCTAAATCATTATTTTTAATTTTATTTATTAATTCTCACCTTGTTTTCTTTACATTTATTTTGTTTTTCATTTTACAATATTTAGATTGATGATTAATGTATTCTCATGTTTTGAACAGAGTAATATATTTATAGCTGGAATTATTCTCTAAACATAATTACCCTTTACTCCATGGTTTTATACTTAGCATCTGCATTATTGCTATTCTCAAGATATTCAACAATTTTGTTGTGCTTTCTTTTTGTTATAAGGGTTATTGATGAATGGCAATTTTGAATGTATTATGTTCAGTCCATTTTGTTTGTATTTAGATAAAAAAATCCTCTTTCATCTTCCTTAGTGTTTTTCTTTTATTATGCATTTTTTTAAAAATAAATTTTCCTATTTGTATGAGAGAGACAGAGAGAAAGACAGAAAGAGAAACAGAGAGAGACACAAAGACAGAGAGGAATCAGGGAGGGGGGCATACAAAGGCCTGAAGAGAATGGAATATTTCATGGAGCTAGGAACTATCAGGTGATGCTGAAATGCCAAACTCCTGTCCTTGAAATAGTTCATTGTATCCTTAGCTACAGAGTTCTCTCTCCAACCCCATTTTTCTCTTAGTTTTAATTATTGTATAAGTGTTAATAGTTGGCCACCACAAAACTGGGCTAAGCAAAAGTTCCTTGACATTTAGAATCTAAACTGTAGTTAGTTGTTATTCTCTGGTGTTGAATTGAACATATCTGTTTTGTTGAGCATGTATTTATGTCAGATCTCCTTATTTAGATCTTTTTCAATAACTTCTTAATGCATCTTTGTAAAGTATGAGTTTAATTAGAAAATTCTGCCAAAATTGTTTTCTTGTCTACTAATTTTGTGATTTTCTATATAATTTCTTGAGAGGATTTCTGAGGTAATTAGGAACAGTGATGTCTTCATAGCTTTTTATTTACTTATTCTTTTACTCTAATTTAACTTGTGCTTGTAGGATAGCTCCTGAGTTAATTTTGGTTAAATAGTATGTCTTTGTTCAGTATTTTAAAATTATCTGCTATACTTTCTCTTCTGACTTCGTTTTGTGTGTATAATTTTATGGTGGAATTTTTTACTACAGCAATTCACCCTGTCACATTAAATAGCATCTTTTGTTTGTTGCTTTTTTCTATTATTTATTGAAGGTTCTCATTAAGTTTGTTACTTTCATATACATCTTTATGGTTCATACCACATAATAATTTTCACATAACAAAAGTTTAGCTATGCCGGGCGTGTTGGCGCATGCCTTTAATCCCAGCACTTGGGAGGCAGAGGCAGGCAAATTTCTAAGTTCGAGGCCAGCCTGGTCTACAGAGTGAGTTTCAGGACAGCCAAGGCTACACAGAGCGCCCCCCCCCCAAAAAAAAAGGTTAGCTACCTTTGCCCCACTTCTAAGTTTGTTTCTTTGTTTTTAAGTATATTGGTATATTGAAAATTTGCATTCAGTGTTCCTCCATTTTATGCAGTGTTTTGCTTTATTTTTGTGTGAATACTTTTTTATGATCATCTCCTTTTTCAAGTATGGCTCATGGGTAACATTTACTATGAGTTCTACTATATACATAGTGCATAAAATGGCTTTGAGGTAACTTTATCCTTGAGATCCAACTTTGTGTGGTACAAACCCCTTGGGTTATTCTTTCTTTCTTTTGAATCAGGGAGGCATAATTAATATAAAATGCTAAACTGTATTCTAGCATTGACTACTGCCCCGAAGTAAGCAAGGTTAGTAAGGTATGGTGACACATGACTGTAATCCCAGTTCTCAGGAGGGAAAAGCAAAAACATTTTAAATTTAAGGCCAGTCAGAACTACATGTCAACATATTCATTCCAAAACTTCTTTATAAAGAATAAGAGAGAAAGAATATGTGTGTGTAATTAACAAATTGGTGTCTGAATGCCTTTAGATCTCATTTATTGTCTTTGACACATAATGATCTTCATAGTTATTTTGTACATTAAATATTTTTGTACCAAAGTTTGTTCAATTAATTTTTATAATATTTTTACAGTCATTTTAGATGGATTTTCTCATTTAATTCCATATTTTTTTCTGTTTTAAGAGCTAATTTTCTATCTATTTTTCACTTCTTTGGATACATTAATTATTTAAATATTTGCTTTCTTCTACACTTAACCTCAATAGTATTCCTTCCAAACATTATTTTTCCTTTCCATATAAACCTATATTGTTTCTCTAAACTCACCCTCCACAGTCTTTTAGTTGGTATTCATGGGTGTTTTAAGTTTAATTCCCCCCTCTTCTCATAAACTTCAACTATTTAAATATAACATTGCTATTAATTATTTTATAAATTTATACATGTACATCATATGCTTTGATTATTTTCATCCCCAGGCCTTCCCCTAACTCTGTGTAGATTTACCCACACTTCTCTCCTTTTCACAATTTCCATTCCACTTTTTTTATTCTTTTAAACCTTGCAAGTTCAGTGTGTTCAACCATGAGCATTACCCAACATTAGATGCAAAATAAGTCTCTTTGACCAAGGCCAAGGTAACAACTAATATAAAGTTATAAAAATAAATATTTAAATCAATTTGATAATATATGCATTTAGCAAAATAGATTTAAAAGATTCATCATTCCAGAATTTCCTCTACATTCCTTAGCCTTTGACCAAGCCTATTGCACTAAGCATTAGGTCCCTCCTGTGAAACCTTCCTTAGAATTTAATTAGTTACCTATGTAACAAGCATGCCACTATTTCATCTCTAGGCACATTCATCCAGGTATACTGATGTTGTAGCAATCATGGCCAACAGCAGAGTAATAGCATTGATAATTCTTCTTCTCTAGTTGTCTATTTATTAACATATGTCACTATGAACATAAGTCATCAGGGAGTCTTTCAGCTCATTTCCAACATAATTTCTGTAAAATCTGAGAAGATATCCACAGTGTGTGATGTCTCAAAACTTAGGGTATCATTGTCTAGATCTAGTGGGGTACCAAAATTGATAAAAAAATAAATAAATAACCTGCATTGTAATAGAGCTAGACCTCTGTAGCACTGGTGGCCAAAAAATTATCAGAAGGCTATCCAACAAGTAATGATGGGCTTTTACTGCATCATGTGAATTCTGTGATCATTTATTTGCCTATACAAGGTCTTTCTTTTTTCAAATTCTCTTTTCAAATGTGTTTTTAAAGTCAGATTATAATTAGTTTCCACGTAGCTCTTTCATATATCCTTAGTTTGGATGGACTCACCCCATCCTTTCCATCAACTCTGTACCCTATGTGTCAAACTTTGCTCCCTCCAATATTCCCTCCCTTTACATTTATTTGTGTTCTACTACTCAAACTCCTCTTATGGTCACTGCCATGTCCCCTTTCTAGTATCTGTGTAAATATCAAGTAAAATGTGTGATATTTGATTTTTCTCACCTGGGCCATTTTCCTGCAAAAACCACTGGATTGCTTCATTTTTCCTCTGGATTTTTTTGATTGATAGCTTCTTCTCTAACAAATTTCACAGGGCCTCATTTGTTGAGTGATATCACTATTTATTGGATATCCTATTCAGGACGTTTTTGTATATGTAACTGTGTCACTCACTAATCTGATTTTATTGCTTTTTGTAGTTAGTAGAGTAACATATTTATCAATAAACATGTTTGAAAGTGCATGCACATGAGTATCACCCATCTCCATGTTTTCACATATATGAAAAATGTATTACCCTGAACTTAGTATAGTATAAATATACTCTAAAGTGATGTTTCAATTTGTTTGCTGTTGTTGTTATTGTACATTCTTATATTTTGTCCACATAACATATCCTACATAGTTGGTATACTATACACATTACTGTATGGACATACACACACATACACAAACATACACACATATATACACACACACACAGTATTGGAGCCTACAATGTTACTATTCACCTTCAAATAGATGTTCTTCCATGAAAAGAGGAAGTTGTCAATTTTAAACTTGGAATATGAGGTATTGATTCAAATGCCCATCTCTCCATCTCTGCTAAGTCCTCCTGCATTTGAGATATTTGTTTTTGGAGTGAAAAATTTCTGAGTCTGGGCAAAAATAACAAAACAACAACAACAACAGTTTGTAGATTTCCCTAAAAGCCATATGGGACCAAATTTGCCAAGTAATAATGTAGATGTGTCTTTTTCTGTCAGTTTTGCCATATGCAATAGATTAGAGAGAAAAGCAAGGAGTCTAGGTGACAGGTTCAGGGCAGACCACGGAGAAGTCTACAGTTGCACTGCTAGAGAGATGAAAGCAGAGTTTTCAGCAGCAAAGCAATGTGGCTTGTAAATATGTGAAGTTATACATCCATATGAGTATGAAAGAAATGAAAAATTCTTTCAAAAATCATCCAATAATGCATCTCTTACAGTCTTACTCAGAGTGTACAGTGTCTATGTCAAGAAAACTTGCTAGGATACTCTGAATATTCCAGTAGTGACCCCAGAACATTTACAGCTTAAAGAATAATTGCCATGGATATATTTATTAGAATAGACTAGCAAAAAAGTTGACAATACCATATGCTAGTGAGAATATAGATTTAAGGGAACTCCTTTTGCTACTGGTTGTTAACAATGATAAAGTCACAAAAGACAGTTTTGTAGCATCTCCAAAACCAAATATAGTTTTGACTTTCAATTTAACAGTGTGTCTAGGTATCCACACAAGTTAACTGAACAGCTTCATCTCCATAAAATCTGCATATGAATATTTATGGCAACTGTATTATAAATGCCCTAAACTGGAAGCAACCAAGTAGTGCTTCAACAGATGTGTGTGTAAACAAATTGATGCACCTGTTTAAGAGGGCAATTGAAGGAAAAGAGTTATCAAGACATCAGAAGTGTGGGTTACAAGGGGCACAAGTCCCTTCCGGTTGGTACCAATACCAGGTCACCTTGGGCACTGAGTTGGCGGACACCCCCATAGTCCCTAGAGGACTCTCCACTCAATCTTAGGACCAGTGACTAGACAGCTCCTCGTTCCTCAAAGGAGACACCACTTGCAGGCACTGAAACATGTCCAGGGTCTTAGGACAACAGGATCCCAGGATAACAGGAGCTGGGTTACACCAGTATTTCAGGGTATCAGAGGAACTTGACTACCAAGAACTCTGACATACCCAGAATCTCAGATTCACAGGAGCCCACAATAAAAGGATCACAGAGAAAGCTGGACTCAGAGGAGTCCTGAATCAAGTGGGATTATAGTAAGGACAGACTCCATTCAGATATATTGAGGACAGCAAGCACTTGAGATAATCAAATGGCAGGAGGCAAGCTTAAGAACAGAAGCAACAGAAACCAAGGTTACTTGGCATCATCAGAACCAAACACTCCCAGCATAGCAAGTCCTGCATACACCATCACACCAGAAAAGCAAGAAATGGATCTAAAGTGACTTCTCATGATGAAGATGGAGGACTTTAAGAAGGAAATTGAGGAAAACACAGGTACACAGCTAGAAGCCTTTAAAGAGGAAACACAAAAATCCCTTAGACAGTTACAGAAAAACATTACCAAAAAGGTGATGGAATTGAACAAAACCATCCAGGATCTAAAACTGGAAGTAGAAACAATAAGGAAAACCCAAAGGGAGACAACTCAGGAGATAGAAACCCCAGGAAAGAAATCAGGAACCAGCGATGGGAGCATCAGCAACAGAATACAAGAGATGGAAGAGAGAATCTCATGTGCAGAAGATTCCATAGGGAACATGGACACAACAAAGAAAATGCAAAATGAAAAATGATCCTAACTCAAAACATCCAGGAAATCCAGGACACAATGAGAAGACCAAACCTACAGATAATAATAGTAGATGAGAATGAAAATTTTCAACTTAAAGGGTCAGAAAATATCTTCAACAAAATTATAGAAGAAAACTTCCCATACCTAAAGAAAGAGATGCCCATGAACATACAAGAAGACTACAGAACTCCAAATAGACTGGACCAGAAAAGAAATTCCTCCTAACACATAATAATCAGAACAACAAATGCACTCAATAAAGACAGCATATTAAAAGCAGTAGGGAAGGACCCTGATATAGCTGTCTCCTGGGAAGCTTTGACAGTTCCTGACAAATGCAGAAGTGGATGCTCACAATCATCTATAGGGCAGTACACAGGGTCCCCAATATAGGAGCTAGAGATAGTACCCAAGAGTTGTAGGGGTCTGCAACCCTATAGATGGAACAACAATATGAACTAATCAGAACCCCCAGAGCTCATGTCTCTAGCTGTATATGTATTAGAAGATGGCCTAGTTGGCCATTATTCAGGAAGAAAGGCCCTTGGTCTAGCAATGTTTATAGGCCCCAGTACAGGGGAATGCCAGGGCCAAGTAGAGGGAGAGGGAGGGTGGGAGAGCAGGGTGGGGGGGAGGATATAGGGGACTTTTGGATAACACTTGAAATGTAAATGAAGAAACTCTCTAAAAAAAAAAAAAGCAGTAGGGAAAAAAGGTCAAGTAAGACATAAAGGCAGCCCTATTAGAATTACACCAGACTTCTCACCAGAGACTATGAGAGTCAGAAGATCCTGGACAGATGTTATATAGACACCAAGAAAACACAAATGCCAGCCCAGACTACTATACCCAGCAAAACTCTCAATTACCATAGAATGAGAAATCAAAGTATTCCATGACAAAATCAAATTCACACAACATCTTTTCACAAATCCAGCCCTTCAAAGGATAATAACTGAAAAACACCAGTACAAGGATAGAAACTATGCCCTAGAAAAAGCAAGAAAGTAATCATTCAACAAACCTAAAAGAAGACAGCCGCAAGAACAGAATCCCAACTCTAACAACCAAAATAACAGAAAGCAACAATTACTTTTGCTTAATATCTCTTAATATCAATGGACTCAATTCCCCAATAAAAAGATATAGACTAACAGACTAGATACACAAACAGGACCCCAAATTTTGCTGCTTACAGTAAACCCACCTTAGGGAAAAAGGCAGAAACTACCTTAGAGTGAATGGCTGGAAAAAAACTTTCTAAGCAAATGGCCCCAAGAAACAAGCTGGAGTAGCCATTCTAATATTGAATAAAATTGATTTCCAACCCAAAGTTATCAAAATAGAGAAGAAGGGGCACTATATACTCATCAAAGGTAAAATCTATCAAGAGGAACTCTCAATTCTGAATATCTATCCTCCAAATGCAAGGACAGCTACATTCATTAAAGAAACTTTAGTAAAGCTCAAAGCACACATTGCACATCAAAATATAATAGTGGGAGACTTCAACACCACACTCTCATTAATGGACAGATCGTGGAAACAGAAACTAAACAGAGACACAGTAAAAGTAATAGAAGTTATAAAACAAAAGGATTTAACAGATATCTACAGAATATTTTGTCCTAAAATAAAAGGATATACTTTCTTCTCAGCACCTCATGGTACTTTCTCTGAAACCAATCATATAATTGGTCTTTAAAAAGGCCTCAACAGATACAAAAATATTGAAATTGTCCTGTGTATCCTATCAGATCACCATGGACTAAGGCTGACGTTCAATAACAGCATAAATGATAGAAAACTAACATTCATGTGTAAACTGAACAACACTTTCCTCAATGGTACCTTGGTCAAGGAAGAAATAAAGAAAGAAAATACTTTCTAGAGTTTAATGAAAATGAAGCCACAACATACCCAAACTCATGGGACACATAAAAGCATTCCTAAGAGGAAAACTCATAGCTCTGAATGCCTCCAAATAGAAACTTGAGAGAGCATACACTAACAGCCTGACAGCAGACTTAAAAACTCTAGAACATAAGGAAGCAAATTCATCCAAGAGGAGTAGAGTGCAGGAAATAATCAAATTCAGGGGCAAAATCAACTAAATAGAAACAAAAAGAACTACATAAAGAATCAACCAAACTAGGAGCTGGATCTTTGAGAATATCAACAAGTAGATAAACCCTTAGACTAACTAGAGGGCACAGGGACAGCATCCTAATTAACAAAATCAAAAATTAAAAAGAAGACATAACAACAGATCTTGAGGAAATCTAAAACACCATCAGATCCTCTACAAAAGGCCAAAGATCCTCAACAAATCTGGAAAACCTGGACAAAATGGACAAATTTCTAGACAGATACCAGGTACCAAAGTTAAATCATGATCAGATTAATGACATAAACAGTCCTATATCCCCTAAATAAATAGAGGCAGCCATTAGTAGTCTCCAAACTAAAAAAGGACCCAGGACCAGATGGGTATAGTGCAGAGTTCTATCAGACCTTCAAAGAAGACCTAATTCCAGTTCTGCTCAAACTATTCAACAAAATAGAAACAGAATTTACTCTAGCCAATTCATTCTAGGAAAGCACAATTACTCTGATACCTAAACCACATAAAGACCAAACAAAGATAGAGAACTTCAGACCAATTTCCCTCATGAATATCGATGCAAAAATACTCAATAAAATTCTGGCTAACTGAATTCAAGAACACATCAAAACAATCATCCATCATGACCAAGTAGGCTTCATTCTAGGGATGCAGAGATGGTTTAATATATGGAAATCCATCAACACAATCCACCATATAAACAAACTCAAAGACAAAAACCACATGATCATCTCTTTAGATGCTGAGGAAGCATTTGACAAAATCCAGCACCCACTCATGATAAAAGTCTTGGAAAGATCAGGAATTCAAGGTCCATACCTAAACATAATAAAAGCAATCTACAGCAAACCATTAGCCAACATCAAACTGAATGGAGAGAAGCTGGAAGCAATCCCATTAAAATCAGGGACTAGACAAGGCTGCCCACTTTCTCCCTACCTATTCAATATAGTACTTGAAGTCCTAGCCAGAGATATTCCACAACAAAAGGAGATCAAGGGCATACAAATTGGAAAGGAAGAAGTCAAAATATAACTATTTGTACATGATGTGATAGTATATATAAGTGACCCTAAAAATTCTACCAGAGAACTCCTAAACCTGATAAACAGCTTCAGTGCAGTAGCTGGATATAAAATTACCTCAAACAAATCAATGTCCTTTCTCTACAGAAAGAATAAACAGGCTGAGAATGAAATTAGTGAAACAACACCCTTCACAATAGTCACAAATAATATAAAATATCTTGGTGTGACTCTAACTAAGGATGTAAAAGATCTGTATGACAAGAACCTCAAGTCTCTGAAGAAAGAAATCAAAGATCTCAGAATATGGAAAGCTCTCCCACACTCATGGATTGGCAGAATCAATATAGTAAAAATGGCTATCTTGCTGAAAGGAATCTACAGAGTCAATGCAATCCCCATCAAAACTTCAACTTGATTCTTCAATGAATTATAAAGGGTAATTTGCAAATTCTTCTGGAATAACAAAAAACCTAGGATAGCAAAAAACTCTTCTCAATGATAAAAAAAAAAAAAAAAAAAAAAAAAAACTCTGATAGAATCACTATGCCTGACCTAAGGATGTGCTACAGTGCAAATGTGATAAAAAACTGCATGGTACTGGTATAGCAGCAGACAGGCAGACCAATGGAATAGAATTGAAGACCCAGAAATAAACCCATACACCTATCATCATTTGATCTTTGACAAGGGAGCTAAATCCATCCAGTGGGGGGAAAAAAAAGACAGCATTTTCAACAAATGGTGCTGGCACAACTGGTGGTTATCATGTACAAGAATGCAAATTGATCCATTTATCTCCTTGTACTAAGGTCAAGTCTACCTGGATCAAGGGACTCCACATAAAATCAGAGAAGCTGAAACTTATAGAGGAGAAAGTGGAAAATAGCCTCAAAGATATGGGCACAGGTGAAAAATTCCTGAATAGAACAGCAATGGCTTGTGCTGTAAGACTGAGAATCAATAAATGAACCTCAGAAAATAGCAAAGCTTCTGTAAGGCAAAAGACATTTCAATAAGAGAAAAAGGCCACCAACAGATTGGGAAAGGATCTTTACCAACCCTAAATCTGATAGGGGACAAATATCCAATATATAAAAAGAGTTCAATAAGCTGGACTCCAGAAATTTAAATAACCCCATTAAAAAATGGGGCACAGAGCTAAAAAAAGAATTCTCAACTGAAGAATATTGAATTGCTGAGAAGCACCTCAAAAAATGTTCAACATCCTTAAACATCAGGGAAATGCAAATCAAAACAACCCTGAGATTCCACCTCACACCAGTCAGAATGGCTAGGATCAAAGATTCAGGCGACAGCAGATGCTGGCGTGGATGTGGAGAAAGAGGAACACTCCTTCATTGTTGGTGGAATAAGCAAGCTTGTACAACCACTCTGGAAATCAGTCTGGCAGTCCCTCAGAAAATTGGACATAGTACTAACTGGAGGATCCTGCAACACCTCTCCTGGGCATATATCCAGAAAATATTCCAACGTGTAATAAGGACACATGTTCTGCTATGTTCATAGCAGCCTTATTTATAATAGCCAGAAGCTGGAAAGAAGCCAGATGTCCCTCAACATAGGAATGGATACAGAAAATGTGGTACATTTAAACAATGGAGTACTACTCAGCTATTAAAAATCCATGAATTTATGAAATTCCTAGGCAAATGGATGGATCTGGAGGGTATCATCCTGAGTGAGGTAACCCAATTACAAAAGAACTCACATGATATGTACACACTGATAAGTGGATAGTAGCCCAGAAATTTAGAATACCAAAGATACAATTGCCAAAACAAAGGAAAATCAAGAAGGAAGATCAATGCGTGGATACTTCATTCCTCCCTAGAATAGGGAATAAAATACTCATGGAAGGTGTTATGGAGACAAAATTTGAAGCTGAAAAAAAAAAGAATGGACCATCCAGAGATTACCCTACCCAAGGATCCATCCCATAATCAGCCACCAAACCCATTATTGCATATGCCAGCAAGATTTTCCTGAAAGGACTCTGATAGTCTCTTGTGAGGCTATGCCAGTGCCTGAAAAACACACAAGTGGATGCTCACAGTCAGCTATTGGATGGAACACATGGCCCCCAATGGAAGAACTAGAGAAAGTACCCAAGAAGCTGAAGGGGTCTGCAGCCCTATAGGTGGAACAACAATATGAACTAACCAGTACCCCCAGAGCTTGTGTCTCTAGCCGCATATGTAGGAGAAGATGGCCTAGTCAGCCATCATTGGGAAGAGAGGCCCCTAGGTCCTGCAAACTTTATATGCCCCAGTACAGAGGAATGCCAGGGCCAAGAAGTGGGAGTGGTGGGGGTGGGGAGGGTATGGGGGACTTTCGGGATAGCCTTTGAAATGTAAATGAAGAAAATACCTAATAAAAATTGGGAATACATTTTTTTAAAAAGGAGTGTGTGTTATGTTTAATCCCGTTTAAAAGTGATACTACCCAACAAAACCCTGGCAACTGGTACAGTATAGATAGAAGCCAGTAGAAATAGGCTCTTGCCTTCCTGATGATCAGAAGCTTTGGCTTGGTGTGATTCTACAAAAAACAAAAAACAAAAAAACAAACAAACAAAAAAAAGTCTCAAGACAAAACTTCCATGTCTTCTTAAGTGACACACACCAAAGGCAATAGGAGGCTGAAGCCATAAGACTCACGCTGATCAGTGAATCTAGTAAACCCCGATATGATTGCTAAAATCTTCAACTGATAGTCACTATCTTCTGCACTATCTTCAGGCTAGATAGTTACTATGTTCACATTTCAAAAACAGAGGTGTCTGCATTTCAGTGTTACAACTCAGAGAAGAGCTACCAAGAGGACCTACATGTCCCTACTGAATTAAGATATGTGGAGAAAGTGAGATTTTATTATTCTATAACACTGTGAGGTTGTAGATATTAGTTATGACAAACTTCCTAGGTAGTTGTTCATAGATACATTTGCTATTTATTTGATTAATATTAAATGTCTGAGTCAAGGTTTGAGTTTCCAAATGTAACAGTGGAAGTAAAAGAAATAAACACTGAACTGCCTATGGGTTAAACACTAGAAAGGATAAACATTGTTGCTGTTTTTTTTTGTTGTTGTTGTTTTTTAATCTGTCTCTCTGTCTGCTGTTACTTCCTTTTTATGTTTAAAGAAAGATTTATTATGAGTAACAATTTTGAAAGTTTTAGTTTTAGAGTTTTTCTCAATAATGTATATGAATGCTCTGCATGCATAATCTGTGTGCTACGTAATTGCAATGCCCAAAAATTAAAAAATGGGCATCAGATCCTCTGGAAGGGGAGTTACAGAGGGTTATTAACTTCAGTGTGAATGCTATGTATAGAACCCAGATCTTCTGCAGAGATCTGTGTTCTTAGTTGCTAACTTATCTCTCCAGCTCCAGTTCTTGTTTGGAAAATACCATTTAGTTCCACAAAGGTCTACTAATATTTATAACAAAATAGAATACGTCTGCCCTACCTATTTCTGATAATTTTGAATGGTATGTAAAGGCCTTTGCAGACAATTGATTATAAAGATCAAGGTGGTTTTAACTATATATTATGTTGACAAAAAGAAAACTTTTTATTATTTTACAAAAAATTTATCCTGTTTTGTCCTCATCAGACATATATCTTCATTATTTTGCAGGAGGTAAATGTTAAAAGAGGCAATCACAAACTTAAACTTCCCATCTTTAATTAGAACCTGAAATGGGTCTAAAAGTGCAACGTTTTTGCTCTCAACACACCTTTCTTTCCTAACAATGTGTTTTCTCTGAATCAAAATAAATCTTCTAGTGTCAAGGGAAGTCATCATGGTTCAACCAACATCATGTTATTTCAGGAATAAAGCACTGAAATTCAAGAATAACCATCAACAATCTAAGGGCACTTTAGGGTTACCACACTGACTGTAAATATATCTGAGGCAATCATAACATCCTTTGCTTGTTTTACAGTAGGCAATGCTGTGTAGTGTTCAGAGTGGGAACTTCAGGTTGGGTAAAGATGGGTTTACATTTTGCCACTATAAAGAGTACCACCTATGACAAAATGTATATTTTTATCATGATATGTATGGCCCCCATAGACTCATGTGTTTGAACAAGCCTATGGGAGGCAGGGAGTGGAATGTGATGGTTTGTATATGCTTTGCTCAGGGATTGACATTATTGGGACTTGTAGCCTTGTTGGAGTAGGTGTGCCAATGTGGGTGTGGGCTTTAAGACCCTCATCAAAGCTGTCAGAAAGCCAGAATTCTGTTAGCAGCCTTCAGACGAAGATGTAGAACTTTCAGCTCTTCCTATACTGTTCATGCAAGGACACTGTCATGTTCCTGACTTGATGACATGGACTGAACCTCTGCACCTGCAAGCCAGCCCCAATTAAATCTAGGCCTTATTAAAAAAATAAGAAAAGAAAAGAAAAAGGACCACCTATAAAAACATTGACTCTTCATATCCTTGAAAATCGTTCTGTGAATGATTGGTGATTAAAACCTAAATTCTATCTTTAAAATCCATGAGATTTTACCTAGTACAAAAAGTTATTAAATATACCCATAATAATTATAATGTGATAATTGTTATTGGGACTAGGTGGAGAAGGTTTGTTGGCCATAGTTAGGATTAGTTGCAGCTTTGATAGAATTGAGTAGCCACTTAGTCCATTAATGCCCTATGTGAACTGCCTCAGTTTGACCATGATAACTTGTAGACACAAAAAATATAGAAGGAAGAGTGTACAGGTACCTGTAAACACCCTAACACAATACTATTATAACAGGAGACTAATATATAGTAGTGTTTCTGATACAGAAAGAGTAATCTTGTATTAATCATTTGCTAAATTTAATTTAGACCACATTGGTTGCAATAAGGAAGATTAGAAGCTCAATTTTGGATGGGTTTTAAAGCATTTTCTCATACTACCAACAAGTTTGATTTATTTGTAAATGCTGGATGCTGAATATGACCTAATTCACATAATATATTGCATTTTGGTAAAAAATATATTTAAAACAAGTAATAGTTCCTTTTTACACATTATTTTTATGTATATGATAAAAATGAGAGTTCTTTGCAAAGATACTTGCAAATTTACAAGAATAACATTCACCTAAAATCTTACCAACTCTAAATATGCAACACTAAGATTTTTTATTATATTTTAAAGAATACCTATATGTATTTAGTATAGATACATTATGTTTCCAGTATATTTAATTCTATAAAATGGAATGCAATTGTTAAATATTTTAAATAGGTCATAATTTTTAAAGATAATAAAAGAAAAGAAAATAGTTGCCATATAGAAAAATGTTTTATGACAAGGAAGATTTTAGCCTCAATGAACAGGTATACAAAAAAATTTTACATGTTGGCAGCCCTCCTATAACATGTAATATATTTAGGAGCACTGTGTTTGAATCTGGTAAAACTTTTTTCTCTCCCTCAAATCTTATTTCTACAGTTAATTTACTTAGAAGTGTGTTTTACTTCTAGATAACTTAAAATTATGTTTGTGTCTGGTCTGAATTAGTGAAATTTGAGTTAATGAGACTGACCTGTATTTGATTTTGATTATTTAAGCATTTTTTTTCTTCTTGATAAAGCACCTTGCAATGAAGAACAAGAGAATAACAATTAAAATGTACAGCAACAGAGTGCCAGTTCAGAACACACTTTAAGAAATCATTAGGACAACACTAGGGAATTAAATTTTGTCTTGAAAGCATTAGGAGTATAGATGGTGTCTCTTCTTTGATTAGCAATGCTAGCACATGAGCTTATGCTAGGAAGTATAGCCTCTATATTTTCTAGAAGTATGATTTGAGGTGCATTGACAACAGACTTCTAACAGAATGAATAAATGGAGTACTACTCAGCTATTACAAACAATGACTTCATGAAATTCTTAGGCAAATAGATGGAACTAGAAAAAATCATCCTGAGTGAGGTAACCCAGTCACAAAAGAACACACATGATATGCACTCACTGATAAGTAGATATTATCCCAGAAGTTTGGAATAGCCAAAATGCAATTCACAGACCACATGAAGCTCAAGAAGAAGGAAGACCAAAGTGTGGATGCTTCTGTCCTTAGAAAGGGGAACAAAATACTCATGAGAGCAAATACAGAGACAAAGTGTGGAGCAGAGACTAAATGAAAGGCCATCCAGAGACTGCCCCACTTGGGAATCCATCCCTTACACAGTCACTAAACCCAGACACTGTTGTAGATATGAAGAAGTGCTTGCTAACAGGATCCTGATATATCTGTCTCCTGAGAGACTCTGACAGAGCCTGCCAAGTACAGAGGTGTTTGCTTGCAACCAGTCATTTGACTGTGCATGGTGTCCCCAATGCAGTACTTAGAAAAAGGAGTGAAGGAGCTGAAGGTGTTTGCATACCCATAGGAAGAACAAAAATGTCAACCTACCAGTTCGGACAGAGCTCCCAGGGCCTAAACCACCAAACAAAGAGTACACATGGAGGGACTACAGCTCCAGCTGCATATGTAGCAGATGATGGCCTTGTTGGGCATCAGTGGGAGGAGAGTCCCTTGGTCCTGTGAATGGGTATGGAATTCCATGGCAGGGAGGCAGAGTGGGTGGGTGTGGAAACACCTTCATAGAAGCAGGGGGAGCGGGTATAAAAAATAGTATACAGTAGCCAAAGGAAAAGGAATAAACACGAATCATGAAGAAGAAGAAGAAAAAAAAAAAGGTTGGAAGGTAGACAGAGCCTAGACTGAATATCCTTAATGTTAGGAAGCATAGGAATGGTATTCTGCAGAACATCTTGTGCTGAGAAGTAAGAGTTTCACAAGATCATGTCAGGGTGTTGGAAATATTTGAGATAATGAAATAATATAAGTGGAAAAACTGGGAAGAGATATAGATGAGAGCTAGCTGACTACCAAATGAACCAGTCCCTCACCTTGACTCTGCATGTTAGAAATGGTTCAAGTTTTGATTTTGGGACATTAGCCTCCTTGCTTTGTCAGCAACAGCATATCTCCTTCCCTCAAACTGAGGACGAATACTTTGAAGCAAGAGTTTATATGTTCTACTCCTGGGATACAGAACAAAGTTATATGTTACAAATGTTTGTTAAGCAGACAAGTGAATGAACAAAATGAATGCATTTCCTCCTCTCAGAATAGCTTCTTGTTTGTAGGATCTCCAACAGTGGATAGAGCTGGGATAGGAATGGACAAAAATGGTTTGACAGAGACAGATTTGAGCATTTCACTGTGCTTTGATTTGATGTGAAACAATTTACAATAATAAACGGTTTGTTTTATCTTTAATATCAGACATGGCATTGAGAAATAGTCCGAGATCTGCAGGAAGGAGATGGTTTTCATTAAATAGGTGCTATTAATTAAGTTCAATGAAGGTTATTTGAAGGTTATTTAACAAGTGCATTTTCTACAAAGATCCCAAGATTTTCTAGTTAACAATGAGAAGCTGTATTCACCAATGGGTCAGTTTAGACTTGTGTCAGTGAACATCCTTGGGCTCTAGGAACACTGGGGGTTTCTGTGTTGGGAATAATGCATATTTCCTACAATTTTCAAGCAATCTTCTTTCTTCCAGATCACTCTGAATAGAAAGGCACCTATTAATTAGAAGCTTGCCTCTTGCATTTTTTTCTTTTTTTTGTTTTTTTTTTTTAATTCATCAATCATTTATTTGCTTGTGATACAAACTGAAGCTTGCAACATCATTGGATGCAGTAACAGGGGAAAAGATAGAGCTAATGTAATAAATCTAGAAATAAAGAAACTTCAGTAATTTCGAAAGAGGTTGCCAGGGAGGCTTCGTTTTTGACAAAATCTTGGTTTGAGTTATGTTGGTAAGGGGAATATAATAATGGTGAAAAGACAAAAATATTTTCCCCAAACGTTTCTGCTTTATCTGGGAACTTATTTATTTGTTAATATGTTTATTCATTTATTTGCTTATTTATTAGCATATTTCATTAATTTCGATCAGTGATAAGTTATATCTTGTCACTGGACCAGTAAATACGGAAGGCTAATTTTGTTTTTAATTGCTATTTTTACCTAAAGAGATTTTTAAAACT
>LR751103.1:4534-103508 GCA_902729485.2 Mus minutoides
GGAATGCTTTTTCAATTGTTATTTGACGTGCTAGTTTATTTATTTAGTTTGTTACTTACAATTATTTATTAAGGTCCTCAGCTCATTTGTTGACTAGCATTTTTACTTCTTTTGCATTAAATTTCTGCATTTTTTGTAAATTCAAGATATTTTCTGCCTGTCTAAAGCATAGCTATATTAAAGGTTAAATTCCCACTATATAGGCTGTCTGTTATTTTGATATATTTTTTTAACACAGCACATTTTAATTTTATATATTCCAATTCATTTATACTTTGGACTAGTTCCTGCAATATTGATGTTATATTCAAAAAGTTCTTACAGACCCAAATATCTTTAAGGGTATCCCCTATGTTTTCATTCTGAAGATACAGAACTCAGAGTTTATATTAAGGTCTTTGATCTCTTTGCATGTGAATCTTCAGAAGCTGAGTATCCAGTTTTGACAGTGGCTTTTTTTTTTTTAATAGTCTCTCTTTCTTCCTAGGCGAAAAGAGCCTAGTACCTTTGTCAAAGATTACATGGGCGTAGCATTGTTGGCTAATATGTAGGCCATATATTCTATTTTATTGGTCTACCTGACAGTTTTTATGTCAATACCAGTTTTTATTATTGCTATATTATCTGTAGTGTAATTGGAAGTCAATACTTTAATACCTCAAGCTGTTGTCTCAGTCCTTAGGAATGCTTTGGCTATTACTGTCTTCATATGAATTATTTTCTTTCTAAGTCTTTGAAATATGACATCATATCTTTGATAGGTATTGTGTTAAATAGTAAATTAACTTGGGTTATATAACCATTATAACATTTTGCAATCCAGGAACTAGGGTATTGTCTCTCTATCATCTAATATTTGTATATATATATATATATATATATATATATATATATATATATATAATTTATTTACTTTATTTCATGCATATTATTATGTCAAGGGTCTTTAACAATTATGTCTTCTTCAAATAGGAAAAGTTGGACTTTTTTTTCTTGGATATTTCTTTATTTACATTTCAAATGATATCCCCTTTCCTGGTTTCTGCTCCAAAAATCCCCTCCCCTTAAAATCTCCCCCTCTCCCTGCTCATCAATCCACCCACTCCTGCTTCCTAGTGCTGGAATTCCCCTACACTGGGACATAGAGCCTTCACAGGACCAAGGGCCTCTCCTCTCATTGATGTCTGGCTAGGCCATTCTCTGCTACATATGCATCTGGAGCCATGAGTCCCACCATGTGTACTATTTGGTTGGTGGTTTAGACCCTGGGAGCTCTGGGAGTACTGGTTAGTTCATGTTATTGTTTTTCCCATGGGGGTTCAAACCCTTTCATTCCTTGGGTCCTTTCTTTGGTTCCTTCATTAGGGATGCTGTGCTCAGTCCTATGAATGTTTGTGAGTGTCCACTTGTGTATTTGTCAGGCACTGGCAGAACCTCTCAGGAGACAACTATATCAGGCTCCTGTGATCAATCACTTGTTGGTATTCACAATAGTGTCTAGATTTGGAGACTGTATATGGGATGGATCCCCAGGTGAGGAAATCTCTGTGTGGACTTTCCTTCAGTATCTGCTTCACACTTTGTCTCTGTTAACTCCTTCTATGGCTATTTTGTTCTCCCTTCTAAGAATGATCAAAGTATCCACACTTATTAAGGAACTCCACATAAAACCAGAGACACTGATAGTTATAGAGCAGAAAGTGGGGAAGAGCCTCGAACATATGGGCACGGGAAAAATTCTAGAACACCAATATCTTGTGCTGTAAGATCAAGAATTTGCAAATGGGACCTCATAAAATTGCAAAAGCTCTTTAAGGCAAAGGACGATGCCAATAGGACAAAACAGCAACCAACAGTTATAGAAAACAACTTTACCAGTACTAAATCTGGCTTATATTCAATATTTACAAAGCATTCAAGAAGTTTGACTCCAGAGAACCAAATAACCCAATTTAAAAATGAGGTACTGAGCTAAACAAAGAATTCTCAATTGAGGAATACCGAATGACTGAGAAGCACTTGAAGAAATGTTCAACATCTTTAGTCATCAAGGAAATGCAAATCAAAATAACCCTAAGATTACACCTCACATTAGTCAGAAGAACTAAGATCAAAAACTCAGATGGCAGCAGATGCTGGCAAGGATGCAGCGAAAGAGGAACACTCCACCATTGCTGGTGGGATTGCAAGCTGGTAATACTAATCAGGAATTCAGTTTGGTGTTTCCTCAGAAAATTGGACATAGTACTACCTGAGGATACAGCTGTACCACTAATGGGCATATACCCAGAAAAGGTTCCAACATGCTCCACTATGTTCATAGGGGCTTTGTTTGTGATAGCCAGAAGCTGGAAACAATCCAGAAGAATGGATATAGAAAATATGATTCATTTACACAATGAAAACTACTCAGCTATTAAGAAAGAGAACATACTGAGTTTCGTAGGCAAATAAATGGAACTATTTAATATCATCCTGAGTGAGGTAACTCAGATCCAAAAGGACATGTATTGTATATTCTCACTAATAAGTGCATATTAGCCAAAAAAAGACACAATACCCATAATATAGTCCACAGCACTCAAAAAGATCAACAGGTTGAAGGACCTAAGTGAGGACACCTCAGTCCCACTTGGAAGGGAGAAGACAGCAACCACAAGTGTGGAGGGAGGGAGGGACCTAGGAGGAATAGTGGACATGGGTTGGGGAAGAGGAGAACCTGATCTGGCAGAGGATGACGGACAAGGACTGGAGCTCTGACGGGCAGAAAGAATGGAAACAGGCAACCTTGGGAGGTATGAGCTTAGAGGGACCCTCCAGAATGCACCAGAAAACTGGGAGGTGAGAGACTCTCAGGATTCAAAGGGAGGATCCTTAGATGACATGCCCAACAGTAGTGAGAGAGAACTTATATACCCCCCCCCCCATCTAGGAAGACAAGGTTATCAAGTGAGGGAGGAGGTTGCCATCCCAGTCAAAACTCTGACCTATAATTGTTCCTGTCTGAAAGAACTGCAGGGATGGAAATGGAGAAAAGAGAAAAGCCTGAGGAAAAGATGGTGCAGTGACTAGCTTAAATTGGGCCCCAACTCTAGGGGAGGCGCCAAGGCCTGACACTTTTACTGAGTCTATAGCGCTTACAAATGACACCTATCATAGATGCACTCCGGAAGACCAAACAAGCAGCTGAGTCAGATGCAGACATTTGTAACCAACCAATGGACAGAAGCTACTGACCCCTGTGGTTGAATTAGGGAAAGGCTAGAAAAACCTGAGGAGGAGGAGGGTAACCCTCCCTGTAGGAGGACCAGAAGTCTCAATTAACTGGAGCCCTGAGATCTCTCAAATATCCGACTACCAACCAGGCAGCATACACCAGCTAATATGAGGCCCCCAACACATATACAGCAGAGGACTGCCTGGTCTGTGTTCAATCAGAGATGATGCACCTAACCCTCAAGAGACTGGAAGCTCCAGGGATTTTAGAGGTCTGGTTGGGTGTACTGTGTCTGTGTTGGGGGGGGGGGCATTCTTGTGTAGACAAAGGTGTGGGGAGGAAGTATGGGATGTGAAAAACTTGGAGGGTGGACTGGGGGCATAAAATCTGGAGTGTAAATAAATTTAAAAATTAATTAATTAAAGACAAAAAAAGAGATGACATAACATTATGCTAAGGGTACTTTTGGACAGATGGAAGAAAGAGAACGATCAATGTTTGAAGTTAATATTTTGACCAAGTAAATAGAAGTAAATAGAAGTGTGGTAAAGTTTCATATGATTTGTGTGTCAGATGTGTGTCCACAGAATAGGTTATAATTATGATTATAGTTATGGTGAATCTTGAGCTAATGTCCTCTAGCTGTGTAATATGATTTTTTTTCACTTTCAGATGAGGTGTTTAGCTGATATTTTATACTCTTCCTGACTAAGTTTTTTGTGAGTTAGATTTACTCCAGGAAATGATATGCTAAATGGTGGTTTTCATGGTCGTGCATTATTAGTGTAATTGATAGTTCCACTTTATAAAGAGAACAGAATATTTTGGAGTATTAATAACTATGAAATTACTGACAGTTTTTACATTTTAAAAATATTTATAGAGGTATATAGTCTGCAGTATTATAATGATAGAGGACAATAATTTATTCAAGCAACATGATAAAAGAATTAATTGTAAGAAGAAAATGTGTGTGGTTCATAGGAACCATGAAAGCTAAGTGTCCCTAGTAATCAATGAACATTGTTGTGAGGATAACTTCCCCATACTTTGTAAGGTAATTCTGTTCATTCACTTTGTGTGTGGTCAAAGGCACTGTTAAATTTTAATCCATGCAAGTGGTTTTGATAAACTTTAGTAACATTGTTCATTTTAGCAATGACACATTATTAATGTTAGCTCATTATATGGTATTTTACATAAAGAATCAGTGTTCAATGTCTTACTATATTACTTTTATAATTTAACTTAATATTTAGGAATTATTTTAAAGAAGGTTCTTTAGACATATCCCCATTTCTATGAAGGTAAGTGTTTCAAAATTAATGACATATATGCACATTTTTAAACAACTCAAACATTGGAATGGATCAAGTTTCCTAAAGAAACCAAGTAATAGACACAGTGACATCATGTTCATTTATACTGATACGCCACTTCAGATCTGTTCATACTATAGCATATTTCAGTGGGCTATTCAAAGATATAGCTCAGTAACTACAACAGAGACCTTGATCTCATTTTTAGCATGTGATAGAAACAGACAAGGCAGGCTGAAAACTGCTTTCATGACAATTTTTTTTAACCAGCTTTACTTATTGTTTGGTTGTTTTGTTAAAACATGAAAAAGCTGTCTGAGTTGCAGACAAATAATTAGGAATTGCATTACTATCGAAGACTACCATGTAGTATTTGAGTGTCTTAATGTCATAATGAAGTTCAAACTTCATAGTTTATTTTCTAAGGTATTTAAAAATCCAATACTACGGTCATGTAAACTCTTGTCCTCTCTCTGTTCTGTAGAAGTGTTACATACTCTGACAAGTCCACAAAATATTTTCCAAATGTTACATAAGAAAGAATATAAATTCCAATGTCATTCTTCAGATAACCAGGGAAAATATTTATGTTATATGACTATGCATAAGACCATAAATTGATGAAGCAATCCTAACCATAAAGATCACAACCAGAGGTCGTTCTTTACCTCATCTCAAACCAAACTATAATAGACATCCATAGTGACAAAGCATGAAATTGGAACGAAAGCTGACATGGCTACAATGTAACATATGAGAAGGTAGGGGTATTCTACACAGTCAGGGACACACTACTTTCCAAAGTTATCAATAAATTGCACTGAAAAGTGTTTTCAAAACAGTGAACTCATAAAACTAGATTTCTCTTTACACAAATCAACTCAAAACAAGTCAAAACCATTACTTTAAATTTGGAAATAAAAAAAAAAATTACCCTACAGAACAGAAATATTCAGGATGTACATATATGAAATAAGCCTCTAACTAGAACAGGGATCTACTCTACCAAAAGCTAATTAATAGTATAAGAATTTAAAAATATATGCAACAAAGAAATTATCAGTGAACTAGCACACAATTCGTAAATGGAAAATTTGGTGCCAGCTATAATTAAGAGGTCAATATCTAGATGATATGACTGTAAATATTTAAAACAAACAAACAAACAAACAAAAATAGATATTTCATCTATAAATGGAGCATTATTTTGAACAGATTTTCACATGAGAAGAAATAAAAATGGCAAAAAATATGTTTTAAAGTGTCCAACATGAACAGAGAGCAAAGAAAGGCATTAAAACTGCTTTGAGATTCCAGTTGAACATTGTCAGACCAATTGGAATGGCCATCAGGAAAACAAGTCGCAACAAATACTAGAAAAAATTTTAAAAGGAGCAAGATATATCTACATTTGGAAGGAGTATAGACTATAACAGTAAGTTTGGAAATTAGAGTGGAGACCTTTTAAAGATGAAGTATTAGGATTCCCATATGATCCAGTCACTCACATCTTGGCATACAACCCAAACCTCCACAGATGACTTCAGAGTTAATTACGTACTATACTTCTGGTTAATCTTTTACAGTACTGAAGACAGATTTTGTCTTGATGACCATAAACATATTAATGATTAAAGAAAACATGGTGCATATACACAATGGAATTCTATTCAGCCACAAAAAATAAATCATAAAATTTTAGGAAAAAGCATAAAATTAAAGAAAAGGAATATAGTAAATAATATACTCCAGGTTCAGAATGGCATGAGCTCATATATATTTTCCAGTCATTTATTATTAAATTTGCATATAGACATAGGTTTAAATAGGAATGATAGCAGAGAATCAAAGTAGGGAGGGACTTGAGTACAGGCAGAATGAAACTGGGAAAGGCAACATGATTAAATTTGTATGAAAATCATCCATGGAAATCTATTACTTTGTAATAATTTTTAAAAATACAATAATTTATCAATTATACTCTTTCTTAATGCAGTAGTACAGGATAGGAAAGTCAACTAAAGTTAGATTCACCAGAAGATAAACTTAAAAAACATAAACCTACCAGCAAGGAGAATCTATTTTATAAACAAATATATAAAGTTATCTCTATCTTCTGATACATTATAACTTTTTAAAGAAGAGAAAAAATACTGACATCCATTACACATTAGAAAGTACAAGAGATTAGTGGAAGGGCTCTTTTCCAGAGCTGCAAAACATACTGAGATGATTTCATTCAAATTTAGGAGTATGGAGTCTATCAGAGTAGTATCAAACAAAAGTCAACATTATGGACAACAAGTTATTTCAAATGATAAAGAGATATCATGTCTTGCGAAACAAAACCCTGAATTTTATCCCCACTTGCAAAGAAAATAATTCAAAGCTGGTTTACTGCTTGCAATTCAGCACTGGGGAGGTTGAAACAGGCAGATGATTGGGTCTCAGTGGCCAGTCAAACTAGTCTACATGGTGAGGCCCAGCCTACTGAGAGATCTTTCTCAAAAATGAATCAAACAAAAAATGAAGTGAGATTGACTTGTTTTTAAAATTACCATTGAAAGTTTCTCTTGGGTCTTTATATGCTCACAGGTGCACACAAGCACGCATTAACACACACACACATACACACACACACACACACACACACACACACACACACACACGTTAATGACAAAAACACAATTAATCAATTAATATGCCTGTTACTTGGAATTATTTCTTTCTGTTTTTTTTGACAACCAAGAACTCATGTTAACAATGTTAGAGTACTGTGTTGTCTCTCATGAATAAAGCATACTACTGTTGGAAGTCCTTCCAATGAAGGTGTAAATCCTTACTTGGATCACAACTTTGAATATTATTTATAAACCTTGTTACTTTTCAAAATGACAGATTTTATTTATTTTAATGAGTATCCACTGGTGTGATCATCCATGGAAAGCTTTTATTTGTTTTCTTTTGTTTGTTTGTTGTGATTTTAGTACAAAGGATAAGTCTCTTTCTTAAATTAACAGAAATAAAGTATAATGATTGAAATATAAAAAATTATTGGTAAAATTTTTGCATAATTCCAAAAAATCCTAAAGAAATGTGAATCCAAGTCAAAACAAAAATAGAATGATGAAATGGCAAAATACCTGACCAAAGTAACCTAAGGTCAGAGGGGCATGTGCTGCAGAGTTTAAGAGTTTAGTACAGCTGGCTAGGAAGTCATGCAGCTATGGCATTCTTCCAGGGTTTAGGACGTTGAAATGGATGTTCTTTCTGCTGTTCATTTGGTATGTGCCACCCAAATCTACAGTAATGCTTCCCATCTGAACTTACCCACATTTTAATCTCCCTCCGAGGCAAAGCTAGATCCTGTTGTTTTGACAGACAATATTAATCATCACTGATCTCAAATTTTAAAGAGCCACAATTATAAGAAAAGTATTACATGTAGCAAACTAAACAATCAGAATATACGAGTTCTCAGACTTGATGCTATAAAGTCATATTTTGAATTTTATGTACTTTCTTTTTTTTTTCAACTTTTATTAGATATTTTCTTCATTTACATTTCAAGTGTTATCCAGAAAGTTCCCTATATCCTCCCCCCTCCCGAATTTTATGTACTTTCAATCAGGCATGTTGATTTTTAAATATAAAACTACTGAAAACTATGCTAATTGTGTAGAGATGAATGTAGTAGCATACAAGGGATAGTCAGGGTATATAAAATACATAACACTACACTCATGTCTATCCATAAATGAATTTTCTTCATGCTCACTTGAATTTTCTTCAAGTCACTTCATTTTGGTTCAAAGTTTGCCTATATTAGCCTTGGAATTAAAATATTTTTACTCAATCTATAAATTATGTAATTTATTCTCAACCTACCCTTTGCAAGTTCTGTGCACCCTACTAAGGAAGGGCCTAACTTGGAACAGATCTAACAGCTTGACTCAGTTCTGGGCTTCCAGTTCCACAGCTTCACTTCTGTGGAGATGACTGCATTTTAAGAATGGTTTATATTCTATTTAATAGTTTTGTTCTCTTTATATCTGGCTTTTTTCATACTTTAAGACATACCTTAAGACATGAGGGATCATTGTCAGCTTATACTAGTACCATCTGGTTCATAAACCAAGAGAGTTAGCAAAAGGTGTGGAAAACATTATTATTTCACTGTACCTAATACAAGAGTAGTTTCTTCTATCTTACTTTCATGATATCACAGATGACAAAAATCTCCCAACTCAGTTATGCATTCAGTTAACCCTATAAAGCAAAATATGGCTTTTGGCAAACAATAAAACATATGCTTTGGATATCAAACAAAATGTTTTCACAGATTGAATTTCCATATTTTGGATCAGATACACTTAAAAGTGCAATTTTAAAAAGAGATTTATACAACATGTGCATGTAATTCCAGTCTGCTCAATGTTTCAGCTCAATAGAAACAAAACCAAAGGGGACATAAAGTAAACACAAAATATACAAAAATTATCAATATTAATTACACATACAGATGATCATGAGTGTTTGTCTGGTTCACTTCTGTTTGCTTACTAATTTACAAAAAATATTTTGTGGAATATCATAGTCATCGTAAGGAAGGAAACCATCCCAAGAGAGGTCATGACACCTGTATCTGAACATGTGAAGACTGTGAGAGCAGGTTTAAGTGTGGCCAGAGCTTGCATCAGGACAATTTAGAAATCATCTTCATCATTCATCTTGAATGTCAAAATTCAATACTCAACATAGAAAATACATTTATTTTATACAATGAGATAACAGAAGATAACCAAATTAACCTAAATAAAATGAAGGATTTAAACAGGTAATGTGAGGTTACCCTGTATAGTTCTCCACATTTTATATATGTAGAAACACCACTTTTCCCCATTATCTTGAGTACAAACGCATTTGCTCAGGGACAACATAAATGTCACTCTATATCTCATAGCTTCTCTTCGAAAGTGAGTCTAGTTTTCCTGGCTTCGTTTTCTTCTATCTGTTTTGTCTGTCATAATCCCCTCTTCCCAAGCAGATATCCTATCTGCAGATATGCTGTGTGATGATATCCTATGTGGAGATATTCTGTCTGCAGATGATATCCTGTCTGCAGATATCCTCTCTGAAGATGATATCCTCACTTCAGATGATACCCTCTCTGCAGATGATATAATTTCTGAATTTTATATCTTGTCTGCAGATATCCTGTGTGCAGATGATATCCAGTCTGCAGATATTCTTCCTGCTGATATCATGCCTGCAGATGTCTTCTCTGCAGATATCATTTTCTTCACATCTTACTAAGTGCCTCAAGTGTTCCCCACTCCAACCACTCAGTCAGCACAACCTTTGCCCAAAGCACACAGACAATGAAAAAGATCTCTCTATGATATCAAAACAATTGAACTAAAATATTAAAATATAACAATTATTGATTAATCTACATAATAGTTTCTTGAAATAAGCTTTAGTAAAAAGAATTCCATCATTTTATGGAAGAAGGTAGTTATGTTTGAATTTATGAATAGTTTTATTCTCATGTCATATATTAGATATGTGATTTTGTTTATCCATATTCAGTTTGAGATCATTAGTATAATTATAAAGTATAAGACATTTATATAACTTACCATAAACATATTAAACTATATATTATGAGTTAAACATGAAGAAACACAGAGTATAAATCTTTATTTATCTAAAAATATATTACCAATAGTAATGGTCTAAAATGAGATATCTTTATATTTTTAAAAATTTCTGACAGTCACATATATTAGATTATAATAAATTCTGTCTGTGTGATATGTCATCAATTTGTAGTAGATACAGGTGTTTGGTTTGGCAAATACCTCCAGTGTATACAGCCAGCCAACAGACATGGTAGCTATGTTTATGAGATTCTATCTCCAAATTCAAAAAACTTTTGTTCATGAATATTTTTCTCTAAATGCATATGACTGGAATTGCCATCTATCTATTGTAATGCAGTCAAATTCCAACTATTCACAATGCCTATCATGTGAAAGACAGATTAAGCTAGAAAAAAGAGCACCAATTATGAAGAAGGTAAAATATCACATACTACTTTATTGACATGTGTCTAAATATCTTTTACAATATTATTTCCGTTATGAGTTTTTTAAAAAATTTTTCAGATAATCAATTATTATTACCCCATTTATCCTTCCTCCTGAACCTCTGTGAGAGTAATTACTTGGGGTCTTTTTTTTTTTTAAGCTTTAAACACTGTATATAATCTACTAATTAAAACACTTTTTTACAAATCTTTTCACTGTTTATAATTGTTTTATTTCATTATCTCTATATCTTTTCAAATTCTCTTATGTTTCATCACTGTTTAGTACGTTTTCAATTTTCACTTGATTTTTCACATGCAGTGAAAAAAATCAGGTACCTCCTCCTTTTTATAGTCAACTACTACCTCCAACTCCAGGCCTTCACAATCAATATCCTTCTGATGCTTTGTATTACTATATAACTAGACTTATCTAATAGGTGTGTTAATTTATTTTATGATGCCCTCTTTATTTGATGTTGCTCTTTTCAATAGATCTCATAACACTGTCACCAGAGGAAAATCCCCAACTTGTCTGTTCATTCCTGCATTTTATCCTATGACTTCTCTGGTTCTTGTTCATAAACATACTCATTCCCTCTATGATCTTTCTTCTTGTTTATTCCTGCATATATATCTGGTAATTTTGAATGTAGTCTCACATTTCTAATAATCTAAAAATGTTTGGCACAATAATCTTTACCTAATTATATTGGGTTAAAAATCCTCCTCTCTGGTGGGCAGTTCAGCACTTGGGAGGCAGAGGCAGGCAAATTCCTGAGTTCAAGGCCTGCTTGGTCTACAGAGTGAGTTCCAGGACAGCCAGGGCTACACAGAGAAATCCTTTCTCAAAAAGCAAACAAATAATCCTCCTCCCATTGATGTTCCCGTTGTGCTACAAACTCAAACTTTACCATTAGCTGATGGCTCTCAGTAATCAGATCTGAGTATTGATACTGGCATGTTCTCATTGCTTATAGCATGGTTTTCCTTTACCACCTACTATTCTATGAGCAAGTTATAGACACAGTAACTACTTATGAGTGAAGGAACAATGGCTTTCTTTACTTTTTTTTTCTTTTTTTTTCAACTTTTATTAGATATTTTCTTCATTTACATTTCAAGTGTTATCCAGAAAGTTCCCTATACCCTCCCACCTCCCAGCCCTGCTCCCCTACCCATCCGCTCCCACCCCTTGGCCCCGGCGTTCCCTTGTATTGGGGCATATAAAGTCTGCATAACCAAGGGGCCTCTCTTCCCACTGATAGCCAACTAGGCCATCCTCTTCTATATATGCAGCTAGAGACACGAGCCCAGGGGGTACAAGTTAGTTCATGGTTATTCTTCCACCTATAGGGTTGAAGACCCCTTCAGCTCCTTGGGTACTTTCTTTACTTTTTATGGAGATGTTCTATGTATATGCCTTTACATAAGTCATCTTTACAGTTTTGTTCAGTTTCAGTAAACATTCTCCATAATATATTCCCAATACATAAAATCTGAGCTAAACATACTTTTGATACATAGTTTTACTGAATCTCCTTTTTGATAAATATATTATTTTTCTTATTTTATCCATACATTTTCCTGTCTGTTTTTAGGTGACAAAAATAGATGAGCAAATAAATTGATGCAGATTTGTTTCTAAACCTCTTACTAGAGCACATTCTTGAAAGTGTACAGGTCTTTTTCATAGATATTATAGCTTCCTGTTTAGTGTTTTTATAGAAATCATGAGTTCTCCATGAGTGGTAATATTTTTCTTGTACCTTATTTTGGATTTTTTTCTTCTTTGTTCATTTTCACATATTTGGATGTGATAGTTTCTGTATATCATATCATATCATATTATATCATTTCATAATCCCAAGGATGCTTGTTTGTTTTCTATTGAGAACTAGAAAGTGAGAGAATCCAAATGTGAGGTACTGTGGGGTGAACTGGGAGGAGACTATAGACAGGAAAACATATTCAATATATATAATGTAAAAATGTAATTTCAATAAAGAAAAACTAAAAATGTGTATTATGTATGTGAAAGCAAAAATTATGATTTAAGACTCTATAGCAATTAATAGCTTTTGCATTCGCTTTATAAAGTGTGTTTCAATACAACAAATCAAATTTACAAAATCAGTGATTAATTGAAAGAACAGTGTAAGATTAGAATCCAACCTGTATCTAGTCCTGCTTGTTAGATAAACTTCAGGCATCAATGTCCATGGTCTCTGAAACATTTCTTGCTATCAAAAATCTCGAATCATATAGCTGCACACTGTCAATTTCAAAACCCCTATATATCCAATAAAAAGTTGTAAATGCTATCTTTTAACCCCTCATCTTGTTCCACACAGATCAGGCCTCTCCATTTTTATTTTAAAACCAAAGCCATAAAAGGTGAATTTGTTCAGTTCAAGAGTTATGTAAATACCAGATACAGTGACCCTAGTCCCCAATAGTGTATAAAACTGCTTTTAACATGCAGGAATTTTGGAACATTATGCAGCAAGGTCATCATTTTGTAGAGAGTTCAACATCTAGATAGATTTTTAACACTTATAATTAAAGATCAGAAAAAGGAAATCAATTATACTCTAGCCTTTGCCATTCCATATTGCTTATCTTCTATTAGTGGTGTTAATGACTGACTCTGCTGTAAGTGACTCATTATGAGGCTGTTTGTCCAGAGATGAATGATGATTGCTTCCACATACTATTCAGAGGCAATTCAATGATCTAAGTACTCTGAGTACAGTCTAAAATGAAAATAAAGTGCCAACTTATCAAAATAAACCCAGACAGTAGGGGAAAAAAAAACTTGAATTAATGAAAATAATGTCTTTCTTAAGAACCTCCTTCAAAATAGTATGTCTTTTGAATTAAAGAGCCAATATCAACATAATGTTAAATAATAATAATTGGTTGTCAAAAATACATGTAAAATAGTTTTCTAGGTCAAAATTGCTGCTTGTACCAATAGGAAATTGACTTCAAAGAAATAATAAGACAAGTGTAATATTTGGTACCAAGCTATAGTGATATTTTTAAGTCAGACAATAAAACACGCAAACAAACAAAAATCTAGTGGAATGTGTAAACCATGCTTGTAGAAACAGAACTTAGAGTTAAATTTTTGAGACTCAAAAAAGAGTTACAAAAATAATTAATTTCTGGTTGAAATAAATATTTTGTCTAGAATTTGCCAAAATATTCAAGGATCATAGAACTTGATGTTATATAATTGAGAGTGCTTTAAGTAAATTAAATTCAGTGATCCCAAGAATTCTTAACCACTTAATTTACAGAGAATGGATAATGTCTATAGAGGAAACAAAATACCCATGAAAGGAGTTACAGAGACAAAGTTTAGAGCTAAGATGAAAGGATGGACCATACAGAGACTACCCCACCACGGGGTTCCATCCCATAATCAGTCATTAAATTCAGACACAATGGCATAGGACAGCTAGTGCCTACTTAAGGGACCCTGATATAGCTGTCTCGTACAGAAGTGGATGCTCATAATCATCTATAAGAGGGAACACAGGGCCCACAATGGAGAAGCTAGAGATAGAACCGCAGAAGCTGAAGGGGTCTGCAACCCTAGAAGAGGATCAACACTATGAACTAACCAGAACCCCCAGAACTCATGTCTCTAGCTCCATATGTAGCAGAAGATGGCCTAGTCGGTCATCATTGGGAAGAGAGGCCCCTTGGTACTGCAATCTTTATATGCCCCAATACAGGGGAACTCCAGGGCCAAGAAGTGGGAGTGGGTGGACAGGGGAGCAGGGAGGGGGTAGAGGGGAGGGGACTTTCAGAATAGCATTTGAAATATAAATTAAGAAAATATCTAATAAAAAAAAAGACATGAAAAGATGAGTAGATAGAGTGTAGAAGTACTTGCTACAAAGCCTGACTGGAGTTTGACATCTAGGATTCTTATGGTGCATGGGGAATTCCCATTCTTGCGCATTTACCTCTAACTTGCATAACCCACTGTAGCAAGTTGACCTATGATGTCACAATGCTGTGTTGTATGCTATCATGCACACAGACACAGATGCAAGAGATACAAATGGGAGGGATGGATAGAGGGAGGAAAGGGAGAGAGAGAGAGAGAGAGAGAGAGAGAGAGAGAGAGAGAGAGAGAGAGAGAGTGCATACCACAGAAGATCACCTCATAACTTGAGTTTGAATTGCAGTCATGACAATGGAAGTGCTATCAAGGTCAGTCTTTTTGTTTGTTTGTTTCCTGGACTTTAAGATGGGAATTTTTTCCTATGTTCATTTTTATTTTTTTAATATATAAATATAAATATAAATATATATATATATATATATATATATATATATATATATATATATATATATATATATATATATATATATATATATATATATATATATATATATATATACATATTTGAGTTTTTCGAGATAGGGTTTCTCTGTGTAGCCCTGGCTGTCCGGGAACTCACTCTGTAGACCAGGCTGGCCTTGAACTCAGAAATTCTCCTGCCTCTGCCTCCCACGTGCTGGGATTAAAGGTGTGCACCATGATGCCCAGCTTTTCCTATGTTCTTGATTTTGGACATTTGTGAATATATTTAGAAAATCTGCTGGTTTTAAAAACTGAATAATTTCTGACCAAGTAATATGTGTAAAGAGTCAAAATAAGATGCACCAAGCATGATTTCAGGCTTCATGATGTTAAATATCTTATATATCACATATCAATGTAAAAAAAAATCACAAATATGAACCATTGTTAGAAACACCCGCAGTCAGAGCTCTTGAAACTAAACCTTTACAATGTATGTTCTCAAGATTTTAAATAAGAGTTTCTACAGCCATAAAAATCAACTTGGTGTGAGGATTAATTTTTGATTAATTCTATCCTCGAAATTGACCATAGTAACACTGCTACCATAAACCAAGACCTTTTTAACAATATTCATTAATACAAAAAAAAATACTTATTGCTTTTAAAACAATAAAATCAACCATTTAACTTCAAAGAGATATTAATATGAGAAATAGACTTTCTTAAAAAAGAAACCATACAGTATTCTCCCCACTCCAGAACTGATTGGCCAGTCTGAGTGACTTGTTTACTCATACAAAATTTGAAATGAGATGTCCTGGGTCTGTACTAATCATTCTACCAAACACGTTCTTAGTATCTTACTTGCCATAAAATATTAAACAAATCATTCATGTATTTATTAATACACACACAAAAATGACCAGTCAATTGTTCCAACCTTTGCTGTAGACACCCAAAGGATACTAATATCCCTCTTTACATAATTTACAGTGTATATACACAGGAGAACTCAAAAAAATACCATAGTATAGGAAATGCTAAAAATTACTGCCAATAAGAGTACAACAATCTAGACTGAGAAAGGCAGGGTGATGTATATTCAAGACTACACAATAAAAACCACTCTAAGAAACAGAACACTTAAATACAATATCTACAAGAGTAAGCAAATTAGCCATATGTTCACACCAGAAGATATGCTAAATGGGGACACTGCAAATAAAAAGCCCCCATAGTATAATACACCTGGATGTGTTTGAGGGACAAAATTTGGTCAGTGTGATATTGTTGCTAAATTGAGAGAAAAAGAGGTAGGTACTTGAGATAAGAGAAGCATATAACTTTTGTCCTGCATGTTCCTTTGCACATTGTGAAAGAATTAAAGCTGTCACCTGTCAGTGCATACTTGGGTAACTTCCCACTTTGACAATGGCTGTGACCATATCCAATAATACAAAGCACACCTTTATTTTGTTGAGATAGTTGAAATAGATAGCAAAGTATATAATTAACAGGATAGACTTTGGAGCAGAGACCTAGTAAAGCCAACCAATCACAATCTCTCTGTGTTCCAGTTTCCTCATTGTGGAATATAAACAACAACATAGCCCTTTTCTTTTCTTTTCTTTTCTTTTCTTTTCTTTTCTTTTCTTTTCTTTTCTTTTCTTTCTTTCTTTCTTTCTTTCTTTCTTTCTTTCTTTCTTTCTTTTATTTTATTAGATATTTCCTTCATTTAATTTCAAATGCTATCCTGATAGTCCCCTATTATGGTGAAATGATGATGAAATTAAGTTAAAAACACAGTAGTTATTGGAGCCTCATAATTACTCAATAAATGTTATATAACACACACACATGCATATATATATATATATATATATATATATATATATATATATATATATACACATATATAAAACATGGATAGAGATGGTCTATGGAAGTGCCAGTCTTATAAGACAGAGATACGGCATCCCAACATCAAGCTGGCCAGGCAACCTTGTTTAATCACAGAAAGGTGGGATCAACTGAGACTGTCTTAGTGAATAAGGTATACTACAAGAGAATATCCTACATCAATATTGGGAGTACACACACATATACACACCTTCATATATTCATACATGCATATGTACTGCACACAAATACATGCATAAGCAATTGTATATGCACAAACATATGTGTACTACACATACATGCATACACACAGAAACAATCATATACTTACCTACACATGCATATATACTACATACATACATACACACACACACACACACACACACACACTCACACTCACACTCACACATTCTCTCTCTCTCATACACACACACACACGTGCATCCATGCATATACACACACAACATTACATTCTGACATTAAAACTATAGAGTAAAACTTTACCAGTCATTAATACTACATAAACTGTACAGAATTGTCCAGAGAGTCAACCAGCAATAAACACTAGCACAAACTCATCAAAACTGTCAGTCAAAAGAACATCAAATTTTCTCTTTTCTTGCATAAGCTTTACAGATTCCTGTTCTCTCTTAGTCACATTTGCTTAATGTATTTGCTCACTTTTCTTTCAATGTGGATATTTTGCAATGGAAAAAATGTGTGGAGTGTGATTAATTCAATTTCATAAAATACTAAAAAACCAATTAATTCTAAATGAATTATGATCATTACTATATCATACTTCTATGCTAACTTTCATGCAACTACATGATGTAGTTGGTGCTGATAATTTTATTTTCCAAATTATTATGTTTCTATACATAGACAATGATATATGGTTTATCTCATTTTAGAAAAATCAACCAATATTTATTTTAGGTAAATTTAATCCAATTAATAAACATGTTCATTTTGAATAGCTTTGCTATGTGTTGAGGTTTGACTATGAAATGAACCTCACAAGCTCATGTTTCAACATTTTAGTCAGCAGAGGGGATTTTGTGAAACTTCCAAGAGGTGAGAAGTAGCAGGAGGATGTATGTCAGAGGGTGTTGTGCCTGTGAGGGAAATGAATGGCATTCAGTCCCTCTCTCAGATTCCTGCCCACCAAGGCAAGTATAGCTTCTACCCCCACACTCAAAACTCCCAAGGTATTCTGCCCAAACTTATGGGGCTATACAATGGTGCCCTCAACACCTTAAAGAACGTTTAGAAGGCAAAATAAACCATTATCCACTGAAGTTATTTTGTGAAATATTGTTCATGGGGATGATAAAAGTGAATAACACTGAGTTACGAAAACTAAAGAAACCTAAAACTGTCTTAATCTACATTATACAGAGTGTTCGTGATCATAAAAATGAGCTCAAAATGGTTAGTAACTTGCTAACTGTTCATTAACAAGGTGAACATATTAAAAATTTGGAGAAAATAAGTTATTATTAGAACACATCTGGTGTCCGAGTCTTAGCGTTAAAATTATTTTAGAGTAAAATACTTTAGAGTAAAATTAGAACTCTTAGAAATGAGGTCTATGACTCTTCCTGCTCCTTAATGATCAGTTTGCTAAACTTTACCTAATGACAACATAACAGCACGCAGAACATTTAATAAATGTAAAATGAATTGTGTTTCAAATAACAATCTAATTGAAAATTCCATTAACAAAGAGTATTGCCATAGTGGTAGATTATAGATTAATCAAAGACTATTAAAACTCACCCCCGCAGTGTTAATGATTTATTTTTCTTTCTGTATACAGCCTAGTGTAGTTTCTTTTTATTCACTTCCTTAATAGAAGGCAGAAATCTGGTTCTAATCTCAGCAGCTATGACGATACTTCCTCAACATCACCAGTCATGGTAAGTACAAGGACTGATATCCCAATTTCAAAGTGCAAACTTACTGAAAGCACTCTATTATTTAAATTCAGATTACCTATAGATTTAACTTAAACTCAGTTACCTAACAACTAATTTGGGAATGTGGCTAAACTGAAAAGACAACTGATAAAATTACTAGTTTTCCAAATTATATATATTATCTACTCCAGAAGTTAAAGACAATCCCTGCTGTCCACTCACCAGTATACACCTGCCTTCATTCATGAAAACCTGGATAGAATACCACTAATGTTTTCATCAGTGGAACCACATGGCTTACATATTTAATGGCTTTTGATTTGTAACCCCGGCTTCTGTTCACAAGCCTCATTTGGTTAATAGTCCTATATATTCCCTCCTGAATCCTGCTATCCAATTGTTACATGTTGATTTGTTCTGTCAACTACTGTTCCCAGCATGCTGGAGATATGCCCTGCTGTTGAAGCTCTGTATCAGAATATTCTCTAAAAAGATACCTTCTGCCTGAAGTTATCCCATTTCAGCTCTCCATATGATGTCTGTGTATTTAGCCTGCCATGCTGATCGTGTCCAGTTGCTAGAGTGTCATATTATAGAATAGTTTCTAGTTCACCTATTCCTAGGTTGTTTAGTACCTGATTTTCTTTTCTACCTGGCTATGATTAATACATAAAGTCACAATGAAGAAAATGTCAGTGTGTTAAAGTTTCCCCAGTAGAGTAAATATTTCATTAACTTAGACACAAATGTGATATAAGTACAACTTTTTTAAAAACTAAAACAAGATGTTTATATGGCATGTTCTTCATCCAAATTTATAAATAAAGGCATTAAGACACTAACTCTAAAAAGAGGAAGAAAGCTTGACTGTTATGCTTTCATTATAGGGGAAAAAAGAGAAAGAAAATTTCCCTTGGATGTCAGATATGATTACTGACAACAAGGGGCAACACCCTGACTTTTTGCCATCCCCAAAGAATACCACTTGAATTGTTAGCGCTGGCAGTTAGTACTCATGTCCAGCTTTCTTCTAACACTTTACTGTGCATCTTGAAGGAGTAGTCAAATTAGAAATGAACAAAAAAACACTGCTTAATTCTACCCTTTTGTTTTTTAGTATGGGGAGTGAAAGTATCCTTGAGTAGTTATGTAAGGAGTGGATGAAATCCTGAATGAGTATGTATTATTGTCAAGGGGCAATTTCTCAGACCCATGGCCTTTGGCAAAGCATTCCTCCAAGTGAAGCTCAAAAGCATGGCGACCCTTTCTCTGGTTCAAATACAGGTGTTTATGAATGATTGTTCAGATTGTGCAAAAATTAGAAACTGCAGCTTCTTCCTTGTGGATGATTACAACCTACAACTCCACCCCTAGAAATGCTTCCTTCCAAAACTAGCTAACTCCTCCTTCTTGGGCTGTGTTTAATGGATGTACCAGGGTTCTGGGCTATTTCCTGATAGATGTGGCTCCATTAGAGTGTGCAAAAGACACTCAATCTCAACCTTTCTGTACATGTCTGTCCTTTCTTCATTCCCTCACTGCACAATCAGGCATCTAGGACCAAGACACATGGTGTCTTCTGTATTTCCTACTTCCATTGACTTAGTTGAAAATAGCATACTCATCTCAGACTGCTCTTTACTATATGATATATTTTTTAATTGAACAAAAAAGGGTATTTTCTTTATTTACATTTTAATTGTTACCTCCTGTCTTAGTCAGGGTTTCTATTCCTGGACAAAACATCATGACCAAGAAGCAGCTGGGGAGGAAAGGGTTCATTCAGCTTACACTTCCATACTGCTGTTCATCACCAAGGAAGTCAGGACTGGAACTCAAGCAGGTCAGGAAGCAGGAGCTGATGCAGAGGCCATGGGGAGATGTTCTCTACTGGATAGCTTCCCCTGGCTTGCTCAGCCTGCTGTCTTATAGAATCCAAGAGTCTCAGCTCAGAGATGGTCCCACCCACAAGGGGCCTTTCCCCCTTGATCACTAATTGAGAAAATGCCTTACAGTTGGGTCTCATGGAGGCATTTCCTCAACTGAAGTTACTTTCTCTGTGATAACTCCAGCTATGTTAAGTTGACACAAAAACTAGCCAGTACACACCCTTTCCTGGTTCCCCCCCCATCCCCAGAAATCCCCTAACCCATCCTTCCTCCCCCTGATTCTATGAAAGTGTTCATAAACTCACCCATCCAGTTCCACCTTCGCCTATACTGGAGCATCGAACCTTCATAGGACCAAGGGCCTCTCCTCCCATTGATGAGCTACAAGGCCATCCCCTGTTACAAATGTGGCAGGAGCCATGGATCCCTCCATGTATACTCTTGGTTGGTGGTTTAGTTCCTGGGAGTGCTGGGAGGTCCAGTTGGCTGATATTGTTGTTCTTCCTATGGGGTTGTAAACCTTTTCATCTCCTTCTGTCCTTTGTCTAATTCATCCATTTGGGACCCCATGCTCAATCCAATGGTTGGTTGTGAGTATTCACCTCTAATTTTAAAGGTTGTACCTGAAAACTAGAAGAGTTTGTCCATATATATATATATATATATATATATATATATATATATATATATATATATGTATGTATGTATGTATATGTGTGTGTGTGTGTGTGTGTGTGTATATTAAAGACATTCACTAAAGATTTTCAATTATTGAAGTTACAATTCCCATAATACTTGTATCAACATTTGTTACAAGTAATATTGGAAGAGTGTAAATCCTTTTGAAAAGAATTTGTTTTTCACTATATTCAAAATATTGTCAACCTTTATGATGCCTGCTGAACATATTTCCCCAGGGGATTGGAGAAAATATACCTATTCATAGACAATTGTATCTGACTTTTTATAGTCGCATTACAAAACCCAGTCAATATTTTAATTGCAAATACTGACCACCTGACAAGAGAACTAGAATTTTTATGTATAAGAAGGTACAGCGAAGAGACTTAAAATGCAAGCTAATTATTTTATATCTGGAACAGTAAAGCTACTTATAGGAAAAAAGGTAAAATATCTAGTGATGAACATGAAAATGCACTCAGTGCTCTGTCTGTCTGTCCTGGTTTTACTTATCACAAGGACACTCTTCAGACTGAGCCCTACTGAGCAGTATACTTGTTGCTAGACCACAAGAACCAGAATAAATCTTGTTGAACTAAAACCAAACTAAAGATTTGCTTGTGCAGATATGCTTGGAAGATTATATTATACATTAATGTAACTACAGCAATTTACACAGAGCACTCACAGGAGCTTTAACACATGATTGCTTTTCAGCTAAGTTAGAGTCTATATCATAAACAATATTCACCTAAAATGCTAAAGAAATACACAATAAAATCTTGCCATGCAGGATATTACATGACTGCACACATTTGTTTTAAAAAATCTTAGAGTTTTAAATCACAATTATCTATGAAAAGTATTGATTTCAGTAAAATATCTAGGAAGAAATATGAAAAAGTATGTATATTAGATTACCCTAAGGGAAATAAATTAAAGTCTCCTAACATCAATCTCGTATCTAAGAGACAGAATCATACTCAATTAATTTTAATTAAATTGCTTCATTAGCTTGATTTTTCCTTGACACTGTGGAATCTGTCCTCCTGATTCCATGAAGGATTACTATGAGTTTCCACCATAACAAATTGCTTCACTTAAGTTTTATTACTGGTCACATTTAATGACCTGGAAAGGATATGCAGATAATTTCTGCTATTTTAGTTTGATGATACTTGTAGTAACATATGCTGAAAATGTTCATTTTCCATGACTGCAGGAATACATGAGGAAAAAACATGAGAATTGAAGATTATCATTAATACTTCAAGTTAAATAACTAGAACAAAGTGGACTTTGACTGTATCTTCTTAGTTTTTGAAAGACAAACTGTATATTAAAATCAATATTAATGATATATTACAAAGATGAAATTGAGGATCATTTAAATTATGAATTTATTTGTTTTTCTAATTCTGCATTGGCATTCTGGTAAACAATTTATCTAAAGTGGCTTAAGTTGAATTCTAATACACTGTAGTAAAAATGTATTTATAAAAGTTATGCAAAATACACACATATAAATACAAAGGATAGAATATAATAACTTACTAGTAGAAATGTTGAGTGTGTGACACTTATGAATATATATTTATGCTTCAGTAATATACAAACAGAAAACATTGTGTGATCAAGGTAGCTCCCAACTAGTACTAAAATATGAGATTTCGAAGTCAGTTAGTGGATACTACATTGTATGAAGAATAGGGAGTTAAACATTTAAAATATAAAGCAAAAGTTCTGAACCTTATAATTAATGGTGTTTCTAGGAAGTACAGTAAAATGCAGACATTATATAAGTTAATACTTATGGTAAATTTTCAAAGTTTTATGAAAGGTATGAACATAAATATCCAACCATGTCAAACGTAAGGAAACATAATAAAATTAAACATTCATGGAAAAAAGCCCTTATTACCAAACTATTGAAAGCTAAATGCAAATAAATAGTCTTGGAAATGAAAAATGGCTTCGGAACTTACATCCTAAGAAAAACAGGTTTATTTCATATCAAAAGTATAAACTGCCAAGGGCATGATCACTTCTATCTAAAAGCTTTCGAGAAAATATTAACAATCAAAGC
Organism: Mus minutoides; assembly: GCA_902729485.2. Taxonomy (NCBI): domain Eukaryota; kingdom Metazoa; phylum Chordata; class Mammalia; order Rodentia; family Muridae; genus Mus; species Mus minutoides. The sequence continues at coordinate 27,966 of LR751103.1, forward strand.
ATTTCAATTTTTTTCATTAGTAAACGTGTTTCATTGCATTTACTGTGAAAACTGGTAAAGGTGGACTAGTGGCTAGAAATGAGAGAACTTAAATAAAGCTATGTTAAAAATAATGGCTGCTGTCAAGGTAAAAAACACATGAGCTAAAATGGTAGTAATATTATGGCTGAGATTTACACCAAAGCATTTTGTTTCTATATAATTTAAGATATTATACATTAGAAAATACTTTATGATTTTGGATATATTATATATAAAGCTATAATTCTGTTACACCAACAAATAGAAGAGGTGAAACTTCAGATGTCAAGAATCAGACTTTTAATAATACTATTGAAGATAAAATGAGATAAATTTAAAATAATCTCTGTAAACCTTATTGTGGTAACCATGAAAATAAAATAAATGTAGATAGAACAGGAAATAAATGAAAAAATAAATTTCCCTACAAAATCCTTTGAACATAAGAGGACTACTTAGTGCCATCACTAAAGACAAAGAACTAAGTGGATCTTCTGATTTTGGGGCCAATTCATTTTCATAGTGAGTCCTAAGCCAGCCAGGGCTGTAGAGAGACTTTTTCTCAAAAGTAAAAAAATAAAATAAATATCTAATAAATGTGATGATGAAAAAACTTTCTGGCTGGGCGTGGTGGTGCATGCCTTTAATCCCAGCAACTGGGAAGCAGAGGCAGGTGAATATCTGAGTTCGAGGCCAGCCTGGTCTACAGAGTGAGTTCCAGGACAGCCAGGGCTACACAGAGGAACGCTGTCTAGAAAAAACTAAAAACAAAACAAAACAACCAAAACAAACAAACAAACAAAAACAAACAGACACCTTTCTGAAATACCTATTCAGGTATTTTATAAATTAATGAAACTTATTTTGCATATTGTTTCAGCACAAACAGATTAACACTGAAGAAATAGATACCATACTGATTTTAAATGTTTGAACAAAAATGTAATATAGCTTCTGTACTGAAGTGGATGCTCATAGTCATCTATTGGATGGAACACTTGGCCCCCAATGAAGGAGCTAGAGAAAGTACCCAAGGAGCTATAGGGGTCTGCAACCCTAAAGGAGGAACAACAATATGAACTAACCAGTACCCCAGAGAGCTGTGTCTCTAATTGCATATGATGGCTTAGTCGGCCATCAATGGGAGGAGAGGTCCTTGGTCTTGCAATGATTATATGCCAGTACAGAATGTCAGGGCCAGGAAGCAGGAGTGAGTGGGTTGGGGAGAATGGCATGGGGAGGTTATAGAGGACTTTCTGAGATGAAACTAGGAAAGGGGATAGCATTTGAAATGTAAATGAAGAAAATATCTGTCAGAATCTTGCTGGCATATGCAATAGTGTCTGGGTTTGGTGGTTGTATATGGGATGGATCCCTGGGTGGGGCAGTCTCTGGATGGTCCTTTTTTCTATCTCAGCTCAGAAATTTGTCTCTGTAATTCCTTTCATATGTATTTTGTTCCCAATTCTAAGAAGGAATGAAGTATCCACACTTTGGTCTTCCTAATTCTTGAGTTTCATGTGTTTTGCAAATTGTATCTTGGGTATTCTAAGTTTCTGGGCTAATAACCGCTTATCAATGAGTGCATATCATGTGTGTTCTTTTTTGATTGGGTTACCTCACTCAGAATGATATCCTCCAGATCCATTCATTTGGCTAAGAATTTCATAAATTCATTGTTTTTAATTCTGAGTAGTACTCCATTGTGTAAATGCACCACATTTTCTGTATCCATTATCTGATGAGGGGCATCTGGGTTGTTTCCAGCTTCTGGCTATTATAAATAAGGCTGCTATGAACGTAGTGGAGCATGTGTCCTTATTACAAGTTGGAACATCTTCTGGGTATATACCCAGGAATGGTATTGTTGGATCTTCTGGTATTACTATGTCCAATATTCTGAGGAACCAGACACTGATTTCCAGAGTGGTTGTACCAGCTTGCAATCCCATCAACAATGGAGGAGTGTCCCTCTTTCTCCATATCCTCTTCAGCATCTGCTGTCACCTGAATTTTTGATCTTAGCCATTCTGAATGGTATGAGGTGGAATCTCAGGGTTGTTTTGATTTGCATTTCCCTGATGATTAAGGATGTTGGACATTTTTTTTCAGATGCTTCTCAGCCATTCAGTATTACTCAGTTGAGAATTCTTTGTTTAGCTCTGTACCCCATTTTTAATAGTGTCATTTGATTTTCTGGAGTCCATCTTCTTGAGATATTTATATATATTGAATATTAGTTCCCTATCTGATTTAGGATTGGTAAAGATTCTTTCTTAATATGTTGGGGACCCTGATATAGCTATCTTTTGTGAGGCTATGCCAGTCCTGACAAATTCAAAAGTGGATGCTCACAGTCATCTATTGGATGGAACATAGGGCTCCTAATGGAGCTAGAGAAAGTATTCAAGGTATTAAAGTGGTCTGCAACCCTTTAGGAGAATCAACAATATGAAGTAACTAGTACCCTCCAGAACTGTGTCTCTAGTTGCATATGTAGCAGAGGATGGCCTAGTTGGCCATCAGTGGGAGGAAATGCCCTTGGTCTTATGAAGATCATATGCCCCAGAACCAGGGAATGCCAGGGCCTATGTGGGACTGGGTATGTGTCCTTCCATTCATCTTCCACTCATCAGCAGGTATAAATACTATAATAAAAAAAACTGATGTCCCTCTCCAAGAAGCTATTGATTTTTGGTAGTTCCTCAAATAGGAGTGGGGATTCATGCCCAATTGTCTTTCTATTATCTTACTCTCTTTGTCTTTCCCCATTGTGTGTTTCTGTGTTTATCACCATCTTCTGCAATTATGCTTCTCTGGTGCATATTGAAAGATACTCTAATGAGTAAAGATACTCTAATGACATCATGAGAAGTCAATTAATACATGTCAATTTAGCATAATAACAGTAGGAGACTCTCTGCTAGGACCAACTACATATCCTTGGTCTGATAATGTTGCCAGGTATAGGTTTCATCTTGTGGAGTGAGTCTAATAGAAGTTATTGTTTATTCCAGTTATTTCTATCCTACTTTTGCATCACTGATATTTTGCTGGGCCATCCATTATTATAGGTCTCAGTTTCAGAGCTGGATGAAACTGTTGATTACTTTCTTAATCTGGGAGGTAGCATAGCACCTTCAAGAACCATGAAATCTATCCAGATCAGACAGGTCTGTAACAGCTTCATTTCTCTACACACTGTTTCTGAAATATGTGGGTCTTTAGTAATATTGTCTTACAGCCAAGTTTTGACGTACATCCAACAGCAAGAGCAATACCTTTTAATGTTTAGGGGTTTTTGCTGTTTCACTGACCAACACCTCCAAAGGACCTGATGCAATCCTATCATTGGAATTTGTAATTGTTTGCATATCTATTTTATTTAGTAGGGGCATTGTTTCCCAGTAAATGGGAAAAATTCATTAACTCATTTTTGTATACATGACAAACACACTAACTAACTAACTACACACACGCACACACACAGGCACGCACACACACACACACACACACACACACACACACACGAAGACACACAAATATTCATTATTCATCATCTGGGAAAGCACACTAAAATTATGTTTGACTTTCATCTTACTTAAGGTTAAAGTATAAAAATCAGAAAGGAATGTAGGAAAAGGAAAAGAAAGAGATGACAACAAATTCTATCATGGATTTAGGAAAAGTATGGTGGGAGTGCAAACTGGTCCAGCCACTATGAAATATCATAGTGACATTTTTCAAAAGCTATACTTTTCTTAGGCATATTTCTAAATAACTCCATATCCCACTACAAATATATCTGCACATCAATGTCTGTTGATTGATTGACTATTCACAATTATCAGGAACGGAAAATAACTAGACACCCATAAACTGATGAATAGATAATTAAAAAATAAAGTCTATTTATACAATGGGATATCATTCCGTAAAAAAATTATGTTATAAAATTGTCAGGTCATTTTATGGAGCTTGACATAATAATTCTGGGTAAAATAAACCAGGCATAGAACATACTTTGCTTTTATCTTCTTTTAGAGACATAATCTTTGAACCATCAAAGATGTATGCTTCATTTAGAATACAAACCCAAGTCATGGAATTACTATGAGACATGTGGAAAAGCTGAAAGAGGACAGGACCACTGATATTAAGGGTTAAAAGGAAATAATGTAACAGCAAAGATTAGAATCCTATGGATAAAAGAACACAGGGTGGTCGAAGACTGCATAGGGGAGAGATTAACCACAGTATATGTGTTCAAAAATTCATGTGAAAACCAGGTATTTTGTTGTGGCTCAGGGGCTAAGGGTATATGCTGTGTTTGTTTGCAGAAGACCTGTATTCTGTACCCAGTACCCACATGACAGTTCATAATAACCTGTATCTCTAGTTTCAGAGAAATCGACATCTTCTTATATCTGTGATCTCACACACACACTGTGTATGCAAAATTTAAGCCCATACACATATGCAGGTATAAACAGGCACATATGTGTGTACTCTGTGTGTGTGTGTGTGTGTGTGTGTGTGTTTGTGTGTGTGTGAAAAGCAAGACTTGACATTGGCATCTTTCTCTATTGCTTCTGTTCATCTACATTTTTTTCCTACTTCTACAAAACAGGGTTTATTATTGAGTTTGGAATCAGGAGCTTTTAATTTAGCTAACTAGACTTGCCAACAGTAGCCAGGATCTCCTCTTTCCTTTGCTCAGTACTTAGAGTACAAGTACCAGTGGGCTCTGGTAACTCTGATCTCAGGTCCTCATGCTTCTGTAATTTATTAATACTAAGTCATCACCCCAGCCCTAAAAGTCACATTATTTGTTTAGTTTGATTATCACATATCCAACATTTTCTGCACTTTTCTTATTTTATTCATTTCTAAGTTATAATATAACATACCTTACTAGTTAATAGCTTTAGATTTTTCTAACAATTTTTTCTTGGTTGTTTTGGGAAAATCACTGTAATAAAAATGCTCTGCTTGAAGATTTAAATATATCTTTCCACATAGTTAGAGATCCATTAATTTTCCTGTGAATGATTCAATATTTGCCACTTGTGAGAGAAGTTTCTTTGGAAGGCATTTAATAGGAAAATTGGATGTAATTTCTGCTTTGCAATTTGGCTACATCTTACATTACTTAATCATTATTTACTTCTCTTTCAGAGATTAGAAAGTGGGTGAGTCTGGGTTAAGCTTAAGTTTTTGTGTGTGTGTGTGTGTGTTTTTAATTCAGGAAAGAGAACAAAATATCATAAGGGCTATCCATTATCAACTAATGAAAACTCATTTGAGGGGTAGTGTTTCTCAATATGAACTCCCCTCTACATATAAAAAAATGTAATATGTGAAGATATTTGATGACATAATTGTATCTTTAATTACAGAAACTTAACCTCTACTCACTGAAGTATAAAGATGGAAAATATGCAGTGGGCTTTGGTCATGAGCTAAAGAGAAGTCATTTAAATGGATATATTAAGCAGGAATTTTTCATGCCATCTTTACATGCTTAGATGAAGATGTTTACTGTTCATTACTAAAAAATCAGAAGTATTACCTAATTATCAGCAATATGAGAAGCTAAGTATTAGACAAGTATTCAAATGTTATTTTATCATATATAAACAAAAATTTTCACCCAAGTATATATTTTTCTTTCTGTCAAAAATTATACATTGTTGAATAGATAACAATTTCTCAAATGACAAGCCAAGGTTGATGTGAACAAGAGTTTTCTGAACTAACATTTAAAGAAAAACCCTTGAAGATCAATAATGGATGGTTAATTATTAGCCAAAACTATCTAGGCCCTCAAACCGAAGAGCTGAAATATGTGAGCTACAAGATTTCCACCAAACCCAATCACTATTCAAAGGGATTGGTTTAAAAAACTATAGCCATAATCAGTTACAAATTCCATAAAATTTGAATCTTTCCTTAAAATATACCATTTACATGAACACTATAATTTAAATTCAGTTTGAAGGAAATACAAATAATAATAAAGGAAGAGGCAAAATCTCTCTCTCTCTCTCTCTCTCTCTCTCTCTCTCTCTCTCTCTCTCTCTCTCTCTTTATATCTCAAAACAATATTGGTTCACCATGCTGCCATGCTGGCATTCAGTAAAGTGAGCATCTTAGCAGCACCTCTATACAGCTATGATCACACTGTGGCTGTGTTGGTCCTGAACATATACATGCACATGCACACACACACACACACACACACACACACACACATGTGTACATTCATGAATACACACAACTTTCATGGGTCTGTATATTGTTTTGTTTTCCTTTTATCATAGTAATCAAACTAAGATAATGTTGGTATATTCAGTGTGAATGTTGAGAGATGAATTGTACAGGGTATCAAATTTCTGAAATTACAGACATCAGAAATTACAGACATCACCTTATGCAAAACCCACTTCAGGTCTAAACCAAAACTGGACTCAAAAGTAAAAAACAAGAAAACAAAAACAAATAAATAAACAACATTTAATCGCTGAAATACCTCTTCTTTTCTTTTCCTTCCTTTAACTTTCTTTTTTTGTTTTGGTTTTGGTTTTGGTTTTGGTTTTGGTTTTGGTTTTGGTTTTTGGAGACAGAGTTTTCTGCGTTAACAGTCTTGCCTGTCCTAAAGAAACTCACTTTCTAGACCAGACTGGCCTCAAATTCACAGGGATCTGTACACCTCTGCCTCTAGAGTGCAGGAATTAAAGGTGTGTGCCATCACTCCCAGCTAGTGATCTTTTCATTAATGTTCTCTGCTTTCCAGTGCAGCACTCCACACTGTGCCACAGAAATATACTGATACAAGATTGGAAAACATTAAAGCAGATTCAAACAAGTAAGATAGCTTAACATTTAGGGATTAGAATTATTCATATTGTATTACTAAAATGCAATGGCTCCTACTTAAGGTCAATGTGCAGAAGGTAAACTATATTCTAGATGCCTCTTTGAAAAATGAAAATCTAACAACTGTGACTTCTGTCATATTCACCAGCGTTCCTTAGTGTTTAAATCTGAAAGTGGGGACACTGGAGAAGAATGGAAACGGGACAGAAACGGGTCTATCAGTGTAAGTCTTGACCAAATAGACTACTTTTATTGATGTCCTGTCTCTTAGCACCAAATCTCTTACATATTTTTACTATGTTTCATATTTATTTGTTAACAAAATAACAATTCATAGGGAATACACCATATAGGTATTACCACAAATGGCAGAAAATTGTGTAGCCTTTTATATCTCAAGAAAGATTACTATACATAGGCATTCTTCATACGTGAAATAAATGTAGTGCTTCTCAACTCATAAATTCCAGACCTACAAAGGTCCACATTAGTTACATTGTTTCTTCTCTAGTGGCGTTCTTACTGCACATAGGGATTTGCTTGGGCAACCCTACTGACTGTTTCACATGATACCTTCCAAACAGCATCCCCCTTATCTCCATCTCTGAATGAACAGCAAGCAGTGTTAATATCTTCAACAATGCTTTCTTTAAACATGTTTTATTTACTATTGGCATGTACATGTAGAGATATGTATAACTATGTGTGTGTGTGTATGTGTGTGATTCATATGTGTTGACATGCAACATGCATGTATAGAGGTTATTTGATAAAACTGAAAAAATGGTTATCTCTGTCTACTGTCTGGTTTCTGATAACTGAACCGTATTTGTTAGTCTTGGCACCAAGCATTTATACCAAGTAAGCCAAATTGTTTACTCTTCAATGTTGTTTAAAACCAAACAAAACTACAATAAATAACCCAAGTAAGCAGCAGAGTCTCATAATAATTTGAATATAATAATTTTCATTTGATGTAAAATGTCATATCCTTTTCTAATCATAATATGCAATGTAGTTTCATATATAACATTTCTATTTAATTTAACCCTATATTATTTAACACAGGTCTGTGTCTGTTTCTTCTTCTATAAATGAGTAAACAGGGGAAAAATCAAAAACAAAAATAAGGTAGTGAAAAAGTAATATAGAAGCTGGAGGGTATGAAGAATTCAATATTTCCCATTTTTTTCACATTTAAAGTTTTCATATAAAATGCCAAAAAAATCTTCTCAAAAGAAAATACACACGTTGGTCAACACACACACACACACACACACACACACACACACACACACACACATAGAATTGCTAATAAAAATTAAAGCACTTACTGAATCAAGTAGCTTCCATGAGAAAACACTACTTTTTCTTTGAGACTGAAGGTGGCTTGTCTTGCCCCATTCATTTTCTTCCTTTCCAGTGGCCTAGAGACTGGGTGGGCTTGTATAGCATTCAGATGAAGGAGAAAACTCTCTTCTCCTATCTGACACCAAGCCATTTACCAGTGAGTGTAGTGAAAACAAAACAACAAAACAAAACAAAACAAAACACCCAAAAAACTTAATGTGATTTCCTCAGCTCCTCCAGCACAAATGCTGCAGGGGCCCAGCTTAATGGGGCTTCAGCCTTGCTTCTACCAGCATGGCTAATCTAATTCCCAGAGCAGGCCTGTTGCTGCCTTCAACTAGCAGGCACACTTGTTTTGCCTGAACATTTTTTTTTTCCAAATAACAAAAGTGACAAAGTTAGTTAGCTATAAATTTACATTTTAATGAGATGAATATTTTAATACAGAAATTACAGAGTTAGGAACTCTGAACTATTACCCAATAGCTCATTTAAATGAGAGTTATCCTGTCAAAACTGTTTTTCCTATGGATAGGTAAGTTTCAGCCTGTTATGTCCTCATGGGCACATACCACCACATAGCTCACAGTTGTAGCTGACATCACTTTTGATGAAATGTACTACATTTTACTGTTTTTCATACATCCTGATTATAATATTAGGCCTAAAGCTTGTTTGAGAATTGTGCGGGAAACTAAGTTATCATCCTAGTAAAGTAAATATCATATACAGCCACAAAGTTTAGTATACTTCACAATAATTTGGTAACAAAATGCAACTATTCAGAATTCTCATTTTCTTTCCCAAACCGCCTTCTTTTCCAAGGCTGAACAAAGATTTGCATCTACTCATTCTTTCAATTTGACACGAACAACCACATACACTCAGATGTAGATTTCAGCTAATTATATTCTGAAATAAAGAGAATGCTCTGAATTGCAACAAGGGATGCATCTTTTACTGAACCTAATCTTATGAGAATGCTATCATCATTTTCCCAATAAAAATTAAATATTAATCCCATGTAAATAAACTGTTTCTCTCCCCCCTGTGATAATGATAGTGTACTTTGGAATTGAAATGAAGCATGCCTGATAGTAAATATTTACCCCCGTCTTAATTGTAATTGATTCAGTAAATATCGACAGTCATAATTTAATTTACAATTATGTGAACTCAAACTGACTTTTAAAAGGATATAAAAGATCTAGAAGGTTATTTACTTCAATAATTTTGTTCCATTTCCTTACCTATATTCCAGTGGAAGATTTAAAATATTAATTGAGAAAATAATTAAAATATTAATAGAGGAAAAACAAAAAATATTTTGTAGTTACAAAGCAAGAAAAATGAAATATAAATTTTATAGACAAATTAGACAAAGAAAAACAAAACAAAACAACAAAACCAGCCTGTAACAACCAATATCCTAAGATAGTAAACTCACAGACATGAACACAACTAGAATAGAAAATAAACACATTATATAGTTATCTGTAAATGAAATAGGTAAGAAATGCTGTGGAGATGAGCCACTCTCAGCTTTTCAAATACAAAGATGGAGTGAAATTTGATTTAAAAACTGGCTCATGATTAAATGGAAATATTTCTGGCCTGTCTTAATTTACTTTAGGGTACTATAGTTCTTTTTTGTTAATATTAATTTGACTTTAAGAACAAATATTATGTACTATGAATTTAAAATTTGATGGCTTACATGAAAGTAAATACAATATGGTTATTTTTCTTTTCATATCTGCTCCCTGATCTATTTTCCCTTTCTTCCAAATATTTTTTTTTTTATTTTAGGTTAAAAGCATTATACTGTGATAGAACTTTGTTGCGTTTTCTTATTTAATTTTGCCACCTTGTAAAACCAATTACTCTAATTAGTAAAACAGCATATTCTTTGGGAAACAAGGCCTTCTGCCAATACTTTCATAAGAACTCAGAAATTTCTGGAGCTTCAGGTTGTGATTCATTGATTTCTGTAAGACAGGATTGCTTAGAGAAAATTGTCCTCTATACATGAAGACAAGTCAATTGCATGTTGATGTGAAGGTATTTGAACTACCTTCTACAATGTGATTGTGATGATTTAAACATATTCAGATATTTGGATTCCTGTAATTGTTAACCATTTGGTGCTTAAATAGACCAGTTTAACTGCTTCCTTTCCTGTTCTTAGTGTAAAACCTACAAGGAGAAGTTTTATGGAAGATGTATAATAAAGAACCTTGCAAGTATTGCTTCAACATATTGATAATGATAATTTATAATCAATTTAAAACTGCCTTGTACTGATATTATAAAGAAATGATTATTGATCATCAGGACAATGAAAACAATACAAATGATCTCATGCTAGTTATAGTAAGTATCTTCTTTAAATATACAAAGAATACCAAGTATGAGGAAGAAACCTTGTACATTTTCAGTTTTATCCTTGCTTGGGAATTTTTGTTGTTGTTATTGTTCTCATCTATTCACTGTTTCCACCTGTTTCTCCATGATTAGTAAACCCAGTATGAATGCCCACTTTATACCAAATCATGGTACTTTATCAAGCACAGAATGTTAGATCCAGCAGGAAGAGACTGGTTTATACTGACTCAACTGCCATCTTAAGCTCTGGTTGTCCACTTGTAGTACATCAATACAATAATTTCCTCAAAAATTACTGCCATTGTGATATATAATTGCCATGGTTTCTACTTGAACTAGACACTGTGAGTGGACATGAATACAGAATTCTTAAAGACATACTGGCCTTTCAGGAGATGTCATGAAAATTCCTCACATTATTGTTCCACATAGGTCTCCAGATCCTCAGAATTTCCATGTCCTAATTCATTTCTGTTGTGATAATATACTGACCAAAAGTTATTGGGGGGAAAAAGGTTATTCACCTTATTTTTTCAGGTCACAATCCATCACAGAGAGAAGATGGGACAGTAACTTGGAGATAAGAATCGCAGAGTAAAACTGCTTTCTGGCTAGCCATATGATTTACTCCCAAGTTCATGTTCAGCTGATTTTCTGATACAGTCCAGGCCCACATGCCTAGGCATGGAACTGCCATAGTGTGCAGGGTTGTCATACATTAATAAACAGTCAAGCCAATCTCTCACAGACATGGACACATGCCAATCTTGTTCTGAGCCATCCCTCAAAACAGCACACCCTCAGATGACTCTCAGCTGAAACTAACTTGGAAAATATATGACCTTACCACATCAATTGTTGGAGTGGGAGAAATAATAAGAGTGTATCTCAAGTTTTCTTTCCTTCATTATACTTTGAAAAACTATTCTATATGATCATATAAATTACTTTATTCTGGTTACCGGAACATTTACAAATTATTAGGAAATCATTATTTGGATTTACAAATCTGGGTGACATTTCTAGACATCCAAGTAAATATATAAAAATTCATAAGGAATTGTCTCAAAAGTGAGAAATTAAGTTAGCAGAAATTTAGAAATTTATTTTCTGACTGTATAACCAATGGAAATGAAGTCAGAATCTAGAATTGATGTTTGGATTCCCATGTTTATGCTGTCTTTATTCACAACAGATAAGATATTTAGAAAACACTCTACATATATATCAAAGGATCAGAGGTAAGGTAAACACCCCATATGTAAAGATGGACACCACAAGGGGTGGGGTCATGTTCTTTGCATGATATAGATAGAGAGTGCCTTACACTAACTGATAATGAGATAAACAAAGGAGGCAAGAGAACACTGTAGTGCCTCATTTTTCTATGACATATGAACAGGGAAGCTCATAGAAAAGAATAGAACCATGATTACTAGGAGCTGTGGCAGAAAGTGGGATAGAAACCAGTGGAACAGTGAGGAATAGGCTAAGGGTACAAAGGTTACCCAGGGCAGGGGCAATGTTTCTAGAGATCTATTACATAGGTGTGAGACTGTAGTTAATCTTACTGCACTGTAGGCTGAAAAACTGTTCAGTGGATTTTAAAATGTTTTCCCAAACAATGGCACATCTATGACAGTTAAATTATAATTCACTGGATACAATCATTCTTCAGTGTTTGCATACATTTTTTAATAAAATGTAAATGCATAAAATGTCTTCCAAATCAAAATGATTTAAAATAATCTTGTTTTATACTCACTCTACTCTTTGTTTATATAGTTTACTATGTTTACTACCAACACAGGAAGTATGCAAATTTCCTTCACAGAAACGTGATTCACTATGCTGAAACATAAATAGCTATGCATCCAAGGAAGCGCTGCAGAATGTCATTTTAAGGTCAGCAAATCAGACAGTTTTAAAATTTCAAAAGGCATGTACTTCAGGTTTTCGATTTACACTCTACATTTTATTAATTTGCCTCAGAAAAGTATGATTGAAATAGGAATTTCTTATTTGGGCAAGGGTGAGTTAATGATGACATTTACAACATATTACACTAAACAGTGATGATGTCCCATCCACATGCTATTTAAGTTTTAGTAGAAAGTTTTAGTAAAGTTATCTGATGCCTACACCCCAGTAAAGACTCTTTCACCTGAGCTCTCCCAGATTTATATTCTACATAAGGAATTGCAGTCTGCTTCAGTTTTTACAATGCTTTTCATGATCTTAGCCATCATATACGCACAACAGTATAGGTTGAAAGTTTTCACCCCGTTAAAGCCCATATGTTAAATTGCTAGCCAATCAGTGATGGTATTTAGATTTGTGTTCATGAGGAAAGGACATGAGATTCACTAACAAGTATGCTGTTTCTTCGATAGATCTGATACACATTTAAGAGGAGAAAGCTATAAGAGGGGGTGATATGACTGTCTTCTCAGGAAGACTTGCAGTTACCTATGTCATTGGACTTATGACCATTAAAACTGGATGCCATAGCTTTTGCTTAAGCTACCTTCCTTATAACAATCCAAGTTGACTGAGACAAGAAGTTTTAACTTTTTGAGAAGTGCCACAGCATTCCAGTTGTCACTGTACCTTGGTTGGTTACTTGGTTGATTGGTCGGTTGGTTGGTTGGTTGGTTATTTGGTTGCTGGTTTATTTTGATTCTTTTTACCCTAAGTCTTTCACTAATTTATTTTGACATCTAGGATGTTAATATTGGCAGAAACAATGAATTTCACAGATGTCTGTTTGACATAGATGATCCAAGGAAGGGGTGTTTGTGATACTGATACTTCATATCTTTGCAAGAATTTATCACAGAGCATATTAAGCAGATATCATAAAGGACAACTTCTTTTTATAAAAGCCTAGCTGAGATTTAAAAATTCCAGAATTAAAGCTATGCTTATATAGCAGTGGTACTGATATTGTACCTACTGAAATCTGCTAATTATATTAGAGCAGATGAGAATATGAAGGTATCCCTCATAATAACCTCATCATAAAAATTAAGGAATATTCAAATAAAATTTTCCACTTAACTCCAATATCATTAGTAGAAAAGCAGAACATAACTTAACACTGCAACAAAAGGAAGTATTTTCAAGGGTTTTTAAAGAGAATGTTTTGCAGAAATGCAGTAAAGCCTTACAATGGAAAAACTGAGACATGTTAGAAGCTTAGTATATTTCATATATATATATATATATATATATATATATATATATACTGTAATTATTCAGAATAAACACACACATACACATATGTAAAGTGTGCTTTACAAGGATATTTAGATCAAGCTAAGAACATTTAAGGACAAAGAACATTTACCCTCAACAAAGTGGGCCCTATTTAGATCACAGGAAAGAGGAAGGTAAGTACTCTAAATATTACTCAGTTATAACTGCTGTCTTCTTTTTCCCATCATGATAAGGTGGTATATACCCTACTAAACCTTAAGTTGAGGGCAGTTCTAGGTTTACAACATTCCATCATCAATTGAAAATGGTATGTGGGAGATTAGGCAAGGCAGGGCCATATATCACCAATGGCGTGAAGTGACCTAAAGAGCAAGTATTTATCTCATGATGTACTGCAGTCTCTCCTCTCCTCCATCACATAATAAGATTCCATGAGTAGTTCTTAAAACAAGCTGACATGTGAAAGTTGACATGTGCCTTAGTTCACATCGGGTCCTGTACACTCTGCACGTTTCTCAAGGAAAGCAGTGTTGTTTATCCTTATTAAAAATGGCTGTACTTGAAATAAATCCAATAGCATGAATGTGTTGTTTTCTGGTAAAAATTTATTTATATGATAATGTTTTCTTCTCTGTCATCTTACTTTAATGTAATATTTGCTTCAGATTAATGAAGTTATTTCAAAACTAAAGCAGTGTATATATGGTGCCTAAAGAATACCCTGCTACAACCATTTTTCCATATCCTGAACTGGGTAGCTAAACAAATAAGACAATTCATTTGCAGACTTTAGTTCCATTATCTTTGATGAAGCAATAGGACTCCGGCCAGCTTCTTCTGGTATCACAAGGTCTGAAACAGTGATTAATATTTGATGGTTTCATGAAATCTAGGATTCTCAAGTCAAGCTACCAATGAGTGTGATGGGATAGAGCCTGGTGAACTCTGTCCTTCATAATGCAACACTAAATTTTTCTTATGTCTGGAGTTGTATGCCTTACTATCCTAGAGTTCTAAGTTCTGGAGGGAGGAATGCATCCATCAAAAATCAGTCATTCAATCAATTCAACTGGAATATAAGACTGGCAGTCTTTACATTGGACTACTTATACATATGAAATCCATAGGTCAGCAAGAGTGTACCTGTCATAGTTAGTGCAATCTAAATAAAAAGAGGCAATGAAGACTAGTCTACAAGGGATATTAGAAGGAGTGTGCCTGTGCCTGAAATCTAGATTTCTTGAATAATACTAACTGTTACCATTCATTGATAATAAGGTCAATAGAAATTATAGTATCCTAAACACCCAAGGACTACAAAAAGGGCAGAAAGCTCAGGAATTTGGTGTCTCCTTTTCACACCAAGAAAAGAACATTACCAGTTGGTTGCTTGACAAAATAAAGCAAATGGTGAATAGAAGGAATTGAATATAAATGTATTTAATTCATAAAACAAGTGAAAAATGGGCTCTTAATCTCATGGGTACCCACTTCTTTCTAATCACTTTCATTATACTTCTCTTATTTTAAACATGGTTGCTATTAAATGATCTTGACTCACATTAGTACTCAAGTCATGACCCTTTTTTTTATCACATATGAAGTTATGAGCTAGCAAATACAAAGAGGTCATTTATTAGAAACCTCACATATAGACAAAGAAAACTGGTCCACTATTTTATTATACTAAGGCAGTTTTCAACATAGAGAGAATTTATGGTTTTAATGTTCTCCTTATTTGAAAATTAAGTATATTTAGTGTAATGTCTCCATTTAATTAAGACATGGATTTGTGGTGGTTAATTTGATACTTTTGCCTAATAGAGGATGTCCATGAAGCTGATAAAACATGGTTTCTGAGTGAGATGATTCTGAAAGCTATAAACATATTAATCTGTGGGATGAGAATAAAAGTCAGTTAAAATGTTTGCATTCCTCATAAAATGTTTTTAAGATAATAAATAAATGTATTCTGGAAACTTCAAAAATAATATATGTCTCAAATCTGAGGCCAGGAACCCCAATCTCTTAGTCACATATGCCTTTTCTTTTATAGAGTTTATCTTTTTTTTTTTTTCCCCTTCACAATCTTCTTTGATTGCCATCTCAGGTCACCATCCTCCTAACCTATCAATACACTTTCAGATTTCCCCAATGCTACTTTTAGTGGTACCCTTAAATGTTCCATTCCTTTAAAATCAGCACATCCTGTCATGTGTCTAGTGAAATAATGGATCATTCAGGCCTTGAATGAAATATAATATAGAAGGCAGACACCCAATACATGCAGCAAAATCTATTTCTAACTCTTTTACAATGACTTTTGATTCACTGAAACCAATTTTATTTAAAAAAAAAAACACCATTTATAACGTTCTTTTCATGTATACTCACATTTCTTATTTGCATATATTTTCTGCCCCCTTTTTATATGAAAATATTTCTCTAAATATATAAACAATTCAATTTAACTGCATTCATAATTTATCTAATATAATATAGACCTACTTAAGACTATTGCCAAGAAAACAGTTCCCATTTGGATATTTCCAGTAGATATATGTAGTAAAATTAATCAACATGGTTGCATATGTTTAATAAAAATATTATAACAAAAAGATTGAAAAGATTATTAAATGAAATTACAACAAAATACCATCATACCTGTCCAATCCTGACCATTGCCAATAGGAGTGTATACAGTATTATGATCCCAAGCTCAAATACAAGCTCTCAGATTAGTAAATTATAACAGTACAATAACTGAAGCATTTACGTTAAATCTGTATAATGGTGGACATTGATGCAATATTCTGAAATGCTGTTCTTTATTCTCCATGTGTTTCATGAAGCCAAACCACATCTATAAATTCTATGATTATCAATATATTCATCATTATATATCCTGAAAATTATATAATTAACATTTTAAATTTTTTCTCTATTGAACTATAGGGCATACTGGGGTGTTCTGCACTTAGCAATGGCTATGACTACTCTTCCATACTCAATTATTGTTCAGCGAGTGTACTGTTTAATAACTAACAAATATTCAGCACTGCTTATAAAATAGAAAGCTTGCAATACTACACTTAGCATTACGTTCATCAGCTTTATTTGTGTTAAGTACAGTTAATGAGCTAACTCTTATTTATTCACATTGAGGCAATTTCCTTTGCCAGATCAGTGAACACTTAATAAAGACAGAAATTCAAAAGGCTGTACCATGGAATCTGCTTGGGGAAAATGCAATCATACTTTTCTAAATATGTTGGTCTTCATACACAGCAACTACTACTGTTAGCAAAGCACTTAAATATTGCAAAACAATTGCTACACAGATTTGATAAACTGATTTTATTCTTAACCAGTTTAAAAAATATTTATAGATATATCTGGGTAATATTTATAAATATTTATAAAATAAGTAGCTTTGCAAGATCATGCCCATAAAAATGAAGCAGGTAATAGGAAGAAAGAAAACAACAAAAATTTTAAGATCAAGAACATAATAGTCTATATTTGTTCTTAGTCCCTTACAAAGTAAGCATTAAACTATGACATTCAAATTCTCTTTCAGAACAATGGCATTATAACACTAAGCTAAAAGAAACCTATTCATTTGTGGTTTGTGATTAGGTTACCTCATTCAGGATGATATTTTATAGTTCCATCATTTGCCTATGAATTTCATGAATGCATTTTTTTTTTCTTAATTAGATATTTTCTTCATTTAAATTTCAAATGTTATCCAGAAATTTCCCCTTACCCTCCCGCATCCCCGCCCTGCTCCCCTACCCACCCCCTCCCAAATATTGGCCCTGGTGTTCCCCTGTACTGGGGCATATAAAGTCTGTATGACCAAGGGGCCTCTCCTCCCAATGATGGCCAACTAGGCTATCTTCTTCCATATGTGCAGCTAGAGACATGAGCACAGGGGGAAATAGTTAGTTCATGTTATTCTTCCACCTATAGGGTTGAAGACCCCTTCCGCTCCTTGGGTACTTTCTCTAGCTCCTTCCTTGGGAGTCCTGTGTTCCATCTAATAGCTGACTGTGAGCAACCACTTCAGTGTTTGCCAGGCACTGGTATAGCCTCCCATGAGACAGCTATATCAGGTCCCTTTCAGCATTATCTTGCTGGCATATGCTATAGTGTTTATTTTGGTGGCTGATTATGGGAAGGAACCCTGGCAGCTGCAGTCACTGGTTGGTCCATCCTTTTGATTCAGCTTCACACATGATCTCTGTAACTCCTTCAGTGTGTGCTTTGTTCTTAATTCTAGGAAGGGGCAAAGAGACCACATTTTGAACTTCATTCTTCTTGAGATTCATGTGTTTAGTAAATTGTATCTTGGGTANTGGTGTGAGGTGGAATCTCAGGGTTGTTTTGATTTGCATTTCCCTGATGATTAAGGATGTTGAACATTTTTTCAGGTGCTTCTCAGCCATTCGGTATTCCTCAGTTGAGAATTCTTTGTTTAACTCTGTGCCCCACTTTTTAATGGGGATATTTGATTTTCTGGTGTCCACCTTCTTGAGTTCTTTATATATATATATAAATATATTGGATATCAGTCCCCTATCAGATTTAGGATTGGTAAGGATCCTTTCCCAATCTGTTGGTGGCCCTTTTGTCTTGTTGACAGTATCTTTTGCCTTACAGAAGCTTTGCAACTTTATGAGGTCCCATTTGTCAATTCTCGATCTTACAGTACAAGCCATTGCTGTTCTATTCAGGAATGCATTGTTTTCATGGCTGAGTAGTACTCCATTTTGTAAATGGATCATATTTTCTGTATCCATTACTCTGATGGAGGACATTTGGGTTCTTTCTAGCTTCTAGTTATTATAAATAAAATTGCAATCAAAATTGTGGAGCATGTGTCCATATTATATGTTGGAGTATCATCTGGGTATATGACAGGATTGGTATGGCTGGGTCCTCAGGTAATACTATGTCCAATTTTTTGAGGAACTGCCAAACTGATTTACAGAATGGTTGTACCAACTTGTAATCCTACCAGAAATGGAGGAATATTCCTCTTTCTCCAGATCCTCACTAGTATCTGCTATCACCTGAGTTTTTGATCTTAGCCATTCTGACTGGTGTCAGGTAGAATCTCAGGGTTGTTTTGATTTGCACTTCCCTGATGGCTAAGGCTGTTGAACATTTTTTTTTTTTTTAGGTGCTTCTCAACCATCAGATATTCTTCAGTTGAAAATTCTTTGTTTAGCTCAGTGTACTTTATTTTTAATAGGATTATTTGTTTCTCTGGAGTCTAACATCTTGAGTTCTTTGTACATATTGGATAATAGCCCTCTATAGTGTGTAGGATTGGAAAAGATCTTTTCCCTATCTATTGGTTGCTGTTTTGTCCTATTGACAGTGTCCTTTGCCTTACAGAAGCTTTGTAATTTTGCTGATGAGTGGGTACTTGCCCAGAGCTTGGAGTACCCAAGATGTAATTCACAGACCACATGAAGTTCAAGAATAAGGAAGACCAAAGTGTGGATACTTTGATCCTTCTTAGAAAGGGGAACAACTTATGCACGGGAGGCAATACAGTAACAAAGTGTGGAGCAGAGAATGACAGAAAAGTCATCCAGAGACTGTCACCTGCAGATCCATCCCATATGCCGTTACCAAACCCAGACACTATTGTAGATGCCAGCAAGTGCTTGCTGACAGGATCCAGATATAGCTGTCTTCTGAGAGACTCTGCCAGTTGCTAGACAAATACAGAGGTGGATGCTCTCAGCCAACCATTGGACTGAGCACAGGGTCCGCAAAGGAGGAGCTAGAGAAAGGACCCAAGGAGCTGGGGGGATTTGCAGCCCCATGGGAGGAACAACAATAATATGAACCAAGCAGTACCTCCAGAGCTCCCTGGGACTAAACCCCCGAACAAAGAGTACACATGGACAGGCCCTTGGATCCAGCTGAATTTGTAGCAGAGGATGGCCTTGTGTGACATCAATGGGAGGAGAGGCTCTTAGTCCTGTGAAGTCTCAATGACCCAGTGGCGGGCAATGCCAGGACAGGGAAGCGAGTGTGGGTAGGTTAGTGAGCACTGGGAGCGGGAAGGGATGCAGGATGTCTAAGGGGATACAAGGAAAGGGGAATAATATGTGAAATGTAAAAAAGAAAATATCTAATATTTAATTGATATTTTCTTGTTTTAAATTTATGTTCATATTCATTAAATTTAAGGTATGGTGTTCTTGTCCATTTGTCCTTTCTCAACTCCTCCTATGCTCTCCTTCAAAATTTATGAAATTTTATCTAATTATTATTGTTATGTGAATAAACTTACACATGAATATATATATACACACACATATATACATATATGCTTATATATACACATATTTCCGTGTAAACTACTATACCTTGTTTTATATATCATTAATAAATCAAAATTTATCTCTTAAAATGTATTTGTCCACTGACTTTTATCTATGACCTTACCATCATTCCCTTCTTTATAAGTATATGTGAGGTATATGGTGATGAAGTTGAGTGGAATAATAATGAAGACCTTTAGTTTCAATCTGAACTGTTTATTTTGGTTATTATTTATTTTGGTATTTCACTCTATCAAAGTCTGTGCACTGATAGATTCCAATATAGTGTTTGAGAATTCTCCATTCCTCATCTGACAAGAGTAAAATTTGCTTTTGCATCCAAGTTGATTAGACTTAACAATGAATTCCTCAATTTGACTACAATATTGTTGTGATTTCATAGTCCTCCTTGGGACTTCAGGTTTGACTTTGTCCTTTGATGACAATATTAGGTTCTTGACTTCTCAGACACTTCTCCATGCATTAATTCAGGAAGTCACCTGTTCTTCTTTTCTCAGAAGGACTGAGTTTGGCATTTCCCCTTGCAATTGAACTCTCTGGCTTCCCTCTCCTCCCTTTGACCACAATAACTCTAATAGATGCTTCCTCCTGGAACTATGCTATCTTTTCAGTACAAACTTTTCTTCAGACCACTTCTGCAACCTGTCCAACTGTGTAGCATCCTATTTAGACATGAATAATATACATGCATATAGATATATTTATTTATACTGTGTTGTGTGTGATCTGAGAGGTAATAGTATTAATTAAAATTACAATTAAAATAACCTATATTTTCTTGGCTAGACCATTGAAACTTGTGAGTTTACTGTTACAGTAGAATGTCATATAAAAACACACAGAGAGACATATAGAAAGAGAATGTTTTATAAATAAATCCTCTCATCTACTGTATGATCCTTTAGTTCAGTCCCACATAAATTATAAAAAAAAAAAAAATGGTAATTCTATCTAACTTTTAAGGAGAACTTGTACTTCTCAACACCAAAACTATTTAAAACATATGTGTACATATTATTCCATCAGCAGATCAAACATGAACACACACACACGCACACACACACACATACACACATACACACATGCATTCACACACTTTGTATACTTTTTGAATACTCATTCAAACAAATACATCAAATTGTTATATTTCATAGAGATATTTTGTAAGTTGTAATCATAACAAAAGAGTAAAAATAACTGAAAAGGAATTTTAATTAGAATATGTTATTTATTTAAGTTATGATGTTGGTAGAAAAGTTATCCTTCTAATATTATATTTAAATACTAACAAAAAATTAAAAGGCATTCCTTGATAAAAAAAAAAATTAATGAATCCTGTAAAATGTTTCAAAGGAAAACATTCTATAATAAGGGGAAAATGGATGAATAAAATAATCATATAACATATCCTGTGATCATTTATCACAAATTGGTTTCTTTGTGTTGTATTTTCAACTTCTTGACTTTCATGATATAGAATAGTTATTTGCCTTCTCATAATTTTAAGCAAGGTTAATGGTATTATCACAATACTCTACTACCTTTATGAGAACCTTGCAAAAGTACATGCTACTTTTTTTTTTCTTGTGTCAGATTTTAATTCTTGATTTTAAAGGAATGATATTTATTAGTAACTATACAGAAAAAGTAACCTGTTGAATGTGTACAAACACTGAGAAACCGCACCTGTCTGTTGTGAAGAGACCTCATTCCAAATCTTCACCAAACACAAATACAAACCATTACTACACAAATGCATGATATTTATAAGGTTAATAATACCAAAATTTGAGAAAAGAAAAGTGAAATTATGCGGTTCTCCTTACATGTGCATGCTTGACCATTCAAAAACAATTCAGAAAAGCTTTGAGGACCTGCTCAAAATCTGTTATTTCTTGAATGAGAATCATACTAATCATTACTGCAAAACACAAGTAAACATCAATCAGAAAAATTACCATGAATGAAACACACACATTTGGCTGTGTTCATTATTTTCACAGAACCTGGCTTTATTAAAACTCTGCTATCTATTTATCCACATATTTTCCCAAATACATCCTGGCATTAAAGTTGAAAGAATGTTAAGTTACATTCTTTTAATGAAATTGAAATTAAATAATACCTGGCATGTATGTTGAATGTTCTCCATGCCAATCAATACCAAACCTCACATAAGCATTACATTGTAATTATCTCCTCTGTTGGAAAAAAAACACTGAAGAAGATCCAGATTTTTGCATTATAATCAGTGTGTTTGTACAGCCATAACATTTAGCAATACTGTAATGTGATAGAGTATGTGGTCCTTTAATATACACACTATGGAAATATTTTCCTAAATTTACTTTATAAATGAACTTGGTTTGTTTAAGTTTCTCTTTTGAAAAACCTTATAAAGTTATCATAAAATGCAGGAAATACCAACATACATGTTAGTATAGAAGAGGGAATTCTCACAGCCTCAAAACTAGAGAAGAACTACAGGCAAATATGGAATGTTAATATCAGAAGTAAGTATTTTTTCTGTAGGGAAGAAAGCAACACCTGGTAATCCAATTACAACTGGTCAGCCCTGAAAGTATATCATGCAGTAACATATAAAATGAGAAACAATGTATTCATATAAACACATATACACACACAGACACACACAGAGAGAGAGAGAGAGAGAGAGAGAGAGAGAAAAAGAGAGAGAGAGAGAGAGTTTAAGAAGGCTAAAAATGTGAAAACATTGTGTTACATGTGATAACCTAGAGGGGTTCAAGAAATAAAAATAAGAGTGAGAAACAAATATTATATTATATTAATTATATTATATTATATTATATATAAAATTATAATTTAAACATAAATATATTTAAATTCTACCATTAAAGCATAGTGATGTTAAAATTTGTTATAAAATAAAACTTAAGGGTTTGCATTTATACTAATGCATGCTTAACATAGTATATGCTTACTGCATCTAAACTTAATTTACATTAAGAAGTTAGATATGTTTCATTCTCAAAGATTCTTCAAATATTTTTTTCCATAGACAGTGACATGTATAAATGTGGAGCAGTAGAAAGAGCACAAAGTTGAGACTCAAGGAACAATTTCTTAGGAGCATTTGAAGAAATACTTTCTGCTTTATTTTAGGTAAATTAGTATGTATTAATTATACATAACAATGGATTCATTGTAGCATTTCATAGATGAAATATAATAACATTTATTACATATAAAAGTGATCTTTATTAAAGGCATTTATAAGAAAGCTCTTGTGTAACATGTATGTTTACAAAATATCAGGTGAAAATTCTTTTCATCTTTTTAATTAGAAATATGAATATGAGCTTTAACCAAAATCTACCACTATTTGTTCAATCAGGTTAAAAGAACAAAGAAACATAACCAAGAAATACTAAATGTTTTATTCCAAATAAATCAGCCCTACTATCCTCTATCTATCTATCTATCTATCTATCTATCTATCTATCTATCTATCTATCTGATATCTACTGGTGAATATAATTACCTATCAGTTGATATTATCTTTGGTCATATTTGGAGTATGTGTCACTTTGTAATTATTTTCAGTCCTGTGTACCTAATGTGATTATCCAGTTTGTGTTAACTTTTAATAAAGCCTGTAGAAGAGGAATGAATGTAAATCTTGCTTTTATTTCCTCACAGGAAGGGAATATATGAGACCTCTACCCAATCTGTGTGAATACATGGCTTGGGCTGGTGCCAGAGCATTTCTATCAAACTATAGCTAAGTCTAGGCCTGCCAGATTCTATCCTCCATACAACCTAATCTTCTGCCTTCATCTGTTAACTTAGTCCTAGAATGTATCAACCTCTGAGACTTACTGATGAATAAATTCTCTTTAGCTCTTTCTGAACTCTGGCTGACTAGTTCAATCCAATTGTTAAGGCTAAAATCCTCTCTAAGCTGACTGATGCAAACTGGCTTCTCTTGCCTTCTAATTGAATGGCTCTGCTTGGAAAGACTCTTTATGATCCCCAAGCTGAACTGTTCTGAACTCAGCTTCTCTCCTCTGAACTGAACAGAACTGAGCACAACTGCACTTAACTGAACTACACCAACCTAAACCCGACTGAACTGAACTCAGTTGAGCTCATCAGAACTGAAATAAAGAGAACTGAATTGAATTATATTGAAATCTTTTCCCCTCACTGTTCTTTAAACACCCCCCCTTCCTTTCTTCATGAGATTTGTACATACCTTATCTATAACTCATTCTGTCAAATCTCTGAGTAGTCACTTCAATTAGACATCAGTGTTTGGGATCAAGGCTTGTGCTAAGGGCATGTCTATATTCCAGTTGGAAGGATTAAAGGTATATATCCAGACATAGAGATTCAAGGTATGTGCCACTTCTGCATTCCAGACAGTTATGTGGATCCATGACGGAACAGCCATGTTCCTGGATATAAATACTTCTGTAGGGCACAATTTATTTTGTAGCAGAATGCTGGCAAATATGTAAGAAAAACAGTTGATTTGAAAAATAAGCTTGGTATCCTAGGGTTTGAAGTAAGTGGATGTTCTTGGAAGATGGCAAAATCTGAGGACTCTTTCTATGAGAGCTTGCACTTCCCAAGGTAACATTGCATATGCAATGTCTCTTCTCTGCTTTCCTTCCTTGTTGTATTTAACACTCTTTGGTATGTCAACAGGGAATGGGAATACAGTTCTGATAGCTCACTGTGGCTAGTGCAGTATAGTAAGAAAACAAATGGTAGAAGTATCTATTGCTATTTAAGATTTATGCAAAGTGAGCCCAGTTTGCTCTTATGCCCTATGCAGGAGTGGCAGAACCCTGTGCCAATATATCAAACATATATTCATATTACATGTTAAAGAGAAGTGCTAATATTTAGAGATAGAGTTTGGGAAGATGTGACATTAATGTTGAATGTATATACATAAAATTTTGACAATCATTAAGTGCAAGTTAACTCAATTATTATTAGAAAAAATATAAGACATATTCAATGCATGTGAGAGTAACTGTGGAACTCAGCTTTTTATAGGAGATTGCAGATCTTCATATATGTAAAATTTTAAAATCAAAATCTCCATTTACTAGTGAAAAGACAGCTTTTAAGTTTACATTATAATGAATCATAGTTTTGTGAGCTTTAATTGTATTTTTTTTGCAGCAGCAGCAGCAGAGTGCAATCAAAAGTCATCACAAGTACATAGATTTCAAGTCAATCTTATTTTTCTTTATTTTTTAACTTTATTGAAAGTTAAAGTGAAAATTTAAAATAGGTAGCATACATACTACACACACACACACACACACACACACACACATTTTTGTTGCTTTTGTTTGTTTTTGCTTTATTGTTTGATATAGCATTTTACTAAGCAGCTCTAGCTGTTCTGCAACTCACTATGTAAACCAGACTGGCCTCAAATCCACTGAGATCTACTTGACTCAGCCTGCTGAGTTCTGCATTAAATGTATGGATTTGACACTACACCCAGTTAACACAAAGTTTTATATATATTATGAAATATGACATAAGTTTTCTTATAATAAGTTAAATATTCAAACATATTCTTTGTAAAATTATAATACCTCTTTCATATTAATAATATTTTACTGATATTGAGCAATAAAATATGCATTTTGAAAAATGTAACAATATAACCTTTTGAAAATGCACATTTATGTGACATTCTAAATTAAGTGATTCCTAGGAACTTATATGGGAAGAGTTACATTACTGCTTCATTTACAAATAGAGTAGCTAATCAATTCACACTTTTACTGCAGCCACAAAAAGTTAACTAGATAAAGATAGTGAAATAAATAATAGTCATCAAATATGACTGCAGTATATGTTTATATTTTTGAAGCATACTCATAATTATACAGATTCACAAACTCTATGTGTGTGTGTAATTGGAAATCTGAAATTAGTAAAATTATTTATGAAAATTTGAGAAAATTGAACTACATTTTTTTTTTCACTTTGGGAATTTAGATCTACTAGTTGGTGGTTGATGGGGGTGATAGCTTAGTCAGTAACGAGCTTGGGAAACAAGAACTGAAGATTGCATCTGCAGTCCACACATAATGAATGGACATGTGTCAGTGAGTTGTCTTAGCTTGTAAAGATTATTGCTTACAAAACTTGAGCTTTTATTCATGCAATAAATATGATAGAATGGTTGTTCAATGTTCTTTATATGCACAGTATGGCATATGAGACTGCTCACATATATTCATACATTCATGTATACACACATACACACAAACACATAAATATGCATATGAGTTAATTTTTTCCTTCTAAAATGTATGTTGGAATGAAGATGTGACTCAGACGAGATTTAGCGTGGGTAAAAGCAGAAAGGGGTGTCATGGAAACTTGTGGCCAATAAGTCTACCTGGAATGGTTAGGTGAATGTTCAGTATTAAATACTATCTCAAAACATAAGCATTCCCACTCATGTGCATGTACATACATATTCATGTTTTCACACAACACACATATATTGGAAATAATTGTTTCCTAAGCTATCCCCATACTTTATTGAAATGCATTAAAAGAAAGAACTGAGCATTATTTTCCATTAAAATCTCAAGTAGAATTAAGAACAAAGCACACACTGAAGGAGTTACAGAGATCATGTGTGAAGCTGAATCAAAAGGATGGACCAACCAGTGACGGTGGCTGCCAGGGATCCCTCCCATAATCAGCCACCAAAATAAACACTATAGCATATGCCAGCAAGATAATGCTGAAAGGGACCTGATATAGCTGTCTTGTGGGAGGCTATACCAGNGGAAAAAAAAAAGAAAAGTGGTCTCACAGAGCATATTATTAAAGAGAAACATGGAGCTTTTCAGAATGAATCTCATGGTGTCACAGAAGCCGGAGGCTCAAAGCAATTAATAAGGTGGTGGTAATGGTAAATGAGGAAATGGGTAAAGGTTGACAGTAGAAGTTTTGGCTGAAATAGTTTTGAGATGTGGAGTAAAGTGCTTATTGCCACACATGCATGGAGGCCTAAGTTTAAATCCCCAAAACATGAATAAAAGCACTCACAATTGTGAAAAAAAAATCTCAAGTAGACACTATTCTATTCTGATATCAGCCATACACAGATCTGGTTTATTATGAGTACTGGTTACATTGTTACCTCATGATTTTCCTTTTTTAATCTTTTGAAACTCTTAAAATGTCATATAATAATTCTTATATGAAAAGAAAATTTAAATGTTCATGGAAGAAGCAGAAAATGTAAAGTAAAAATTGCCTATATGGAAATGATGATTTGATACGGCCTCTTTGGTATCTGAACACCTCAGTAGTCACTTATTTACAACCATTATATTATCACAATAGAAAGCATACAGAAGTGATATTATTTCTTTTATGCTTTTATATTATATTTTATTTTATTTCATTATTATCTCTTAGAAGGCTGTGCTTCTCTAATGAGGAACAGAAGGTTCTGGATCCTGATAGGAGAGGCTATATAAAGTACATGTGAAGAGCATAGAGAAGGAGAAAAGTTTTCTGGATACAGTAGGTCTAAACAGAACTAGTGTAGATAAAAATATTTAAAAGTAAATAAAATTGTGTAAAACAGATTTAAGCTATATTTATGTAAAGGAAATGAATTTTATGATGCAAAAAATAACAATGTTAATTGTATTCATGCAATATTCTAAATACTAAATTTGAAAATGTTGTGCCATTTTTTAATTCAAATGTATAATTCACAGTAACAATTACTTACAATATTAACTAGTTATTTTAATTAGGTTATATTTCAGGAGGGGGTGCTTAAAAAAACATAATGTTTAAGTGCATGCCTTTAAAGCACTCGGGAGGCAGAGGCAGGTAGATTTCTGAGTTTGAGGCCAGCCTGCTGTACAAAGAAAGTTCCAGGACAACCAGGGCTACACAGAGAAACCCTGTCTTGAAAAAAACCAAAAGAAAACAAAACAAAAACCCAAAAAGCAAAAACCAAACAAACAAACAAAAAAAACAAAAAAACACAAAAACATAATGTTTACATAATTTACAACATTTTTCAAATTTCATTAGTTTTAAACAATGCTTTTTGTTTGAATCTCAAGAGGTGACCAAACAAATAAACAAACAAACAAACAATAAACCAAATCACTTCAACAAACAAGTAAACAAACAAAAAACATGGGAAAATTGAAAACTTAGCAGAGCCAGGTAATATTCTGGTTTAACATCTTCCATTCTGATGTGTGAAGACAAATTTGCACCAATCTTGGGAACTTTTCTTCTTGGCAGGACCAATGGGAGCTGAGCTTACATCTTTACAAATCAGGATCATCAAGGGATAATGCAACCAATAGCACATACACTCAAATTCCACAGACTGAAAACCAGTATAATAAACAATGGGCTTATACAAAGACTCAAAGGTCAAACTTTCTGGTCTTCCCCATACTAGCCAACACCAGATAACACTGTCAAATAAATCAGTGGTTGGGAACAGAGGAGTGGAGAGAGACTGAAGAAGCCCTAAACTTTTGGGTGTTTGTTTGTTTATTGTTGGGTTTATTTGCTTTTTGTTTTGTTTATTCTCCTCACTTTTTGAATCTCTTTGCCTCTTAACAACTACTTAATATAAGAACTATCTTAGTTTGTGAGATTTTATATACTAAATATGCTCTGACTTCAAACCTGCTATAAACAGTCATTTTAGCAGTAGTTACATTCATTTACAGAAAAGCTTCCAACTATGTCACTCTGGGACAGAATTGTACAGAGCAGCTCTCAGAGCCCTGTCTTGGACCCCTGCCACTCTGTGATGGCAGCTGGTGATTAATAATCTTGAAGGAAAGAGTAATCCAAGCATAGGAAGGCTCACAGATTTTAAGGTTCTACTAGTCAAAATTGGTACAATGTAATGTTAAAGAGTGCTTCAAATGCTCAGTCTTCGCACAGTTACTTGCTTTTATAATTTATAATGAAAGCTGTGTGAGTCCAAATGTTTGCAAAGTATGATGTGTCAGACATCACACTTAAGCATCATCCTGCAATCATTACATAATTCTTAGAAACCCATTCTTTCCACAGAAAGCAGAAGAAACATCAGCTACCATGTGCTCATGAACATCAATGGATTGGTGCAAATGTCCAGAACCAGGTCCATTAATCTGCTTGCTAAGGAAGAAACTGCGTTTCTATGGAATAGTTGGTAACAACATATGTGCATGCAATGAATAAAAGAGAAGTTCATCTTTATTGATGAAAATATATTTTCAATTTTGTTTAGCAATTATAAAGTGCTCTTCAGAAAACTGCTAAAAATAAGTTATATGTCTATAAAATTTATGCAGGTAATATTTCTAAGATCTTGCAAGGCATTTTTTCCTTTGTGAAGTATGTAGCAATTTCATGTATGAATTATTAAGTAATAACTAGCTGAGTTAAAACAACATCAGCCTGCTGGCCGTGGTGGCAAACACCTTTAATCCAAGAACTCGGAGGCAGAGGCAGGGAGGCAGATTTCTGAGGTCAAGACCAGCCTGGTCTACAAAGTGAGTTTGTAGACAGCCAGGGCTACACAGAGAACCCTGTCTCAAAAAAAATCAACCCACACAATCCATATTATCATCCAATAACAAAAATTATCCTCTGAATACCTAAAACCCTTTTGAAAGAGAACCAGATAAGTATTTTTTACGTTCTTGCTTAATGTAGGACTGAGGAGTAGTCCTCTAGTAGGAAGGATTACTTTTTAAAAGTACATTTAATCTCCAAATGTCTAGTGTTTGGTGGAAAGTGGGAATAAATATTCAGTTTTAAATAGATGGGGACAAACTATCCCATTCCTTTAGCCACCAAAATCAAAAAGAAAGGCAGCTCCTCATCCCACTGACTGTTTTCATGCAGTAAATCCAGAAGATGTTTGTTCTTGAAGACTTCTACCACCATTTATTTTTATGGTTGCAAAGCTTAGCCGAGATACCAGTCACATAGAGGAGATTAAAACAATTATGCATCTCCATGCAGTTTCTTGTTTCTCTGCATCACACAATCACCGTGCTTGGCATTCCTAGTGCTTTTGGCACAGTGACTGGGTCATAGCTGAGACCTGGCATGTACAATGAAAAAGACTTCTCTGCTGCAGCTGCCAGCCAGGCTGCTGGACCTAGAGTACCAATTTAAATCTCTCAATCTCTATGTCGGGAGGCATGGCCATGAATTAAAATTTAATTTTAGCTATTGCTTATACTAAAATACAAGTTGAGTGATGTTTGATTGTGCTCTGAAATGTTTTGTTGGCTCAGGAGTTTCTATTTTAGCCATGTTTCCTCAACACCAATGGAAACCCATAATATTACAGTACAGTAATATAAGTACCTCACATTCAGCTTTGACTATCCTTATCCAATAGGTCCTTATAACATACATTGTCATTTATTAAAATCATTGTCCATATCGATCAATTGTAGAAACTTTCCTCTGACCATCCCTTCCTTTAATGTGTCTTTTTATACCTTCCCCCTATTTTTGCAGCATTCTGAGATATCTTGCTTATACTTGATTTATTTTTTCAAGTGCAAAAGGGCACATGTGCTAACAGACTGCAGTGTAACACAAATGTACTGCTTTGTGGCAGATATGTCTCAGAGTTTTCAGTGTACCTTGGAACAACAAAATTACAATGCTCGTGTCTTCCCCTATTCTGTTAGCACTCACCTTGGAAAAATTAAAAATGCAAATTAAAAAATTATAGTGCATGAATAAATAATGACTTTCCGGTCATTTTATTTAAGGATAAGAAGATGGAATAAGCAAAGGGATATGGACTAAGCATGAGTATATCAACTACCATTCACTATGTTCGTCTTGAAAGTGACTTCCTTGATTTTATGTAACAACCATACCAAGTTGCCCAGCCTCAGATATCTATAGAGGATAGTTGACATGGTAACATGTAGACATAAGATTTGTGAGTGGAGAATATCTTCATCTTGCTTTGAGTGAAGTTATTGTTTAAGTATGTTAGGAATCACAATCCTCATGGCTTGAATGTTTACTCCATGGAAATTTTGGTATTTGAAAAATTCAGATACAGATTCTTAGTAGTGGTACTTCTAGTGTTTATTCAATCTCTATAAAACATCAAACTTGCATATAAATAATAATGGGATGAAAGGAGCAAATATAAACATGAAGCAATTTATGATGTGATGAAGACTGTTCCTCCCACTGGCCTCCTCCATGAATTTTGATTGTTGTGGTCCATGTATTCTAACAACCACTAATTACACTGTTTGAGATTGAACATCCAAATTTCACTTGTGTTTCCATAATGTTTCTGAAGGAAAAACCATTCCCTGGTGTGTTTCAGAAGAATGAATGGAAAAGGAAGTAATGATCATAACCATATCTGAAAATAATAAAGTAGAAATAGATAAAATATCCACAGAATCTATGAAAAAAATAAGAGTTGAATGGTTAAAAAGATAAGCAAATCATGTAGAAGACTGGGAATTGATCCATTCTTATCTCCTTGTACTAAGGTCAAGTCTAAGTGGTTGAAGGACCTCCACATAAAACCAGAGACACTGAAACTTATAGAGGAGAAAGTGGTGAAAAGCCTTGAAGATATGGGCACTAGGGAAAAATTCCTGAACAAAACAGCAAAGGCTTGTGCTGTAAGATCAAGAATTGACAAATGGGACGTCATAAAGTTGCAAAGCTTCTGTAAGACAAGAGATACTGTCAACAGGACAAAAGGGCCACCAACAGATTGGGAAAGGATCTTTACCAATCCTAAATCAGATAGGGGACTGATATCCAATATATATAAAGAACTCAAGAAGGTGGACACCAGAAAACCAAATATCCCCATTAAAAAGTGGGGCACAGAGTTAAACAAAGAATTCTCAACTGAGGAATACTGAATAGCTGAGAAGCACTTGAAAAAATGTTCAACATCCTTTATCATCAGGGAAATGCAGATCAAAACAACCCTGAGATTCCACCTCACACCAGTAAGAATGGCTAAGATCAAAAATTCAGGTGACAACAGATGCTGGCGTGAATGTGGAGAAAGGGGAACACTCCTCCATTGTTGGTGGGAATGCAAGCTGGTTCAACCACTCTGGAAATCAGTCTGGCGGTTCCTCAGAAAATTGGACATAGTACTACCAGAAGATCCTGCAATACCTCTACTGGACATATATCCAGAAGATATTCCATCTGGTAATAAGGACACATGTTCCACTATGTTCATAGCAGCCTTATTCATAATAGCCAGAAGCTGGAAAGAACCCAGATGTCCCTCAACAGAGGAATGGATACAAAAAATTTGGTATATTTACATAATGGAGTACTACTCAGCTATTAAAAACAATAAATATATGAAATTCCTAGGCAAGTGAATGGATCTGGAGGCCATCATCCTGAGTGAAGTAACCCAATCACAAAAGAACTCTCATAACATGTACTCACTGATATGTGGATATTAGCCCAGAAACCTAGAATACCCAAGATACAATTTACTGAATACATGAAACTCAAGAAGAAGGAAGATCAAAATGTGGACACGTCACTCCTTCCTAGAATTAAGAACAAAGCACACATTGAAAGAGTTACAGAGATCATGTGTGAAGCTGAATCCAAAGGATGGACCCAATGACTGCGGCTGCCAGGGATCCATCCCACAGTCAGCCACCAAACATAGACACTATAGCATATGCCAGCAAGATAGTGCTGAAAGGGCCTGGATATAGCTGTCTAGTGAGAGACTATACCAATGCCTGGCAAACATGGAGGTGGAAGCTCACAGTCAGCTATTAGATGGAACACAGGGTTCCCAAGGAAGGAGCTAGAGAAAGTACCCAAGGAACTGAAGGGGTCTTCAGCCCTATAGGTGGAAGAATAACATGAACTAACTAGTACCCCCTGAGCTCATGTCTCTAGTTGCATATATAGAAGAGGATGGCCTAGTTGGCCATCATTGGGAAGAGAGGCCCCTTGGTCATGCAGACTTTATATGCCCCAGTACAGGGGAACACCAGGGCCAAGATGTGGGCGTGGGTGGGTAGGGGAGCAGGGCCGGGAGGGGGGAGGGTATAGGGAACTTTCTGGATAACCCTTGAAAAGTAAATGAAGAAAATATCTAATAAAAGTTGAAAAAAATAGTATTAAAAAAAAGATAAGGAAGTTTGACAAAACTCTTAGCAAAGTTAACCAAAACAAACGGAAGACAACAGTACCAAGGTCTTCTCTTCTTGTTGACCCCAGATAAGGCAATCCTCTGTTACATGTGTTGCTTGAGCCTTAGACACACCCATCCATGTACACACTCTGGTTGGTGGTTTTTCCTTGGGAGTTCTGGGGGGTCGAATTCGTTGATATTACTGTTCTTCCTGTGTGCTTGCAATTCCCTTCAGCTACTTCAGCCCTTCTCCTAGCTCTTCCATTGGGGTGCCTGTGCTCAGATGGATGATTGGCTATGAGTATCTACATCTGTATTAATCAGGTGCTGGAAGAAACTTTGAGAGGACAGCTATATGAGGCCCTACCCTCAGTACTTCTTTTCATCAGCAATAGTGTTGGGGTTTTGTGTCTGGTAGATATGTCTCTGAGCGGCCTTTCCTTCAGTCTCTGCCTTTTTTTGTCCTTGCATTTCATTTAGAATGGAACCATCTTGGGTTAGAAGCTAGAGATAGAACCCCAGGAGCTGAAGGGGTCTGCAACCCTAGAAGAGGAACAACAATATGAACTAATCAGAACCCCCAGAACTCGTGTCTCTAGCTCCATATGTAGCAGAAGATGGCCTAGTTGGCCATCATTGGGAGGAGAGGCCCCTTGGTACTGCCAACTTTATATGCCTCAATACAGGGGAACGCCAGGGCCAAGAAGTGGGAGTGGGTGGGCAGGGGAGCAGGGAGGGGGAAGGGAGAGGGGATTTTTGGGATAGCAGTTGAAATATAAATTAAGAAAATATCTAATAAAAAAAATTTCACATGAGTGGGTGATCCCATTCCTCAACTGGGGGTCATGTCCATTTACTGAAAGTGCTCTCTGCAGGTTCTATCTCTCCGTTTTTGGGTATTTCAGCTAATATCAACATTAGTGTCTGCTAGAGCAGGAGTGGGTTGGTGGGTGGTAGAGCACCCTCTTAGAGGCAAAGGGGACAGGGGATGTGATCGGGGGGTTATGGAGGGGAGATGGGGAAGGGGGACAACTTTTGAAATGTAAATAAATAAAAAATCAATAGAAATGAAAGGAATACAAAAATTAATAACATTACAAAATAGAAGGCAGACCTTATAACAGATATCAATAAGGAACCTGAAAATCATAAGGTCATACATTATAAACATCTGTTACTAAATTGAAAAAGCTAAAAGAAGTGGTGACTTTTTTGATTCATATAAAATAAAATTAAATTAACAATAATGCAAGAAATAATTTAAGGAACTTTATAATTTGCAATAGAATTGAAATACTAATAAAAGTACTTCATACTAAACATAAGTTAAAAACAACAAAAAACTAAAACAAACACAGGAAAAGATGGATTTGCTACAGAATTATACTAGAACTTAAAGATCAACACATCTCAAATAATTCAATAAAATTTTATAATAAGAAATCCTGGGCTAATATCCACATATCAGTGAGTACATGTTATGTGAGTTCTTTTGTGAATGGGTTACTTCACTCAGGATGATGGCCTCCAGATCCATCCATTTGCCTAGGAATTTCATATATTTATTGTTTTTAATAGCTGAGTAGTACTCCATGGTGTAAATATACCAAATTTTTTGTATCCATTCCTCTGTTGAGGGACATCNTCTAGCTGCATATATAGAAGAGGATGGCCTAGTTGGCCATCAGTGGGAAGAGAGGCCCCTTGGTTATGCAGACTTTATATGCCCCAGTACAGGGGAACGCTGGGGCCAGGGGGTGGGAGCGGGTGGGTAGGGTAGCAGGGCCGGGAGGGGGGAGGATATAGGGAACTTTCTGGATAACACTTGAAATGTAAATGAAGAACATATCTAATAAAAGTTGAAAAAAAAAAAAAAGAAAACTACCTAACACTACTTAAAAAAAAAAAAAAAGAAATCCTTAAAAGTTTCCAAGCCAGTGTTATCTTGATCCCAATCATAATATTTCTAATCAAAAAATAATTTAAATGGAAAAGCAAAAGCCTCAGAGATATAGGGATTGTTGTTCCTTCAGTCTTTGCTCTATGTTTTTAGTATGTTATATAGTCTAGCAGTAACAAGTCCAGGGCTTAACCCAATGAAATCCTTATACCTTCATATTTAATCCCATTCTATGTTGCAGGTTGTCCCCCATTCATCTCAATTTTCCCAGTGCAACACTGCTCCCATTTTTTGGGATTAATTTCTTGCTATCTAAAGTATGATTTTGTTGACACTGACTATTAAAAATGTTACTAGATACTTAAGATGTTGGTGACTACAACAAACATTAAAGAGCTTATTATTTCCATGAAAATTAATGTGCTAAGGAGAAAAGTAGGAAAGATGAACATATCATTATAGCATTATATGAGAGAAATAATTTTTAAAAAATATAACTTTTAGGAATTAATGTTGTTAATTATTTTAGTAGTGTAGTAATTTAGTAATTTAGTAATGTACTAATTTCTATGTGCAGAATATTTTCATTTATCAGACATGACCCTTGTCTATACTCTAATAATTTGATACATTTAAAGAGTATACTTTATATCTTCCCTATTATTTGATAATTTTCCATGCCACAATCATCAGTATTAAATAGCATGAAAAATACTTCATTAGAAATCTACCCAATTGCTAAATGTTTATATATTTACTTTTGGAATATAATAAACAAAAGAAGCAATCTACCATTAAAAGAAACGAAGGGTTTCAGGGTTAAAACTTAGAAATATAGAGGATAGAGAAAGTTCAGCAGCTAAGCACATTGGCTGTTCTTTAGAAGATAAATCTTCCATTCCTAGCACTCAAATGACTTAACACCTGTTGATAACTCTATTTCCAGAGGAGCTTACACACTCACAGGGACACACACAGACATGTAAAATATCATTGTACATCAAATAAAAATTAATGAAAATAAACCTGAAAATTATGTTGACTGAAATGCTGGGAAAATGGTCCTGTAGTTAAGCACAGATTTCTCTAGATTAAAAAAAAAAAAAAAAAAAAAGGAATCCAAATGACAACTCATTAATCTAAGAAATGCTTTAGTAGGAAGAAAGGGTTTCAATAGAAATGACATTTAAGTAAAATTAAGGTTTTCATAGGACAAGAACAAATGAAAAAAAAATATGTACTTGCAGTGGAAATAAAGTTCATTTTCTAGTAAAACAAAAATGAGGTAAGAACATGATTCCAGGAATTTTAAGTAATTTAGCCCATAATTGAGATAGAGTGAAGAGAAATAATGAGGAAGAAATTGCTTCACAAGAATCAGACAGCCATGTCTATATGTTGTATTCACTGAAAACACAAATAGAGCAATGGAAACTAGATAATCACTGTGCAACTGTGATTCATTTTCAGCCTCAATATAGACCTGAGATTCCATATCATGAATGAAGAAAATATCCTTCATATGTAACTGTTTTCAACATCAATGAAATATCTTTTCAGGTATCATCATGAACAGAAATTATTCTAACTCTATGTTCCAATCAATTTCTAAGATCATTACAGCCAAATTTAGGAACATTGAAATGCAAAACAGAACATTTTCACTGTGCTTCTGTGAAGACTTGCCAAAAGCTTATTAAGCCCCAACATGCTTCAAAAATAAAGAAGGAAATTACAATTGAAAATATTGTCAAATTAAGACCTAATGATTCTGTGTGTTTCCTTGTCTGTTGTTATATCCCATTTTTCATTTGTGATTTTGTGAATTTGGATATTCTTTCTGCCATTTAATTAGTTTGGTTAAGGTTTTGCACAGTGGAAATTTCTGGTTTCTTTGGAGATACAATTGTAGCATGTGATTTTTTTTTTTCCTGGAAACTGTCTTATGAGAAGGTAGTTTTGCTGAAGCAAACATGTGGGAGAATGTTTTCCTGAGAACAGATACATAGTGTTTTTCTGGAAGCAGCCTGTATAAAGGGCATTTGACGTTTTGCTATAGGAAATGCTTGAGAGAAAACATAATGTTTGGAAAGGTATAAATATAAACCAACAGATAATGGACGGTGCTGTATGGTATTGATTCACTTTGCGATTCTTTTCTGGTCATTCTTTGTTCTGATTTCATAGAGAGAAATGCACCAAAGAACGAGTGGTAGTCCTGCAGCTTCTTGACAATTACATAGACTCTGGCTAATTGGAAAAGACTTGTGTTTTTTTATGAATTGAATTATGTTTTGATTTGTATTTTTTATTAGATATTTTCTTTATTTACATTTCAAATGCTATCCTGAAAGTGCCCTATACCTTCCCCTCGCCCTGTTCCCCTACCCACCCAATCCCACTTCTTGGCCCTGGCATTCCCCTGCACTGGGGCATATAAAGTTTGCAAAACCAAGGGGCCTCTCCTCCCATTGATAGCCGACTAGGCCATCTTCTGCTACATATGCAGCTGGAGACACGAGCTCTGGGGTTATTGTCTATTTATGAATAAGCTTCACTTGTGGATTGAGTTTGCCCTTCACTGATTCATATGAGCTGAATTGCTGATATCCTGAAAACCCTGATTGGATTTGATCTAAAGAAAAATTCAATACAGGTCCTCATAGTCCTTCCCACTATTTCTTTTTTTTTTTTTTTTTTTTTTTTTTTTTTTTTTTTTTTTTTTTTTNTCTCAACTGAGGAATACCGAATGGCTGAGAAGCACCCACTATTTCTTATAGGTGCTGGGACAGAAGTTATGTTGAAGCATTTAAGAACTTTTCTTAAAAGTAGGTTTTAAAAAATACAAGCCTACAGGTTTGTTTATTTGTTGATTTTCTCAAAGAAGTAACTTTTTTTTAATTCTTTGTATTGTTCTCTTGTTTCTAATTTACTGATTTCAGCCAGACATCAGTTTGCTCCTATTGGGTGTGTTTGCTTCTTTTAGTTCTAGAGATTTCCAATTTGCTATTAAGTTGCTAGTATAAGATCTCCCTAATTTCTTTATGAATGTACTTTGAGCTATGAACTTTCCTCTTAGCAACGACTTCATTGTGTTCCATGTATGAAGATGTACATCCATTTATTTTGAATTCTGGGAAGTCTGTCATTTATTTCTTTATTAATTGAGCCAGTGGTCACTGAGTAGTGAATTGATCAGTTTTCATGAGTTTGTAGGATTTCTGGTGTTTTTTTGTTGTTGTTGAAGTCCAGCTTTAAGTTATGGTGGTCTGATAGATGTAGAGGGTTATTTCAATTTTCTAGTATTTATTAAGACTTGCTATGTGTTCAAGTATATGGTCAGGGTTTTTTTTGTTTGTTTGTTTGTTTTGTTTTGTTTTTTGTGTTTTTTTTTCAGAAGGTTCTTTGAGGTGCTATGAAGATTTATTCTCTTGAGTCTGGGTGAAATGTTCTGCATATATATTAGAGGAAAAAAAAAGGTTTAGGTTCATTAGGTTCATAACAATGTGTCTTTTATATTTGTGTGCTTCTGTGCATTTTGTGCATATGCTCAGAACTGAGATGCATTCCTATGCGGTCAACTGTGGACAATTTACACCTATGAACTGCAAGGTAATGAGCATAATTTAAAAAAGACATTTTTCTCCCCAGGAAGAAAGAATACCAAAGCCACATCTTTTCTAACACTTAAGAGTTTCATTTACCAATTGTTTGCATATGTACCTTAGGTACTTATTGTCACCCTTAAAATTATTGCTTTTATTTTGAGATTCTAAAATTAATATATCATTTTGCTGCCTCCAACCTGTTCCTTATAGTTCATCTTGTTCTTCTTAGGGCCTCTA
Source organism: Mus minutoides (assembly GCA_902729485.2). NCBI lineage: Eukaryota > Metazoa > Chordata > Mammalia > Rodentia > Muridae > Mus > Mus minutoides. Next base: position 67,131 of record LR751103.1, read on the forward strand.
ATTTCATTAATTGTTGTTACACACATAATTTTATATCTCCTTTTATTGTATTTTCAATGTGTCATTGTTATTCAAATTTCTTCTGGGCCCTGAATTTTCCTTCATTTACTATTCTTCTCACTACCCAATGTATTTTAATCTCAATTATTACATTTAATAGCATACGATCTCTGCATTTTGCTTTATTCCTTGTTTTTTATTAATTATTATTTGTCATTTTTGAAGGCCACATGCTTATGGAAATTGAATGAACTGAGTATAGGTATCTACATAGGAGTCTTATCACTACCACAAACAATCAAATGAGGCTTCAGACACATCATTTAAATTCTGGCCCAAGCATTAGTCACTGTGTGGTTTGTATTTTCAGGATTTGTGTGCAGAAAGAGTATTTATTTATCCTTTATTATAAATAGATCTTGTTAGAGCCCGAAAACAGACTTCAGTGATATCAGCTTGCCATAGAATGAAACATGGTTGATAATATTGTATTGCATTTTATTGTATATTTCAAAAATTACCATGTTATCTTCTACTGTTACAGAAGCAACATTACTGGGTTCAGGTAGCAGATTTTTCTTGCTAACTATAATCCCCAGAATTAACAACCCGTATAGTTGTCACATGGCTGGTCATTAGAACTCAGTGGCATTGTCTAATTTCTTACTCTTTTAAACAATCATAAATGCATTCAAATAATTATTCTTTAAGTTAGGTAGTGTTTTAGTTATTATAAAGTAAAATATAGGCTATCTAGATATCCACATTTCCAATAATTAGATGTCTACAAAAATTTTTAAACAATTGATTTCAATGTATAAATGAAAACAAACAAACAAAAAATTGCCAAGCATGAAGGCAGTGTAGAAGTGCACTACTAATGATGTTAGGTATTATAATTATGGTCAATTCTTTTTTACTGTTTTGTTATGCCTTAAGATCCCCCCACCCCACACACAGGATTTACTTTGTAACCTCTGATAACCATAAAGTCACTTCATAGTCTGGCTTGCCTTAAACAAATAGAAATTAATCTGTCTCAATCTTCATAATTCTGGGTTTTCAGGAGTGAGCAAACATTCGTGCCTCACATTCCATAATTTCCAACAGTCCTACAATAAATATAAATCATTTCGAAAGAAATGTTGGTTTTAAAATTAATCAGGCCTGCACCAAGTTCCCTCTGGCCGGGCACTGCAAAAAATGTTCTACACTTATCGTGAAAGCACAGTTGATATTTAAGATAGTTGATTTTACTATTTCCAGTTCATAGATTAGAATTTTAGAGTTGGAACCTTTAAATTTATAATACTAGTAAATTATAAAGATGAAGTTTTCATCCAGGAAAACATACGAGAAATACTATGGCTTAAAGACACTCATCAAAACAAATTTTATTTTATGCCATGTAGATAACTCGTACATTCCTGCAAAGATAAACATAACATCAGCTAATTAAAAGAAAGAAAGAAAGAAAGAAAGAAAAGTGGTTATGAGTTTAAAAGAGAGCAAGGACTAACATACGGAGGGGGTGGTTAAAGCTAGGAGAGGGAAGGGAGAAAAGATATAATTATAATTTCAAAAGTAGAAAATGAAAAAAAATCCTACTTTAGTACTGGATATTCCTTTTTTAATTTATTAGATAATTTCTTCATTTACATTACAAGTTTTATCCCAAAGGTCCCCTATACCCTCCCCCTGCCCTGCTCCCCTACCCACCCACTCCCACTACTTGGCCCTGGCATTCACCTGTACTGGGGCTTACAAACATTGCTAGACCAAGAGCCTTTCTTCCCCTGTAATGGCCAACAAGGCCAACATCTAATACATATGCTGATAGAGACGTGAGCTCTGGGGGTTCTGATTAGCTTATGTTGTTCCATCTATTAATTATCCATTACAGCAACTGATTCTTTCAGAGATTGTTTTTCTCAAACATAAAATTAATACTTAAACTGTATAAGTTTTTTGCTATAATCCCATAATAAGGTTATATTTTACTACACCTCCATTAGATCATTACTTTTTAGGTTTTAGAAAACTTTGTTAACAATTTTCATTGAAATATTAACACAAAATTATTTATGGGAAAAACACAAAGAAATACAAGATAAAATAATTTCAAGAATGAAAATTACTTGCTTACCAATAGTTTCATCACTATAAATAGGCAAAAATAAACTCTCTGCTATTCAGGATGTAAAGATTGTCACAAAGATAAATACATAATTTGATAATGGCCTGTTTCCAAAATAGCTTATCTTGAAAAACTGAAAGACACTGGAGTTATATTTGGCTAAAGGGCCCAAGTGAGCAAAGAAATCTCACCCAGTATGCCTTTATCAATTCTTTTTTTTTTTCAGAATACAGTGTTATTTTGTAAACTTGTAGCTTATAATCATATTTTCCAATTTCGTTGCTATTTTTTCAAAACCAATTCTGTCCAATATGGATTTCTGAGTTGGGGCCAATGTTTATCCTGTAATATTTTGGTGAGAATACTCTCTTTGACTGGAAACATAATTGACTTAGGAAAATTTAATAGTTTTCCTCATCTACATAACTAGCCAGTTAGTCACAATCATTCTATTTCGAAGTTGTTGAAGGAACAACAAAAAAATGTAAATGAAATGTCACTTCATAGAAATTTATGATAGCTGATCTACATCTTAAAATATAATTAAGAATATGTTAATAAGAAGCTTAACATGAGAAGCACAGAAAAGCACACCAAGTTGCTATAGCTTGCCAAGTCAAAAAAAAAATGTCATATATGAACCACAATGTCGCACAGCCACTGAACACATCGCAATGTAGGTCTTACTCCATTTGTATGCCAAAGCAGCATGGAATAACTGTTGGATTGATCAATCAAAATATGCACAGAATGTTATAACTCGGACTCTGCAATCTGTATTGTTTTACAATCTTAATTTGGGGGGGGTATTTTGTTTCGTTTTGTTTTTATATTAGCTTAACCTCTCTGTGCCTAATTCTCTATATAAAAGGTGAATAATCAGTAACATTTAACAGGATGCTCAGGATGAAGTGTGTTAGTAGGTGTGAAGACTGTAGCTTGTAACCAGCTCATAGCATGTGCTGTGTATGCTACTGCTGCTACTGCTTTACCGAACTGCCTAAAGGAAAAGTACCAAAGACAGGGTGCACCATTACTAATACTTATTGCACTTGATGATGTGTAACAGAGTAAATTCTAGGAGGCTGATTTGAGAAATGCATAATGCACACATCTGTCTGTTAAGGATAAGGATTGTAGATGGCAATTTGGACATTAAGGTCAAATTGAAAGCAACCAAGGTGCCAGGATTCTTGATAAAGGCCATTCAGTACTGTGACTATTAATGTGGTCAGGATTAATGAGGAGTCTCTTGGAGAAACATGAAAGCAATGAAGCATTGTTCTGTTGGCAGTCATAGGGGAAGACATTCATCACTACAGTAGGGTCATTTGTGTACAGCTTCATTTATTTTCAGTAGCTCCAGTCAGAAACATGATGATGGATAATGTCTTACACAGCTATTGCTGACTTGTCAAACCTATACCATTGCCTTTACATAATTCCTTTTACTGTTTTATATTTTACAATAATAAAAGCTTTAATCATAATAAAATTTAAATGTTCCACCTTTCATTACTAACCTTGTTTATACATGGAAAGATTGAGGCTTCTGTATACTTACCATCTTCATATTTGGCACTCACTAACAATGATTAAACTGTGATTTATCTAACCACTGTGACAGATACTCAGTCTGAGTTTCTGTAGTATACAAGAAATTTCATGTAGTACCTACAATACTAATATTCATAAACTGCATCTGTATAAGACATTTGTTTAAGTAGATCATAATATTTTTTTATAAATACTAGCCACACAATTAATTCATACTATATGGTTCTATTTTTTAAAATATTACGATGAAATCTTATAGACTATGGAAATAGTGGAGAAATTTTAGATACACAGAAGTAAAAATTAGTCTTACTTGTTAGAATTAGCCATGTGAACATTAAGTTATTCAACTCTGATGAAACCTTGGGATTGATCCTAAGTTCTTGGAAGGCACAGAGTCTACATCTGCCTAAGCATTAAGGTGAAAAAGGGGTCTAAGGACAAAAGGATAATGATATAACAATGGAGCTATATTCATAAAGTAGATTTTGAGAATGGGTTAAGCAAAAAAATGGCTCCATGTCAGTAAAACCTCTGCATAGATTACCAAAAGGAATAGGGTTATGTGGGTATCAGAAGTACCATACCCTTTACTATGGTAACTATTCTAGGATAGTCCTAGTAGAATCTTTTAAAATAATTGTTTATAATAGTAGAATCAAGTTCTTTTACCAATTCTATAAAATCCTGTAACTGCACACTCTTTGATTCAATGTTATCAGAAAATACAGGGCATATACTCACTTACACAAAAATCTTGCTGTTGCCCATAGTATACCATGGTAACAAGTTTGTCTACAATATAGCTCCATATCAGCAAGATGGAGTTATTGCTTTTATTACTCAGGCCAGAGAATTATCATAGAAAGCAGAAAAAGATCTCTTCTTTGCATTTGCATATCTTGCCTTGCATGTTCATACTGGGAATAACCAAGCAGTATTGAGTAAAATTTGTTGATAGTTTAGAGTCCATTTTGCAGTTTTAATAACATGAAGAAGATAGTTCACTAAATAAAATATTGATCATGCTTCTTTGTACATAAGTTAATGAGCATAAACAAAGATATTAATATAAAGTAACTATTCAAAAATGATTTTTTTCTTTCAAAAGATGTTCAGCCTTAAATCTTCAAAATTGTATCAGGTGATTATACACCACATTTATTACTTTGTTACATATTATAATAGATTAAGATTTCATCCTTGAAACCTTTCTAATATGGCTGAACTTTATTGGAGCATTGTAATCTTTAGAAAACAGAAGATGGTACTGCCAGCCACCATGGGAAGTCTGGTGGTTGTGGCAGTGCCAAAATAAATATCAACATCTATAGAGCATATAGACTTTCCAGTCCACCTCTTATTTGATCTTACAAACTATAGAGACTGTGTGGGCATTTTAACACTGCTGCAGGACAAGCTTGTTCAAACATAGGAACAAAAGCCTAGCCAGATAGGTATCAAGGAGGTCTCAAAGGTGATATAACCATCATAATTCTTGTTAGACTTTCATATGCTTATGGTACTACAACTACATCTATGACAGGTGTAATACAGAAGTTTTTTATGCAAATTCACTGGATCTATATAAAACCATTCTTGTGTAAGAGAAAAATGAAGAGTTTTACAAGTGTCCAAGACTATTAGTGGTAACTAGGAGTAGTTGCAGAGGATGGACAGGAGATTAATTTATTCAGTGGGAAGAGAAAGATGATACAGATTGGACTACCATGAGTAAGGCATCTTAATGTTTAAAGTACATAGAAAATAAATGTATCAAACTCTTTGCACTACTTCTTAGAGAGCATGCCAGGGGTATATAATTATCAAATGAGTACAGAAGTCTATCTCCACACAATATTTTGGAAGATGTGAAAGATTCATCTATTCAACCCATACCTAAGTTTTCCCACCTGCAAAACTCTACTAAATAGTAGTTGTCTTAATATAGAAAATGGGTAATTTTATTAAACTTATGGGCACAGGAAAATACTTTGTTGAACATAACATTGTTAGTCCAGGTCCCAAGATCAACAATGAATAAACAGGTCCTCATGAAACTGAAAACCTTCTCTACTGCAAAGGGCACTCTATTTCAGGCAAAGTGGTAGCCTACAGAATGGGAAGAGATTTTGACCATATATATATGTGACAAAGGACTAATATTTAAAATGTATACAAAGAACACCAATAAAAAAAACTTATAACTCATGACTAATAAGCCAGTAGTCACTATTTGGAATACTGATCTAAACAGAATTTCAAAAGAGGATGCTCAAATAGCTGAGAAACACTTAAAATGTTTAACATTCTTAGTCAACAAGAAATTGCAAATGAGAACTACTTTGAAATTCCATCTTAAATCCATCAGAATTTCTATGATCAATAAAAACAACTGATATCTAATTCTAGCAAGGATGTAGTGCAAGAAGACTACTCATCATTGCTATGGTATGTGCAATCTTATATAACCACGATAGAAATCAGTGTGGTAGTTCCTCAGGGAATCAACTTACCTTAAAATTCAACTATACCACCCTTGGACATATAGTAAGTGGTTATTTATTTCCACAACAGAAACATTTGTTTAATCCTGTACATTGCTTCCATATTCTAAATATCCAGAAATTGGAAACAATCTAGATGTCTTTTGACTGGTGGATAAGAAAATGTTGAATATTTACATGATGAAGTATCACTGAAGCTGTTAAAAATAATTAAATCTTGTAATTTATAAATAAATGGATGGAGCTAAAACTGAGTGAGGTAATCCAGTCCTAGAAAGGCAAATGTGGCATGCATTCATTTCTTTGTAGATATTAGCTGTTATGTCAATGTATTGAGCAAACTACAATCCACAGAAGCACAGAGAAGTTGGTAATAAAATAAGAAACTAGGAGTGGACAAATAGAAATCTCCCTAAGTATGGGAAATAGAATAGCTAGTTATAGTCGAATGGGGTTGGGGATGTAATGTGAAGATCCAGGAGAAGAGGGAGGAAAGAAAGGAAAATCGTTTACAGTAGAAGCTTTGTAAAATATATACATATATGAAAGACATATAAGTAAAATTGTCAAATAATGGGGAAGAAGAAAGTCTAGCTGGAAATCTTGTAGCTAAATGAAGCTTATAATAGCAGGATTGAGTTACATTTATTAAGATATTGGCCAAAGAGTCCCAGGATATACCCAAACAAGCAGGTTGTTAACAATAATATAGTTTGCTCTCAAAAAGTTGATGGCAAAGCCCCATTGCTAGAGGTAATACCTGTAAAACATACAACATGAAGAATTCATGCTGCTGCCTATATAAACCCTTTACCCATATATTATAGTCTTTGTTACAAGAAACATAAACACCAAACCATTCACAACTCCTTTCATCTACAATAGTGTCCTGCCCGGAAGATATGCAAGTACAATAGTGGCACAAAGCTATTAGGAGTAACCAACCAATATCTGATTTGACTTAAGATATATTCTATGAGTTGTAATCCATAGCCAATATGGCTTGTATCAAGAACACTGCTTGCAGTCAACAACCTGAGACTAGATAACCCAGGGGCCTAATATAAAACAAATATTAGATTAAGAAATTACTATATTATTATTGCATCTCCTAAAATATATAACATTAAAGTGATTTGTAATGGCATTCTGCTGTAATCATAGATGCTCATCTATCACCAGAGAATTCTTCTGCTGCAGCAGATTGAAAGAAATAAGGAGGCCTACAGCCTTATATCATACAGAGAATGAGAGACCTTGGAACACTCAGCCCTAAATGTAGTTTCTCCAATAAATTCACACACCCCCGCCCCCATGCTTAGGGAACTCTGCAGAAAAAGAGACACATAGATTGTTAAGAGCAGGATAAGATGGAAGACACCAAGAAAAGGAGGGGAAAAAGGATAAGAAAAGAAAAATTGGAAATCAGTTTCTGCTTTTTTTTTTTTTTTTAATGCTCTTCTTGAAGTACACGGGAGACCAGAAACCATATATAGGTGGATGCTGCTTCATTCATAGGGTTTTCATATGTGATTCTGCCTCAGAGTGCACAGAAAACTGCATATTAAAAAGCCACAAAACGAGGTTTCATTCTTAGGTTTCCATATTGTCAATTATTGAAACATTAATATATTTCTATGGATTGTTCTGCTTTTAAGGATGAGAAAATCTGAGTAAAATCAATTCTCTAATTTGTTCTATTTTTCCTAAAAGGACAAATGTTGTGAAAAGAACAAATGTTTTCAGAATTATGCTAAAAATTAAAGATATGGATTTAAAAACTAGTTAGATCCAACAGCAATGCCTTTTTACTCCATGGCTGTATTGCTATGCATTTCTTTAAATTATTCAATTTCCAAAAGGAGTCTACAACACTGAAAATCACTTATGTGAGAATTTCATAAGCAATGGTTAGCCATCAAATGATGAGTCCGTGGTCACGACCATTTATAAATAAACAGAATAAACCTTAAGGCATCAAAAGACAAACTTGTTTTCAAATGCAGAATACCACACCATGTATAACTTTCTGTATACAACATACTGAAATGCTACTCAAACTCTTCTCAAAGTAGCTTCTAAAGAAAAAAAAAAAAAAAAAAAACCTCTTGTCTTAAATTACATCTTTTTATTATTTTTCCTTCACTACCCTACCCATGTTAATACATTTTCAACCATACGTATATATCACCTGTATGTTCCTGTCATTTCCCACTTGGTTTCATTTATCTCACTGTTTTAAATTAACACAAAATTCTATCATAGTTCTATTCTATAATTCCATTATGGGGGTATAAAGTCCTTAGGTGTTTTGATTAAGTGTGTTTGCTTCATGTCTATAATCTCCATTTTTTAATAATCATTGCATCAAACGTCTATTACAACTCAAGGGACAATGAAAAATTAAACATTTTAGAAATCCCTTATTTTTCATCAATTACCTTTTCTTTCCAATATTTAAGCTTTATTTATTTTTCATAAAACTTTAAATATTTTTTCAAGAATGGTGAAATAAACTAAAAATCTAGCCACTCATCATGGAAGTGAAGTTTGATTGAATGAGCTGGTGTTGGCTTGACAGAGGACTTGTACTTTTCATTTGGAGTCATCATAAACAGATCTTTACATTCTGTCTTGAAAAGTTGACACTGACTTTTTTTTTCATTAATTTATTTACTTATTCATTTTACACCCCCATCATGCTCCCCTCTTATCCACCCAGTTCTAACCTCACAAATACCTTATATTTTTTCCTCAGAGAAGGGGAAGCCCCTGTTGGGTACTACGCCCTTCTCTGATACATCCACATACTATCACCACAAATTGTTCTATTTTATATAACAAGTATTCCATTATAGATTATGAGAACAAAGTGTTTCCCCAAAAGCTGTTGTCTTGAATGCTAGTTCCACAGTTCGGTAATTTTCAGTAATGAGGATGGGGAAAGTAATTGGTCATATTAGCTTGTCTGTCATTATTGGATTATTTATTGGATTTTTAATGTCATAGGAGTAAGATGAAGTGCTAAAATCTTCGGAGCTTGAGCCTAATGTGGAAATATACATTTCTGGTAGGCATGCTACAAAAGGTTATATGTGGATATTACCTACTAATAATCTTTATCTCAATATAATTTGATCTAATGTTTCTATTCTGGATTCTACATTTTTCAGGCACATAAACAAGCTGTTGGTAAATGAAGCAAAATATATAGAACAATGAGCAAATATAAAAAGTCCCTGTTCAGTTTTATTATTTATGAATTTAGTCACAGCAATAACAATCTACCTAATTCATGAGCAATATAAAATAAAAATACAGAATCTTCTTGAAATTAAAATAAAACTTTAAAAAGTCTCTGTTTTGGTATTTTTTCTTTATTTTTAAAATAATCCCAGTGACATGAATACTTCTGCACCTAAGACACAGATACAGGCACAGACACAGATACACAAACACACACATACACACACACACACACACACACACACACACACACGCACACGCACACGCACACACACACACACACACACACACACACACACACGGTGTGAACACAAATACCCCCTTTTCATCCTGGAGTACATTTTTCATGTGATATATATATTTGAAGTTATTTACATTTGAAATTATAGCTTACGAAACCACTCTAGCCAATCTTCTCACTTACAACCCAGTTTTCTCAAAAGAAGTATGTTTCAAAATGAGGCGAGAATTTCCTAGAAAAATAACATAATATCATGTGTTATTTAAAAAGATTAGTACTGAGAATGCAAAGAAACCAGTGAAGATGATTAAGTGTTAATATTCCCCCATGAAAAGTCAGAATGAATATGTGCAAAGTCCAGGCAGATAAACTTTAAACAATCTTGTCAGAAACAACCTCAAATACCAGAGATGAGACATCTTTGCAAGTATAACTCTTTCCTTGAATTCATTCTGTTTGACCTTCATGTACATCATTCTTCTACATTCTCACTCTCCACAACTGAATCCCATTTAGGTATGACTCAGTGCCTTATTTACTTCACTGATTGTATTAAGCCCACACAAATCACCAGAAAGCTTTAATTTGGTCTCCATGTGATTTCTGTGCTTCCCAGAAATGGTAACAAGGTATTTTAAATCTACCAGACCATAAGTACACATGTTGCGACATCACTATTTTTTTTTCAAATAAATTACACTACAAATCTAATTTTCATCTTCCTGTGTTAATAGGAGAACTAACCATGAATATGAGGAGGGAGGCAGCATTGTCTGCTGTATCTTTGCCAACACAGCAACAAGGATCCAGCTGGAGTATCCTCCTGAAAAAGTTCCCTAACAACTGGGCAGATTCAGAGCCACCTGGGAGGCAAATACAAACAACAAGCAATGTTTCAGATAATAGTGGTTACTAAAATAGCTATCATGTTGACAACCAAAGACAAATTCAGCATTTCGAATTGAGATCATCATTACTAATATCCAACTTTATACTGATCCCATTTTCTTGCCTAATTTGAGACCATTATATAACATGGTAAATCATGGAAACATATGTGTGTGTGATTAGCCATATACTTATATGTCATATATATATATATATATATATATATATATATAATGAGTATATATATATATATATATATATATATATACTCATTAAATATTTTCATGTACTTAATATTATTTATGACACTAGATCTCACTATGTTTTTCAATAATTTATGGTATTTCTACATTTTTTCAATAGTAATTTGTGACTATAGTATGATCATGTCATTATCCTCACTATACTTTGCAACATTTTTGGTAAGTTTTAGATAAGAGTAATTATATGAAAGGTTTTTAGCTAAATTTTGTTATTAAATAGCAATGGACAATTACTAATCTTTCCAGAAATCTTATATAAAAGAATCATATACATCAGATTTTTACATGCAGTTTCTAGTGGGATACTCCTAAGTAGTACATTGTCTTACAAATTCTCACATCTTGTGAGCAGCAATATGTTAGTCTCAGTCAAGAATTAATATGAACAGGTACTACTGTTTCAGTAAAGTGACCAGTGTTTTTGCATTGTAAGTATATCTTCATTGTTATAGTTTTATGTAGAATAATCCACAGGTCATTTTCAAATACTTACTTCCTGACTTCTAATCCTACTTATGTGATCATTCAGATGACAAAACCTACCTGAATGAAGAAAGCACTTTTTTGTGCGTCTCTAAAGAAAAAGGGCCCAGCTATGTATTCCAGTTGTGATCTGATGCTGTTAGCTACTTCAGCACTCTCTCATTACCTGGAAAATTGCTGTTCATGATGGCTTTCTCTCCTCTACATGATGAGCTGAAATCTGTCTAAAATTACCATGAATCGTTCATAAACTAAGTAGCATTGGATATGTCTTTTGTCCACAGAGAAACAAAATTACTAATATCTCTATGATTTGATATACAGAAGAGACAATCTCTGATGGAAGAGGAAACAGGAATTGTAGCCATAATCTTTTGTTCAAGTCTACCTAACAGGAGACCTTTCCCTGAAAACGGTGATGGTGACATGCTCTCAGTACTGTGATGACTCAGTTCATGAGGAGGCATAATTTATTTCAAAATCAATCACAGCAAACCTAAAAGCAATTTCAGAAATGGAAAGCCTTCTCTAAGAATAAATTAAATACCTTAAATATGTTAAGAAGCCATAAAATCCTAGGGTCAAATTGCCTTTATAATGTACCATGCATTTGCTGAACTTTTCATTTTTAACTGATGAGGTTTTCCAAGGCTGGCAGATTATGAGTGATTTATACAGTGTAAATGTTTATCATCCAGACCAGAATTCCCCCATTATACTATGCTCTGAGTATAAATAATTCATGTTAAAACGTCACAAACACATATTTTCAACTTTTTAATTCTCTAAAATACTTCTGAAATCTTATACAAATTTTTATATTTCACAATATTGATATTTCACGTGTGTGTGTGTGAGTGTGTGTATGCGTGTGTAATTTTACTGTTAGATGTAATGCAGTAACTAAAACTTACACTGATCTTAAGTTCCTGTTTGATTCTTCATTGCTGATATTTGCATGTATTATAAAAGAATTGCCAGGCAGTGGTGGAACATGCCTTTAATCCCAGCTCTTGGGAGGCAGAGGCAGGCAGACTTCTGAGTTCAAGGCCAGCCTGGTCTACAGAATGAGTTCCAGGACAGCCAGGGCTACACAGAGAAACCCTGTCTTGAAAAAAAAAATTCATGTTCTGTAATCATAATAAACTACATATTGAACATTTTAAATTGATTTAAATTTACACTCACACATAGTTAACTGGCTGTTTTAGAAATATTATGTGGGGTTTTTTGCCCTCCTGTATGCCATATGGAAAGAAAAAATTCTTTTCCTTAGTTATCAAAATATATTACAAAAATATTAAAAACTAACAAAAAATAAAGCAAAGAATAATCATCCGTTAAAAGGTGAAAAATAATTTATCCTTGGTTACTACAGAATAATTTATTATATAAAAGGAATAATTAATAAAATATACTCAGAAGTAAGGAAACAATTATTTGCTGAAAGAAAATTCTAAATTATTTTTGTCTCAACTAAATGTTTCTCTAATGTGCACTTAGATGTATGAACTAAGATTATAGTTATAACATGAGAAATATAATCAAAATGGTCATTGATTATCAAAGAATATAAAATTAACCCTGTTTTGTAACCAGTATGTGGTCTCTCTCTCCTGTCTCCAGATTAGACTGTAGAATTCTCAGATCCTTTCCATCACTGTCTGCCTGCACCCTGCCATGCTTCCCACCATGATGATAATAGACAAAACCCCTGAACTCTAAGCCAGCCCCAATTAAATATTGTCCTTTATGAGAAAAAATAATAACATATATAAAATTTTAGAAGCTTGCTTTACAATTAAATATTAACCTTGAGGTCATATAACAATGCTAGGATGTCAGTCATTGCATACTATCTCCATGTTAAGTAGGATTCACTGATTCAGAGTTTTCCATTATTAACTATTAGCAATAAAACAAATCACATTTAAAAATTGGCCCTTCAAAATCTGTTTTGGTGACTCTGAGGAACTGGATGCTTCATTCTATGAGCAGTAGGATGAATCTTTTAACATCATAGCCCTAAGTATGCTCTTAACACGTTTATGTGAATGGAATTTTAAAATAAAGTATAGATAACAATTGGAACTAGTTTGTCTTTTCAGTGACAAGTTTTCTGTTAGATCTCTCTTATTATTCATTGTTGACCAAATTTCTACTTTCTTAACCATGCTGTATTCTCAAGAATTGTGCTTTAAACTTAAAATAAATGCACACAAAACAGAAAGATAGAAATGTTGTAAATTTTCTATAAATTTTGTAAAATCTTTAAAAATGATTTATAAATAATAAAATCACACCATTTAACTTTGTATACCTTATAATAAATTGGTAATATTAAATTTATTTTACACAGATTTTAATAGTATAACTAAGAAGAGATGATCTCTCTCTGTCTCTGTCTGTGTCTCTCACATGCACACAAATACACACACACACACACATACACACACTTATGCAACTGGATCTTTAATGATATAGTTTTCTCTTAAACTTCTTGATATCATTTAATGAAATGGGACTTCCAAAGTGGTTATTTATCCTGCATAGTTTTAGATATTTTTAAATAATATTTTTACAGTATGTCTTGAGATAATTATTTCTACTTGTAAAATAAATCCAATTTCTTTCTAGAAACAGAACAGTAGTAACAAACTTCTCTAAAGCTGTAACTTGTTTCAGGTTCAGCACCCACAACAGACCATCAAAATAACTGGCCCAGAACATCTTGTTAGTATCAGACACCAGTCAAGCAATCTGTCAAGATCCTTCATCCTTGTAAGATATCTAGGGGACTCCATCTGAGAAGCTTATTACATCTCCCATTTTGCTTTCGCTGTGACAACTTCTTTCAAGTCTTACAATTCTGTTGAGAAATATTTTTGTTTCTCGAACTTAGCTAAGAGAAGGTTGGATGCACAAAGCACAATCTAAAAGAAAATTATTGCAGTTTGAAAATAAACCCTCATCGCTTCAATGAGGAAATATGTGCAGACTTCATAAATTCCTCCCACCTAATTTGTTGCTTTTCTTTGCCCCCATCTACTTTTTTAACCAAGGTAGACACTTAAAATCTGAGTGCATTTGGTAAGGTTGATTTGGCAAGAAGATTGACACATCAAGACTTGGAAGATAAGTGGGTCAGACATCGTTGTTTTCTGCTCTAATCATGGTCATGAAAGCACTGGGTGGCAAAGTAACATGTCAAGAGTGCACTGATAACATAACTGCGAGAAAACAATGCATTCTATAAGCTATTGAATATCTTCCTCACACTTTATATTATTTTGCAAACTTCTCTATAGATTCTGATATCAGACATATCACAAATGCTTCCATAAGTGATTTTCAACATTGAAATAATTTGTGGTAAAGCTATGATTTTAATGTGTAAATATTTAGTTGTATGTTTTAAAATTTTGCCTTTGTATTAATATTCAAATGTTAAAAATCAAAATCTATCTTATCATTAAAAAATATTTTTTAGTTTTCTTTGAAACTTGTTTATTTTATACAAACAATGTAACCAGGTGTGGTGGCGCATGCCTTTAATCCCAGCACACACTCGGGAGGCAGAGGCAGGCGGATCTCTAAGTTCGAGGCCAACCTGGCCTACAGAGTGAGTTCCAGGACTGCCAGGGCTGCACAGAGAAACCCTGTCTCGAAAAACCAAAAAACCAAAACAACAAAAAAAGAAACAAACAATGTTATTTATACTATAAAATCAGCAATCAGCAATAAAGAACATCTTTTCAGACCACTATTGTCATATCTAGTCTATGAACAGACGCAAATGATTGCATCAAAAGCTCTAGTAGTAGACAAAGTGGTACATGTACTAAACTTTTGGCGTTATTTTCTCTTCCTTTCAATATCAGTCTCTTGACATTGTTTCCTGCCAAACTAATTTATATTTCCAATGTGGTTTTGTTGTTTCTTCTTCTAAATCTGATTTAAATGGTCCATAAAAACAATTCATTTGACTAGATTACTCTGACCTTCATTATCCTAAAAGTATAGCCACAATAAAATATAAAACAGATCAATGTCTTCATCTGTGCAAGTATTATAACAAAACAACGTTCAATGGGTAACTCACAAAGAATGGAAAGTCACTGCTCATAGCTCTCAGTGCAGGAAGGCAAAGTTCAGAGAGCTAGCAGACTATGCCCTATATTTATTAATTTTTTGTTCCTTGCTGTGTCCTCTGAAGACAAAGGGGGCAACATTCCCCCTTACCTCTTGAAAGAGCACTAATTCTACATATAAAATCTGATTTCCATGCCTTCACCATCTTCCAAATCTTCCATTTCTTAATATCATCTCGGCAGGAATTATGTATCAACAGTGAACTATGTGGGTAATGGCAAAAATAAATCTAGACTCTTAGAAAACATAAAGAAACAATTTCCCAACAACGAGTGCTTAACCAAAGAAGGGTATTAACACTTAATTAGATTATCAGACTCAAACCGAGACTTCCACATATCTAAGAAATCCCATTGCAGATTACTTTTATCAATGAGAACTTTAATTCACTCTCATGAGAATGGAAAAAAGAAAAGATTCTTCTTTAATGTTTGAAAATTTGTGGGGAGAAATACAGCAAGAGACTGGATCCTAGGAACATAGCATAACCCTGCTGATTTGTGGGTAGTGTCCCCGGGTTTTCCTTGCAATAGCATATTTGTACCCCTGAAATGTCATTGCAAGTTGTAAGAACACTCAATTCAGAAGTAATCGCAGAGAAATCCAAAGCAAAAATTCTGATAGAAAGTCATATTTTACAGTAAAGTTACATTTCCATTGAAGTTATACCAATGCCATAAAGCTCTCGACTGTAAATTATATATCCTCTTTCACATCATATTTCAATCCAGATCATAATTTTTCATATGACAGGCATTCAAAACTTGAATATAACATAAAATATTACATGGTAAGAACTCTCAGGAAAAAATATTTAATTAGATGATATGGCTCAGAGTGAAGCCTACAATGAATTGCTGTTTACGGATCTATTTTTATTTCCATTTTATTGAATAACAATATAATCAAAATAAACAATAGACCACTGATGGGCTTACCTTCTTGAACAGCTTGAAAAGGGTTGTTGCCATCAACAAATGTCACAGAAAATGTGATTTTCTCAGTCTGTAAGATTTCCTCATTCTGGTTGAGGTCACCAACTGCTGTGCGGAATACCTCATCATCTTTTTTAGCAGATTCATCAAAAATTGCTCCTAGAAAGAAGTGAATGTTTCTATTAAACAATAACATTAACATTGTCATGACCTCTGATAATATTCCTAAGACACATGTACTTGAAAACTGTTTACTTCCACTTAAAGATGTAGCTATATTCACCATAGGTATATACTGCCCTATCACTGAACATGGATGTAACTTTAATTTCAAGTGTCGATGAGGAATGGTACTTTAAACTGTTGTTGCAGGGAAAGCATCCTGAAGACAGTTTTATATGCTGTTGCGTTTTAGAATTTGTAGGAGAGTGGTTAATACAGCGTAACAGTGATAAGAAAGTTTGGATATCCCAGAATATTTTTTTTGTGTGTCACTAATTCAGATATACTTTGGATATTCCTGAGGCCCCACCCCCAGACTATACAGAGTTTCAAATTCTATTGTCAATTTAATTGTTCCTGAGTTTCCTGCATTCATTTTCCTATCCAGTTTTGAATAGGGTTTTCATAACCCTTGACAGTAGTGAACTCAACATCATTTACAGAGAATTCAGACATATGCAAGCTTTTGAACTGACAAGAAACCTTTTCTTGAAGCATTGAAGCACTAACTAAGACACCTTCACACACTCACTATAATGACGGCAGTGAGTTTCACAGTTCACCCTTAACAGTTGTTTGCCCACATCATCATAGAAAAGCACAGGTGTCCCTAGTGCATACTATTTGATTTGAAATCCCATTTTCTGCTATTTGTATACTGAATGCCTCTCAAGAAAGTGTTCACACTGTGAATCCCAAGTTGCAAATTTATAGTCAGCAACAGAATGAATGTATCTATGAGCAAAATAAGTACTAAGGTCAATGTGTAAATAGGTTATGAATAAATTGGTTATTCTCAGTGTGTTATTGTTTTCTTATATTCAAATTCAAAGGTATGCATGAATCTGGAAGATATTATACTCATGCTGCCTGACTTCACCTACATAGACTATAAGGAAAACCAAACGAAGAAGAACAAAGTGCTGAGTTTTGTGCCAGGCAAGGGACTAAAGAAGCAGAGAATGGAGGTGAAGGGTGAAGATCTCCAGGCTCTTGCAGAATTTACATAGTGACTATGAAGGAGAGAAACAGGCGGTGCAGAGGAATGATATAAACCCCCAGTCACTTGCAGGCCTCACAGAGTCACTGGGGATAGATGAAGCAGGAAGTGGCAGTGATTTGCAGACTTCATATAGGCACTGGGAAGGGTGGAGCAGGAAGGATAGAGGTGAAGACACAGAGAACATGAGGATTCGAGCTTCAGTAATTTATTATGGGTATGTGCTATAAGGTAGGCTTAGGGTGCAACAGTACAATCTCACAGGCCCACGAAGTAACTGTGGAAGATGCTGGAGATATAAATGTGCTCTGCCATCAAAACCACATCATTATGAACATAAAATCAAATGAGTTAAGTCATATTTCTTAAAATATATTATGAAATACAGGTGTTTTGTAAGACAGAGGTTTTCATAATACATATCTCTGATAGTTTCTAGGTTAATATTTTTTAGTACAAGAACTATATGTACTTTTAAACTAAAGATTCAGAACTAGATATGTACCACATATTTGACATGGGCCAATTGTCACAATAAGAGCAAGAGCCCTTTCCTTCACTGTAATGTCCTTGTTCCAAATTAAAAAAGGTTGTTGCTTCTGTATTGTACTTATGGGGAATAGCAATATAAAGCAGTTCTTGACACTATTGAAATTCTACAGGTAATTTCCCTTTAAGCATATCTCATTTAATTTATTATTAGTAATGACATTAATTATTTTATTATTCCAACCCTTCTGAATGAAAGCTAGTATATTTTAAACTACCTTGTCTCTTCACTATAAATATTTGACTAATAAAAAAAACATATATATTCCCCAGTACAGGGGAACCCCAGGGCCAAGAAGAGGGAGTGGGTGAGTAGGGGAGGAGGGGAGAGGAGGGTATAGGAAACTTTTGGGATAATCCCAGCACTCAGGAGGCAGAGGCAGGTGGATTTCTGAGTTCGTGGCCAGCCTTGTCTACAGAGTGAATTCCAGGACAGCCAGGGCTATACAGAGAAACTCTGTCTTGAAAAAACAAAAAACAAAAAACAAAAAACAAAAGGAAAGAAAGAGAAAGAAAGAAAGAAAGAAAGAAAGAAAGAAAGAAAGAAAGAAAGAAAGAAAGAAAGAAAGAAAGAGAAAGAAAGAAGCCGGGCATGGTGGCCCAGGACTAAAAAAAAAAAAAAAAAACAAAAACACTGATTAGGGTTAAGTAAAGTGACTAATGGATGACTATAGAGCTAACTGTTGAGCATTTGAGAGAGAGAGTGATTAAAATTAATTAGCATGTAAATGGCATGTCCTAGATATGTCACTCTATAGTTATTGTGTAAAAATTAGTATCCTATTAATCTAATCAAATAGAGCAAAATATTATTTTTGACCTATGCTTTCGTTTCTGAAACATAGAATAATATTTTTTTAGATTTATAATTTTATAAATATTTGAGCAATATTATGTGTAACCTGCTTTTAATTATTGCGATACTGATTCATTTAAATATGAGAGAGTACTACTAAATATATATTAATATTTATACTAAATGTAATTCTATCATGTTGGAAAGATATACTCTTTCCCAATGTGTTAGAAAATGTAGTATCATTTTCTAAAAGTTCATGCTGAAGTGAGTCATTTACTTTAAACAACATGATCTAAGTGTCTGTCCACATGTTTGTATATATATCTGCCTTTTGATGGGACCCAAATGGGACTTTGCAAAGACAATCTGCAAATAAACATTGGGTTCTAACATGTGCCATGGACGACTTCTACTAAGTACCAATTAGACTTTTTTTTTTCAATTTTTTATTAGATATTTTCTTCATTTACATTTCAAATGTTATCCCAAAAATCTCCAATACTCTCCCCGGCCCTGTTCCCCTACCCACCCACTCCCACATCTTGGCCCTGGTTTACTCTGTACTGGGACATATAAAGTTTGCATGACCAATGATGGCCAACTAGGCCATCTTCTGCTACATATGCCTCTAGAGACATGATCTCTGGGGTACTGGTTAGTTGATATTGTTGTTTCACCTATATGATTGCAGACACCTTCAGCTCCTTGGGTACTTTCTCTATCTCCTCCATTGGGGGCCCTGTGTTCCATCTAATAGGTGACTGTGAGCATCCACTTCTCTATTTGCCAGGCACCTAACCCAACATTTACACATGAAACCTGGCTTCATACATTGCAAAACCCTGTAGAACTGATATCAGATTATCCTTTAGGATATGAACTGCTTCTTTAAAGCAAAGGACACAGTCAGCAAGACAAAAAGACCACCAACAGATTGGGAAAGGATTTTTACCAATCCTAAATCTGATAGGGGACTAATATCCAACATCTACAAAGAGCTAAAGAAGCTGGACTCCAGAAAAACGAATAACCCCATTAAAAAATGGGGTACAGAGTTAAACAAAGAATTCTCAACTGAAGAATTCAGAATGGCTGAGAAACACCTGAAAAAAATGTTCAACATCCCTAAACTTCAGGGAAATGCAAATCAAAACAACACTGATATTCCACCTCAAACCAGTCAGAATGGCTAAGATCAAAAATTCAGGTGACAGCAGTTGCTGGCGAGGATGTGGAGAAAGAGGAAAACTCCTCCTTTGCTGGTGAGATTGCAAGCTTGTACAACCACTCTGGATGTCAGTCTGGTGTTTTCTCAGCAAATTGGACATAGTACTACCGAAAGATCCTGCAATACCTCTCCTGGACATATACCCAGAAGATGTTCCAACTGGTAAAAGGACACATGTTCCACTATGTTCATAGCAGCCTTATTTATAATAGCCAGAAGTTATAAAGAACCTAGATGTCCCTTTACAGAGGAATGGATACATAAAATGTGGTACATTTACACAATGGAGTACTATTCTGCTATTAAAAAATGAATTTATGAAATTCTTGGGCAAATGGATGTATCTGGAGGATATAATCCTTAGTGAAGTAACCCAATCACAAAAGAAGTCATTAGAGATGTGCTCACTGATAAATGGATATTAGCCCAGACACTTAGAATACCCAAGATACAATTTGCAAAACACAAGAAAATCAAGAAGGAAGACCAGCTTGTGGATACTTCATTCCTCCTTTGAACAGGAAAGAAAATACCCATGAAAGGACTTACAGAGATAAGGTTTAGAGCTAAGATGATAGGATGGACCATACAGAGACCCCACCAGGGGGGATCCATCCCATAATCAGTCACTAAACTCAGACACTATTGAATAGGACAGCAAGTGTTTACTGAAGGGACCCTGACATAGCTGTCCTGTACAGAAGTGGATGCTCACAGTCATCTATATGATGGAACAGAGGGCCCACAATGGAGAAGGTAGAGGTAGAACCCCAGGAGCTGAAGGGGTATGCAACCCTAGAAGAGAGACAACATTATGAACTAACCAGAACCCCCAGAACTCTTGTCTCTAGCTCCACATGTAGCAGAAGATGGCCTAGTTGGCCATCATTGTGAGGAAAGGTCCCTTGGTATTGCAATCTTTATATACCCCAATACAGCTGAACGCCAGGGCCAAGAAGTGGGAGTGAGTGGGCAGGGGACCAGGGTGGGGGTAGGGGTAGGGAACTTTCAGGATAGTATTGAAATGTAAATTAAGAAAATATCTAATATAAAATATTGGGGAAAAAAGAGCAATGGGACATTTCCTGCAAACAATAAAGCTTAGTACACATATCAAACTCTAATAATTTATTTACTATTTTCCTTCCTCTTAAACTTAGCTTTTCATCTAAGAAAACATGAAGCATGTTGGTAGAAAGACCCATGTGTAGTTTTCTTGAAGAACATCAAGAAACAACGTCCCTAATATGATCCACTTCCCAAATCTTGCAGAGGTGTCCACACTAACATCACCATACACATTTAGAACAGGATATAATATCACATATCATGTATTTACCTCCTAGCTCTTTTTCTCAGATGCAAATGTTAAAAACATACACAGACTATGAACCATTTTTCCCAGGTGTTTGCATTAGAAAGTGTTCAGAGTGAGGTTTCTTTTATAGCCTTAAGCTGGTAGTCAAATTAAACATTTACTATCTCTTAAAATTAAATACACACACACACACACACACACACACACACACACACACAGAGACATACACACATATGCACACCCATAATAAATTATATCTTTTTGTACTTCTGACATATTTCCACTATCAGCAGTAGATATTTTGACCTTCTATTAGATGGAAAAATAGGTTATAAACTAGAGGAAGGCATACATATGTTTTTAAAGTTAAGATATCATATTCATCTAGCTTCAATACATCAAGACATTACCTCAATGAATTCACATTATAAATAAAACTGTTAGTAGGATTTCTTTGTTTAACAAATTGAAAATTATAAAATATAAAATTATAAAGTATAAAATTAAAAAAACCAAATTTAAACAAAGATTATAAGATATAATTGTGATATTATAGTTGATAGTTATCTCAAATCATATTAAAATCTTAATTTTAATTAAGAATTCTTTATATTTATAAGATATTGATGGATATAAGCAACCAAATAATACATTTATGTTCTTGATGGATATTTAAGTAGCCTTAAATCAAGATTTCTTCAGTAAATAAGATGGGTATATGTGTGCATGCATGTGTGTGTGTGTGTGTGTGTGTGTGTGTGTGTGTGTGTATGTCTGTGTGTGAGCATAAGTGCTTAAAATAAACCAGATTGGATCATGAGATCATATCACACAAATTAGCATTTTCAAATATTACATATCACACAAAATAGCATTTTAAATATTCAATAATTCAAATAATTTCAAGTAAAATTATGATTGATTATCCAGCTTGTTAAATCTATTTATTATCCATCAAGTAATATTTTTCTAGTCATTGTTTTTATTAGTATACTAGCCTCTACTCTTGCATTTGCAAGATATGTTGCATGGCCAAACAATGTATTTCAAATTTAGATAATCAAATGACATTAATTAAGCTTTTTCTTATAGGAAATTAAGCACTACCTTATGCAGGATACCAAAGGTCAACACCGGAGTTCAGTGTAAGTTATAATAGTGCTAGCTTTAAAGTGGCAAATATATTTGAATGTGAATTGATTAGATGGCTTATCATGAATCTAAAAGAATTGTTATTTTTTACTTTAAAAAAAAGTTTTATTATTATTCACTTTGGATCCTGATAAAATCCCAGATCCTTCCTCTCATCCCACTTCTACCCTTATAAATGCCTCCTAGAATTGCCTGCACCCCTTCTCCTCAGAACCCCTTGGGTAACACCCCATCCTGGTGCATTTATTCCCAGCAAGTCTAGGCATATCCTGTCCAACTGAGGCTCATTCAGCAGTCCAAGTAGCAGGAGAAGGGGATTTCATGGCAGAGAACAGAGATAGAGAGAGCACCCACTCCACCCACTCCATTAGTTAGGGGAAGCAAAGGCTACACAGCAGCTACACATTTGCTACAAGTCAGGTAGAAAATAATTTTACATTTTCTGTATCCATTCCTCTGTTGAAGGACATCTGGATTGTTTCCAGCTTCTGGATATTATAAATAAGGCTGCTATGAACATAGTGGAGCATGTGTCCTTATTACCAGTTGGAGCATCTTCTGGGTATATGCCCAGGAGAGGTATTACTGGAACTGCCTGTAGTACTATGTCCAATTTTCTGAGGAACCACCAAGCTGACTTCCAGAGTGGTTGTACAAGTTTGCAATCCCACCAGCAATGGAGGAGTGTTCCTCTTCCTCCACATCCTCGCCAGCATCTGCTGTCACCTGAATTTTTGATCTTTGCCATACTGACTGGAGTGAGGTGTAATCTCAGGGTTGTTTTAATTTCCATTTCCCTGATGATTAAGGATGTTGAACACTTTTTCAGGTGTTTCTCAGCCATTCTGTACTCCTCAGTTGATAATTCTTTGTTTAGCTCTGTACCCATTTTAATGGGGTTATTCATTTTTCTGGAGTCCAGCTTCTTGAGCGCTCTGTAGATATTGGATATTAGTCCCCTATCAGATGTAGGATTGGTAAAAAATCCTTTCCCAATCTGTTGGTGGCCTTTTTGTCTTCTTGACAGTATCTTTTGCCTTACAGAAGCGTTGCAATTTTATAAGGTCCCATGTGTCAATTTTTGATCTGTTCTGTTTAGGAATTTTTTCCCCTGTGCCCATATCTTCTAAGCTTTTCCCCACTTTCTCTTCTAAAATTTCAGTGTCTCTGGTGTTATGTAGAGGTCTTTGATCCACTTAGACTTGAGCCTTGTACAAGGAGATAATACTGGATCAATTAGCATTCTTCTACATGAAAAACCCCAGTTGTGCCAGCACCATTTGTTGAAAATGCTATCCTTTTTCCACTGGATGGTTTTAGCTTCCTTGTCAAAGATCAAGTGAGCATAGGTGTGTGGATTCATTTCTGGGTCTGCAATTCTATTCCATTGATCTACCTGTCTGTTGTTGTACCATTACCATGCAATTTTTATCACAATTGCTCTTTAGTACAGCTTAATGTCAGACATGGTGATTCCCTCAGAAGTTCTTTTATTGTTGAAAATAGTTTTTTCTATCCTAGGTGTTTTATTATATCAGATGAATTTGCAAATTGCCCTTTCTAACTCAGTGAAGAATTGAGTTGGAATTTTGATGGGGATTGCTACTAGACTGCTATTAAAAACAATGAATTTATGAAATACTTGGGCAAATTGATGTATCTGGAGGATATCATCCTTAGTG
This sequence comes from Mus minutoides, assembly GCA_902729485.2. Classification (NCBI taxonomy): domain Eukaryota; kingdom Metazoa; phylum Chordata; class Mammalia; order Rodentia; family Muridae; genus Mus; species Mus minutoides. The sequence continues at coordinate 91,490 of LR751103.1, forward strand.
AGGTAACCCAATCACAAAAGAATTCATTAGATATGCACTCACTGATAAGTGGATACGAGCCCAGAAACTTAGAATACCCAAGAGACAATTGGAAAAACATAAGAAAATAAAGAAGAAGGAAGACCAGCATGTGGATAATTCATTTATCCTCTGAATAGGGAACAAAATACCCATGAAAGGAGTTACAGAGACAAATTTGGAGCTAAGATGATGGACTATCCAGAGACTACCCAACCTGGGGATCCATCTCACAATCAGTCACCATACTCAGAAACTATTGCATAGGACAGCAAGAGTTTGCTGAAGGGACCCTGATATAGCTGTCTCATATGAGGCTATGCCAGTGCCTAGCAAATCAGAAGTGGATGCTCACAGACATCTATAGGATGGCACACAGGGCTCCTAATGGAGAAGCTAGAGAAAGTACCACAGGAGCTGAAGGGGTCTGCAACCCTAGAAGAGGAACAACAATATGAACTAACTAAAACCCCCAGAGCTCGTGTCTCTAGCTGCATATGTAGCAGAAGATGGCCCAGTCAGCCATCAGTGGGAAGAGAGGCCCCTTGGTATTGCAAACTTTATATGCCCCTATACAGGGGAACACCAGTGCCAAGAAGTGGGAGTGGGTGGGCAGGGGAGCAGGGCGCAGGGCGAGTAGAGGGAACTTCCGGGAGAGCATTTGAAATGTAAATTAAGAAAATATCTAATAAAAAATGGGGGAAAAAAAAGAAAGAAGTTTTACCTCAAGACTCACCTATACTACTCCTGGAACCTATACCCAAAAGATGTTCCACTACAACACAGAAAACTTGCTCAATTATGTTCATAGTAGTTTTATTTATAATAACCTGAAACTATGAAAAATTTTCATGTCCCTCAACTGAAGAATGAATAAAGAAAATAGATACATCTACACAATGGATTATTATTCAGCTACTAATCACAAAGACATCATAATTTTTACAGGCAAATAAATGGAACTTAAGAATCATGTTTTCTTTTAATGTTTGTATTGGATATTTTACTTATTTACATTTTAAATGTTATCCCCTTTCCCAGTTTTCTATCCAGAAACCCCCTATCCTAGGCTCCCTGACCCAGCTTCTATGAGGGTGCTCATTCACCCTGGCATTCCCGTACACAGGGGCATAGAGCCTTCACAGGACAAAGGGCATCTCCTCCTATTGATATCTAACAAAGTCATCCTTTGCTACATATGCAGTTAGAACCATGGGTCCCTCCATGTATAGTCTTTGGTTGGTGGCTTAATCCCTGGAAGCTGTGGGGGTACTGCTTGGTTCATATTGTTGTTCCTCCTATGGGTCTACAAATACCTCCAGCTCCTTGGGTCCTTTCTCTAGTCCTCCAATTAGGAACCCTGTGCTCAGTCCAATGGTTGGTTGAGAGCATCCCCTCTGTATTTGTCAGGCTCTGGCACAGCCTTTCAGTAGACAGCTATATCAGGCTCCTGTCAGCAAGCACTTCTTGGCATCTGCAATAGTGTCTGCGTTTGGTGTCTGTATATGGGATGGATCCCCAGGTGGAGCAGTCTCTATATGGCCTTTCTTTCTGCATCTGCTCCACACTTTGTCTCCATATTTCCTTGAAACAGTAGCAATTCTGAGTTAAACATTTGAAATGAGTGGGTTGCCCTATCTCTCAACCTGGGGCCTTACCTAATCACTGAATATGGTCTCTACAGGTTCTTACTGCCCTTTGATGGGTATTTCAGCTAATCTTATCCCTGTTGTGTTCTGGTAGCCTCTTGCTTCCCTGAAATTTATGACTTGCTGATGGCTATCCTCAGTTCCTCATTCCCCATTGCCTCACAAATTCCAACCCTCTGTATATCATCCCAATTTCCTCCCATACCTGAACCTGCTCCCCCTTTTCCCACCTTCCTCTCCTCTCTTCCTCCCTAGTGCCTCTTACCCTCTACCCACTGTAAGTATTTTGTTCCCCTTTCTATGAAGTACTTAAGCATCCACACTTTGGTCTTTCTTCTTCTTGATCTTCATGTGGTCTGTGAATTGTATCTTGGGTGTTCAGAGCTTTTGGTCTAATATCCACTTATCAGTGAGTGCATACAATGTGTGTTGTTTTGTAATTGGGTTACCTTATTCAGGATGATATTTTCTAGTTCCATCCATTTGCCTAAGAAATTCATGAAGTCGTTATTTTTAATAGCTGAGTCATGACAGATACTCTTTTGTGAGCATGCACCATAGCCTCAGTAATAGTGTCAGGCCTTGGGGGCCTCCCATTGAGCTGAAACCCAAATTGGGCCTGTTGCTGGACCTCTTTTTTCAAGAGGCAAATTTTTATCACTTCACCACTTCTAACCATTCACAAATGTTCTGAATGGTCAAACCCAAAATTTTTTGAAAGTGGTGGAGAGCATTAGATTCTTCGTAAAATTTTTCATTCTGATGTCTGAAGACTCATAGCTATCTTTTCAGACAGTTTGCCATGGATCAAATAATAGCATCCATGGCAGTTAAGACTCATGAGTACTACCCACTGTCTAAAGCATGCCACAAGAGATATTTCAAGTAGTTTTAGTGATAATCCATTGGGGATAAATGGTGCATTCACCATCCTGTTCATAGGTTAAGAAAATGAATTGCTGACAAAATTAGAGCTTTAGCTTCAGACTCAATGTTCTAAACACTGTGTATGTCACATGAGCAGACTTACACACAAGCAGAAATTATACGATAACACTGTCTCATACTAACCATAATAACATTTTGATGCAAAAATGTGTAAAACCCTCTACAGTAATTTTATATAAAGTTTAACATATTATACATTTCTAAGTAATGAACTTTAAAAATAATTTGGTAGATGGAATAATTTCACAACACATTTATTATGTTATAATTATATATTATTATATTGCATTATTCTGTTATATTAACTAAAACACATTATTAAAAATCTTGCATAGGTATAATTCCTCATGGGCTTCTTCTCTACAGGCTTGCCTAACCAGTCATTCTGCATAATGAGGAAATTGACAAATAAGACTGGTTATCACAGGTGGTGTATAATACTCTTAATACTTTTCCGTATTTTCTTCCCGAATCAGTGAATAATTCCATTCTTCACTTCCTGTGTTGTGATCTTTATTTGTGTCATATGCCCATTAGTCAGGTCCTATACTCTGTCCTTCATCTCTATCTCATGTCCAACTGAAGCAACATCCCCTCAGTGCAAACTTAACAGCCAAGAGCAATGAAGATCTTGTCTAAAAAAGTGGCATTAAACACTATGCAGAAATTCACTCTTCCCTTGCATAGTAGAGAAGGTAATAAATAGGAGGGGGACAATCAGGAGAGTGGACAGTATGTACCTAAGTAAAAGTATGGACATAGGAAGGAAGTATAGATATTTTTAGAAATGAAACAGATTTAACATTTTTCTTTCTGTAGCAATTTACTGTATCTTTTTAATACCAACTTAAACTTCCTCTAAAATGTGAGAAATTGAACTTAACACTAGATGTAAAATCATTTGTCAAAAGAAGAAATGAATAATGAAAGTAATAGAGGGAATTCTGCCCGCTCAGTTGAGTAAGGTACATTGTACACAAAAATAATGCAGTCTACATGTCTAATCTCATGTTAATACTAAAGCCTGTCTTCTGTTTAAATGGAAAATAATTTTGTCATTATGAATTCTCTTAGGTAAGTTGCTTAAAATTAAGCATTCTAAAGTATCTAGGAGATACATTTTTATTTCTAATGAAAATGAAGGCATCATGTGGAGCATTCAAGTGGATAAATGTACCTTTTTTGGTACATCTCAAACCTTATGTTCTGATTTCTTCAAAACCCACTTCTAGCTTTCTTCTCTTTGTTTCATGAGCATGCTTAGAAGGGTGCCATATAGACTCCACCATTTCCTATTTCATGTTCATTGTTAAACATATGGAATGCAATTGCATTAAGGGGCATCATACAGGGATTGTGAGGGTAACACTGAGGTGAGCGTTCAATAATGTACCTAAGTATAGGTACTCCATTAGTAGGCAGCATACAGGCTTTGTGAATGTGTAGCCTGAACAGTATTTCATAAGCATTAGAACAACAGAGATTCTATTTTAACTGTAGACTAGAAGCCATTTTCTTGACAGTGTCCTCATATGGAATCAATGTGGGGCATTATTAGCTGTGATTGATTACTAAATTGACCAATTTTCTTTCATTACTCAAGATTTGAGAGACAATTATATTCATTAACAAGTGCATTAAACATGTAAGATATTCTACTTTAAAATAATTTAGTATTACATTACAAAATACTCTATTTAATATACATTGTTTTCTATGCAAGGCTTTTTGCAAAAAGCTTTACATTCAGAGATAATAGCATTTTTCATATTTATTCTACAGATAAGTGTCAAAACAGTTAAAGTTATCACCTGATCATATTAGAAAATAATTGACATCAAGTAAGGAAGCTTGCACAGGGTAAGGAGAGGAGGGATGGACCCAAGAGATAACTTAGTCATGATCAGAAGTGAAACAGACAGTAAGGATTACAAGGCTAGGCCACCGGTGCCAGAAGAAACCAAGTTTTCTAACAGCACAAGAAGCAAGAAAGGAATTATGCACTATGGGAAATGCTTCACAGACAATGAGTCATATGAGTACAGATGTTTTGGAGTACATGGATTTGGCCAATTGTTTTTATGAAACTAAGTTTAAGCACAGTGAGGAAACCAGAATTTAGTTTGGAATGGACAAAAAAAACTGAATGAAAACGGGGGCATTTCAAGATATTTCCAAGAATGAGCCAGTTTTCAGGATTGTTTTCCCCTCTATCAGTGACCTATCAACCTTGCATGGCATGGCGGGACCATGATGGACAGGTTGTTGTTGTTGTTCACAACTGTATGTAATGTACTTGGCATAGAGGAGGAATTAATTTTGTGTTTGCCTAATTCTAGTGGCAGAACCAGAATTCTGACACCCAATTATACAGCGGAATCATTGATGCAGATATGAAATATTAAACATACCTTTTAAACACACTCAATAAGATCATTAGGAATGAGGGTATGGGAATCTAACAATAAACTATAGAAATCCCTCTGAAGGAAGGAGGTATTACAAATGAATTAAAATAAAGCAGGACCTCTATCCTGTCAAGTTCACAGGTGTTAAAAACAGAAGGAATTTGTACATGGTCTATATACACCCTATTGTTATCTATGGAACAGTGCATCCAATAACTCCATGAAGACAGAAACGTTGATGAAAAAATTTGAGAATGACTTCAGGGGATGCATTAACATTACTGATAAACCTTTAGAGTAGTGAGACCTTCAAGAAATGCCCCAAGACCCAGCTAAACCACTCTTGGGCATAGACCCAAAAGATGCTCCACTATACCCCAAGGACACTTGCCCAATTATGTTCATAGCAGCTTTATTCAAAACAGCCAGGAACTGAAAATAACCTACATAACACTCAACTGAAGAATGGATAAAGAAAATGTGGTACATCTACAAAATGGAATACTATTCAACTATTAGAAACAAAGACATCATGAAATTTGAAGGCAAATGAATGGAAATAGAAAATATCATCTTAAGTGAGAGAACATAAATCCAGAAAGACCTTTATAGTATGTACTCACTTCTAAGTGCATATTAGTTATAAAGTACAGGATAAATCCAAGGACCCAAATAAACAGTGATAACAAGATCCCAAGGGAGGAGGATTATGACTCTCAGAAAGGGAAACAAAATAGTCATCAGAGGGGAACAGAACGAAGGAACTGGGTGGGAGAGTGGGTGAGGAAACAACCTGGGATTTGGCTCAGCTGTGAGGAAAGGGAGTGTGGGACAGGGCTGGGAGTGAGAATGGCAGTGAATGGAGGAATCTCTGGGAGTATCTGGAGATCTGGGATGGAAGAGGTTCCAGGGAGCCCATGGGCTCACCCTAGCTGAGACTCCTAATAGCAGGGTCTATAGAGACTGAAGTGACCACCTTCTATAGCCAGATGGAACTGACAGTGGAGAAAAGGATTCATCAACCCACTCACAAACTTTCAACACCAAATTTTCACTTCCAACAAGATGCACTGAGATAAAGAGAGAACCAGAGATTGAGGGAACAGCCAAACAATGACTAGCCTAACATGTGACACATCCCATGTAAGAGAGCCAATCCCTGACTATTGATAATACTCTGCTATACTTCCTTGTATAACTGTCTCCTGAAAGGCTTCATCTATTTGCAGAAGGAAAAAGGTACATAAACCCACATCCAATCTTCAGGTGATACTCAGAGAATCATGTGGAAGAGTGGTGAAAAAAGTGATTAAGCTGGAGTGCTCACAAACAACACAAGAAGACCTTCATAGTAAACTAACCTTGGTCTGGGGGGGGGGGGCTCAGATAGACTTAACTACCAACCAAATAACATCCCTGCTACATTTTGACATTAATCAATCAATTAATTAATAGAGAAAAGCAGAATGCAAAGCTTCGCTAATAGTTAGAAATATTTGTTTAGGATTGGTGCTTCTCAGAAACATGGCAGTGTCAGTATTACCATGGGCTAGGAAAGGTTACACACTCACTTGGAGTTATTAAGTAGTGATTACTTTCCTAGTATTGTGATAAAATATTATGACCAAAAGCAACTTATTGAAAAAAAAAAAAAAAAAAAAAAAAAAGGTTTTCTGGCTTATGGTTCCAGAAAGAAAGTCTGTATTGGCAGTGGTGCTATTGTAGCAGGTGGCCAGAGCAGAAAGCTTAGAAATCACATTTTAAAGCAAAATCAAAAAAACAGACAGCTACAACTGGAAGTGGGAGAATGCTGTGAATTCTTACAGCTTGCTGCCAATAATTTACTTCCTCCAATAAGGCTGCAGTATCTCTCGACACAGTGTCCAAAACTTGGGACCACCTGTTCAATACCAGTACCTGGAGTTGACAGTCTTCAATCAACCCTCATTCCCGGAAATCTAGTTCATATGTTTAATAGGATGAACTTAATTGAGGTTTACATATATACTTTGGCCCTGAGCTTCTCAGCATGGCAGTTAGGGAGCCAGTGATCCACAGACAGATTCAGAGAGTCTGAATTCTAGTGCTTAATCCTTTAAACATATAGATGTCTCTTTAAGCTTTTTAGCCAGTCATTGTACACCCATATTTGAAATAAAGTTATTAACCTAGAAGTTAAGGATCTGACAGCCCTGAATAGTGATCACCGTCCAGCTCTGAACATAGTACACATTAAGATCTGCTCTGAAAGTGGGCCCTGATAATTCCCCCCAGCTAATTTTCCATCATATTTTTGAAATCCAGCTCCTCATCCTGAAAGGCTATCCTAGCAAAGGTCCCTTATATCCATAGATGGATGCCCAGTTTCCAAATAATTCTCAGAAAAAGCTGTGATCAATGAGTTATTCATCTAAGATGTCAAACATGAAGAAACAGAAGTATTTTTTGTTAAAAGTAACTTCTAACCTATAATTCTGAAACTGAGTGAATACATTGTGAATCTATGTATTTGGTATAGTTTTATTTTATCTTTAGTTTGTACTTTTTACTAAAAAGTAATTAAAAATGATTATTATTATTATTGTTGTTGTTGTTGTTATTTACTTATTCAATTTATATCCACAACTGTCCCTTTCCTGGTTACCCCCTTCCACAATCCTTCCCCCATTCACCCTCCCCTTTTTCTCTGAGCAGGTGGAGGTCCCTGTGTATTCCCCCACCCTGGTATATTAAGTGTCTGTGAAGATAGGTACATCCTTTCACATTGAGGCCAGACAAGGCAGCCTACCTAGAATATTATATCCCATTTACAGAAAACAGCTTTTGGGACAGTCCCCTGTTCCAGTTGTTCTGGACCCACATGGATACCAATCTGTGTATCTTGCCTCACAATCATTCACTTGGGTCAAATGCATCATGCTTTTTATCTTGTGGTTTGGCATTTATTATAGCATCAGATCATATACTTTGTAAGAGGATAGGAAATATGTACCCACAATGCCTTCCAATATGAAATATTTACTACTAAGATTGCATTCATTATTATTTCATACTTCAGAGTTCTTAGGTACCTAATTTCCTCAACCAAATAAAGTATCCAAAACTTTCAAAAGAATAGAGGATAGGATGTATCTGAACAACTAACAACATTTTTCACCAAGTTGGGGAAACAAAATTCGCTACAGAAAATCACTGTGACAGGGCCGGCCACTGTGGCAATTCAGAACTACTCCAGAAACATTCAACATTCCTCTAACCACAGACAGCTCCTTCTGTTCCATGTTCTTTTAGTATGAGAGCCTGGTATGTGTGAGGTGCAGTGCTCTGTCTCTTTGCCATGCACACCCATCACCTGAACTCAGCTGTTCCTGCTACACAGTACACAGGCTCCCTCAGTGGTACGTGGACTTAATGCTGCCTATTGCTTTTAAAGCTCTTTTCCTTCCTTCTATAGATTCCTCTCTTACTTAGCTGAATCAGATATTGCCACAGGGGTCTCACCATTTAAAAATCCAGTCTTTGTCAGTTACCTATTTTACTTTCCAGAGTCATTTATACATAAGACACATAGCACTATCTAAGGATCCATATGGTAACTTTCATTGCCTGCCTCCTAATTATTTTGCAGTTTGTGGAGTTAAGGGTTGCCTTTGTTCTGTTCACTATTTAATTAGTGGTGAGAAATAAATCTAGTGTATATGAATGAATATTTGATGAATAAAATGATATTACATATTAGAAGCTACCACATATTATTCTATTAACAACATAATGCCTTTGTGAAATATTTAAACTATGTACACACAGGTCTTAAATAAAAACTGATACCAAGAGATCAACATATAAGCTTTCCTGTTTTTTTTTTTTTTTACTCTCCCTTGTTGGTAGCTTTAATATGGCACTAAAAATATGAAAGAAATGATCTGAGAAGCTTTATAATATACTACATTTTAAAAAATAATTAGATATTATTTCAGCATATAGTTAGTTAATGCAAAGTATCATTTTATTTTTATGATAATCTTGTTAATTTTTACTATTAACTTATGCACTTTTATTGGTTTTAACACATTTCAACAATAAATACAGGATTTTATCCACATTATCATCTGCATAAATATTTTGTATCATATCATCTATAAACTAATGTTATAGAGAAGTTCATTCTCAGTTAACAAACTGGTGATTAGAAGCAGTTCCAAATAATCCCATCTTGTGATGTTTTATGATGATGGTGACCACCATCTCTTACTAATTCATGTGTTCAAACTTTCAAAATAAGGCTTCATGAGATCTTTCTGTTAGTAGCTTCTGTTGCTTCCTTTTTATTGAAAATGTTTTCTTATACAATATATTCTGATTTTTAGTTCCCCTCCCCTCATCTCCTCTCAGTTCCTCCTCATCTCTCTACCCACCCAACTCCAAATCTTTTTTCTTCTTTCTCTTCTCTCTCTCTCTCTCTCTCTCTCTCTCTCTCTCTNAAGAATAAAGTGATGCTCTGCCCAGGCAACACTTCACAGAGAGGAGTACAAGGCTTAACTGCTTTTAATAGTGAGTTTCTTGACCACAGCATGGAAATCTCTTGAGTACTAGCTCTGGACATGCAGGTTGCCTTAGCATGAAACCTTGTGACATGTGCCAGAAGTAAACACCCTTTACCATATTTACAAAAATTATATTACTATGTTCTTAAGGTTACATGGAATTTATTCCTTTAGTATTGGGGAAAAAAAAAACACAGTCTATGCAGGGTTACTTTACACAGTTCAAATTAATTTTCCTCTTGTGCCAGAACAATTTCTTCTCTGAATATGCAGAATAATGTTTCAGTGTACAGAGGGCATGGAGAGTCAAAGAAATGTCTCCACATGATGTTTGCACTTCAGAGAAACTTTTTTTCCATCTCCTGCCTCTGCAAAGGAGGCGCATCAGCTGGAGACTCAAGATTGAGTACAGACAAAGTTAGGCAGAGCGGGGCTGCATCAGCAGTGTTCTGACATGCTGCCAATGCATTTTCTGGCTCTCTCTAACTCACTCCCTTTTCTCCTTGGAAATTATTTCATTTCTCTAACTACATTTAGAGAGTTAAGTGTGATATACGGTAATGACAGGGTGTTTCATTTGCCATCTTAAAAACCAGAAATATTTCCATCTTGAATTGAGAGATAAAATAACTTCTGGCATCTTTTTTCCTGACTATGAAAATCATGACCTTTTGAGATACAGCATTTTAGATAGTTTTCACTTTGTTTTAGGAAGCATTATATTTAGCTCCTGAAATTAAGTAAATGCTTCATAATAAAAATGTAACAGCTGCTGAGCATATCCAGAAAATTTACTGTAATATTCCAGGCATTTAAAACTGTCAGCAAATAGCAGATATTTCACAGAGGTGCCTAACTCAGATATAAGACTGCATAATATGTAAATTAATCCAGCTTACACCTAGGTATCTACCCTGTGCACTCCATCAACAGGTATAATGCATCCCATCATACCAGACATTTATCTTGGAGAAAATGGAATTAACAAATATATGGTTCTTCAAACCATCAAATAAATATTTATAATAAATCTTCTCCATTCTCTAAAACGTATTATGGATAACTCATTAGTGTATAGAAGCAATTTGTACTTGGGCTCTACAATGTGTGGGGAAAAACTTAATTACTTTCTTTTCTTTAACACATATCAAATGATGTTTCCTTAAGCCAGATACAGTAACACAGAGTTGGCACTATTAGTATTATATAAAAGGGTTTTATAATTTTGACTTTCATATATATATATATATATATATATATATATATATATATATATGATAATTAACTATTTTTCTGTGAACATTAAGCTATTGGCTTTATACTAATAGCTTGTTAGGATACTCTTTAAAAATAAAGTTTCTATACAAGAAAAGCCAAATATATAAGTAAAAAGAAAAGCCGTCAGGGAATCAAAAATCTAAATGGTGAAAATTTTTGAAAAAATTAGAGTGCAGACAAGATCGGGCACATTCAGGGTGGTATTGCCTTAGACAAAAACTGGTATGATAGTTTTTACTTTTTTTTTTTTTTTTTTTTTTTTGGTTTTATGAGACAGGGTTTCTCTGTGCAGCCCTGGCTGCCCTGGAACTCACTCTGTAGAACAGGCTGGACTTGAACTCAGAGATCTGCAGATCTGCCTGCCTCTGCCTCCCAAGTGCTGGGATTAAAGGCTTGCGCCACCACACCTGGCTTAGTTTTTATTTTCAGATAGAGATATAGATATAGATGATAGAGATATAGATATATGTCTCAACTATTTCCTATGAGACTTGAGCTATTGATTTTATACTGATAGCTTTTTAGGATAGTTTTTAAAGATGAATTTTTCTATACTAGAAAAGACAAATGAATAAGTATAAAGAGACGCTGGAAACAACCTAGATGTCCCACAAAAGAGGACTGGATACAGAAAATGTGGTTCATTTACAGAATGGAATACTACTCACCAATGGCTGAGAAGCACTTGAAAAAATGTTCAACATCCTTAATCATCAGGGAAATGCAGATCAAAAAACCCTGAGATTCCACCTCACACCAGTAATAATGGCTAAGATCAAAAATTCAGGTGACAACAGATGCTGGCATGGATGTGGAGAAAGGGGAACACTCCTTCATTGTTGGTGGGAATGCAAGCTGGTTCAACCACTCTGGAAATCAGTCTGGCGGTTACTCAGAAAATTGGACATAGTACTACCGGAAGATCCTGCAATACCTCTACTGGGCATATATCCAGAAGAGGTTCCATCTGGTAATAAGGACACATGTTCCACTATGCTCATAGCAGCCTTATTCATAATAGCCAGAAACTGGAAAGAACCCAGATGTCCCTCAACAGAGGAATGGATACAAAAAATTTGGTATATTTACACAATGGAGTACTACTCAGCTATTAAAAACAATAAATATATGAAATTCCTAGGCAAATGGATGGATCTGGAGGCCATCATCCTGA
>LR751103.1:106557-133781 GCA_902729485.2 Mus minutoides
CCAGACCACCCAAGATACAATTTACTAAACACATGAAACTCAAGAAGAAGGAAGATCAAAATGTGGACATGTCACCCCTTCGTAGAATTAAGAACAAAGCACACATTGAAAGAGTTACAGAGATCATGTGTGAAGCTGAATCCAAAGGATGGACCCAATGACTGCGGCTGCCAGGATCCATCCCACAATCAGCCACCAAACATAGACACTATAGCATATGCCATCAAGATAGTGCTGAAAGGGCCAGGATATAGCTGTCTCAGGGGAAACTATACCAATGCCTGGCAAACATGGAGGTGGAAGCTCACAGTCAGCTATTAGATGGAACACAGGGTTCCCAAGGAAGGAGCTAGAGAAAGTACCCAAGGAGCTGAAGGGGTCTTCAACGCTATAGGTGGAAGAATAACCATGAACTAACTAGTACCTCCTGAGCTCATGTCTCTAGTTGCATATATAGAAGAGGATGGCCTAGTTGGCCATCATTGGGAAGAGAGGCCCCTTGGTCATGCAGACTTTATATGCCCCAATACAGGGGAACGCCAGGGCCAAGAAGTGGGAGCGTGTGGGTAAGGGAGCAGGGCCGGGAGTGGGGAGGGTATAGGGAACTTTCTGGATAACACTTGAAATGTAAATGAAGAAAATATCTAATAAAAGTTGAAAAAAAAAAAAAAGAATGACAGCACCTAACCCTCAAAAGACTAGAGGCTCCATGAAGTTTAAGGTGAGGTGAGTTGGAGGGTGGGGACATCCACGTGGAGACCAGGTGGGCTGGGAAGATGTGTGGGATGTGGAGCAGATGAAAGGTGGATGGGAAGGTGGAAAATGGAATATAAAGTGTAAAAAATAAATTAAGAATAAAATTAATTTAAAAATTAGAGTGCAGCTTTAGAAATGAATAAATAGCAAAATAGACCAATATGATGTGCTTTACTTATCAAAAGGGATAATAAGAATTTTTTAGATATGAAAATGATAGATGTGACAAATTGAGGAACAAACAGAAAGAACATAATATGTAGATTGGGTAGATAGATAGATAGATAGATAGATAGATAGATAGATAGATGCACATCATAGGTGGCAGGTACAAATAGATGAATAGAAAGATGATATATGTATATATAGATTATATATAAATAGATATATGTAGGTACATAGTTATCTACATACATAGGAACTGATAGATGAATATGTATGTGATAGATGATAGATGGATGTATGGATGCATAGATAGAGAGAGGATAGAGAATAGATTGACAGGACTACATAAACAAAGATTATATAAAAATTAGATGTAGACCGGGTGTGGTGGTACACGCTTTAAATCTCAGCACTCAGGAGGCAGAGGCAAGCGGATTTCTGAGTTTGAGGCCAGCCTAGTCTACAAAAGTGAGTTCAGGACAGCCAGGGCTATACAGAGAAACCCCATCTCAGAAAAAATAATGATTTTCATATTTTTTTCAAACTAAATATCAAAATTTACATTATGATATTACCCATTGCCAAAACAGTAGTTTATTAATCATTTTGAGCTGTGAGGATACCAGAAGTACTCTGCTATGAGCAAACCTTCCTGGTACTTACAAACTTTTTCTCTAACTGAACACAATATTTGGGCAGCTATTTATGAACATGAATAAATATTTATCCTTAAAACAAGAAATTCATATTTCATAAACATAAAACTTTAAATGGCTAGTTTCAATATTATGTGACTCATATATCAAACGCATTGTCCAAATGTTCAGATATGCTTGATGGCCAGTTTTTCATAAAGTTTCTCTCCTTGGGGTTATCTGGCATTAAGTATCTTAAACTGAAAAACTTGTTAACTGCTGACCAGAAGAGAAACCCTTTCCACTCTCTGAGTGCTCACCCAGGTAACTCAAAAGGAAATGTTTAATGAATTGAGAGACTTGAGGTGCCAATTAACATAAGTGAACTATGCAAAGAAGGGTTCAGAACTATACTGCTGGAGCATGTTTTAAAACTGAGTTTGTTTGTATGTACCTCTCTATAATTCCCAACTAAGCATGCTTTAGCCTTAATTGACCTAAATATTTCTCTATTTCTCAGCTTTTATTTTTAAAACTGTATAAATGATCCCCCAAATCCAAATTCATTTAGTTGTGTGCTTATATAAACATTTTATGTCTTTATTCTCAAACATGCTTGTCCCTTTAGAATAATAAATATCTCTTAATTAGATTAGGTGTATCATGCCCACCTGTGAAATACTAAAAGTAATTAAACTTATTACACTAAATTATATGTGTATGTATATCAAAATCTAGACTTAATTGAAATTAATATTTATTTAACCCTTAAAACCTTTTCCTTTTCCATGTAGGAAAAATGTTCCCAAATATTAGAAGGATGCCATCAGCTCTTGACTTTGAGGAGGTTATAAAATTCTAGAGAGTAGAAGACAAAACCACACATTCTAAGAAAAAAATGAAGTATGATAGGAAAAATATGTAATGTTAAATTAATCATTATATAAATTCAAAGAGAGATGGGGAAAATACTATCCTATGAAAGAAAGGCATTTGACTTGGACTTTGAAGACTGTGTGATGTTATGCTATGTAAGATATATTGATTTGACACTGAGAAAAGAAATAAAGGAGAAAATGATTTACTATTGAAGTGACATAAGCATAATGCAATCACTCTGATAGATCATAGGTTGTCCCTTGGACCTAGGATCTGTCTAGCTACACATTCAGGTCTCAAAATCAGCCAAGCCATGGATTCAGTCTCATGGAGTGAGCCAGAAATCTAATTATCACATGGTCTTCTATGCAATAGCATTCACACCACTATTGTAACCCTGAGCATCCTACCAGATCTCTTCCATCTTCACAGATCTCCACTTCGCTGAGAGAGGCACAGCAGAGAACTCCTGGCGTTCTTTCAGGTCCCTCCTGCTGACTTGTGCTGAGGCTGAGGCCTGGCTGTCTTTGATAGGTATTTCAGAGGTATTTCCAATTTCTGGGCAAATTTGAGCATATCCTACTCAAATTTGGTTAAGGTTAATGATCATCTTTATCTTCTAGTAATGTATATAGGACCTTTTACGCCTATGGACTTAGAAAATAGTGATGACAATTCTAAATCAGTACTAACTTAAAATATCCATATTCTATGACTTAATTGTATAAAATTTTCAGAAACAGGCTCTTTCCATCAAATTCTGCAGCCTAGCCAGTAGCAGTAGCAACATCCTATAATGTTTGTGGTTCTTTGAGACCCCAATAACCAACAACTTAATAAGGACAACTCATTCCTGGTGATGACTTTTTATTGGAGTACCTTTGGGGGTCTAGAAAAGGAACTTTTCCATTGTTATAGGATAATTCCATGCAAAGTATATATTTATACATGTATGTGTATAGTTTAAGAAGCTTTTATTAGTGTGGATTCCCACATTGATGTTTTAAAGACCTTCAGTACAATTGTTCCCTTCACATATTGCCTCTGCTACCTGTTCTGTCAACAACCTAATTTTGCTCCATTATTGTCCATTGCCCCTTTCTACAATCTCCATTTAATCCTCTCCTAGGAAGCCTTGCTGCTCTATGACACATATTAATTTTCCTGCCTCTATTGCTTAAGAGGTTCATATCTAAAGTCTCAAAGCTAACATCTTCATATGTGAGATTCTGTCCTTTTATTTTCTGGGCCAGTGGTACCTCACTTAGAATTATTATTTTCAACTCTATTTAGTTGCAAATTTCATTTTTTCTTGCTGCTGAATATCATTAATTTATGTAAATCCACCAAATTTTTATTACCTACCACCCAGTTGATGTGCATCTATTCTACATCGGTTTCCTGGTTATTGGAAATAGAGCACACCCAAATTTGTCATTCCCTCCTTACAAAACTCGAGGTTCATCATGAAAACAAACATTTCACAGTCAAAACTCTGACCCACAGTTGTTACTGTCTGAAAGAACTGCAGATATAGAAATGGAGAGGAACCTGAGGACAAAATGTTCCAGCCACAGGCCCAAAGTGGGATCCAGCTCAAGGGGAGATTCCAAAGCCTGACACTATTACTAAGGCTATGGAGCACTCACAAAAAGAAGCTATCATGACTGCCCTCCAAAAGGCCCAACAGGCTGCTGAAAGAGTCAGATGCATTTATTTGCACCCAACCAATGGACAGAAGCTGCTGACCCTGGTGGTTTAATTAGGGAAAAGCTAGGAGAAGTTGAAGAGGAGGGCCACCCTGCAGGAAGACCAGCTGTCTCAATTAACTTGGATCCTAAGATCTCTCAAACACTGGACCACCAACCAGGCAGCATAAACAAGCTGATATGAGCCCCCCACCCCAAACATATACAGCAGAGGACTGACTACTGGATGTAAGCCCAGTTAGAGAAAATGCACCTAATCCTCAAGAGACTGGAGGCCCCAGGGAGTTTAGATTTATGGTGGGGTGGGGGATGTTGGATGGAGACATCTTCATAGAGGGGTCCATGGAGGAGGTTTAGGGTGTTGAACAGTTGGAGGGGGGACCGGGACTGGAATAAAATTTGGAGTGTAAAAAAATAGCGATAATTTGAGTTCTTCCTTTCCAATTTGTATCCCCTTGACCTCCTTTTGTTGTCGAATCGCTCTGGCTAGGACTTCAAGTACTATATTGAATAGGCAGGGAGAAAGTGGGCAGCCTTGTCTGGTCGCTGATTTTAGTGGGATTGCTTCCAGCTTCTTTCCATTTAGTTTGATGTTGGCCACTGGTTTGCTGTAGATTGCTTTTATCATGTTTAGGTAAGGGCCTTGAATTCCTGATCTTTCCAAGACCTTTATCATGAATGGGTGTTGGATTTTGTCAAATGCTTTCTCAGCATCTAAGGAAATGATCATGTGGTTTTTACCTTTNCCTGAGTGAAGTAACCCATTCACAAAAGAACTCACATAACATGTACTCACTGATATGTGGATATTAGCCCAGAAACCTAGACTACCCAAGATACAATTTACTAAACACATGATACTCAAGAAGAAGGATGATCAAAATGTGGACATGTCACCCCTTCCTAGAATTAAGAACAAAGCACACATTGAAAGAGTTAAAGAGAGCATGTGTGCAGCTCAATCCAAAGGATGGACCCAACGACTGCGGCTGCCAGGGATCCATCCCACAATCAGTCACCAAACATAGACACTATAGCATATGCCAGCAAGATGGTGCTGAAAGGGCCCGGATATAGAGGTCTCGGGGGAAAATATACCAATGCCTGGCAAACATGGAGGTGAAATCTCACGGTCAGCTATTAGATGGAACACAGGGTTCCCAAGGAAGAAGGAGCTAGAGAAAGTACCCAAGGAGCTGAAGGGGTCTTCAACCCTATAGGTGGAAGAATAACCATGAACTAACTAGTAACCCCTGGGCTCTTGTCTCTAGCTGCATATATAGAAGAGGATGGCCTAGTTGGCCATCAATGGGAAGAGAGGCCCCTCGGTTATGCAGACTTTATATGCCCCAATACAGGGGAACGTTGGGGCCAAGCGGTGGGAGAGGGTGGGTAGGGGAGCAGGGCCAGGAGTGGGGAGGATATAGGGAACTTTCTGGATAACACTTGAAATGTAAATGAAGAAAATATCTAATAAAAGTTGAAAAAACAACAACAACAACAACAAAAAACAATAAATAAATAAATAAATAAATAAATAAATAAATATTAAATAAAAAATATTCAAATATCTATAAATAGAAGGCAACTACATGAAAAAGGTGTGTGGTAGGGGAACACAGGATTGTGATGGCACTAACACATACAGTTATTATAGCACATTCTCAAGATCAAGTAGCCAAGGTCCTAACATGAAAGGAGTGTTGATCATGAAGTTTCACCACTAGCTAAGGAGCAATTGATAACAGATGGGAGAAAGAGAGAAAAAAGCAGTTTTTAATTAACAAAGCACTGCAGTGGGCAGTCCTACAACCCAAACTCAACTCTTACGGGTTATTACAAACAAAGAACAATCAGGAAAAAGTTTATGGGCAATGGATATGGGGTGGGTTTGCAAGGAGTCAGTGAAGAAAATTGGTGTATAAATATGAGCAAAATATATTGTATGGAAATCATAAAGATTTAATTAAAATGTAATAAAACTAGTAACCAAGTGGCTTGGAAGAGTAGGGCACACACACACACACACAAAAATGTCTAGTTACACTGACACACTTTTCATTTAATATATAGGAAGTTTTTCTAAGTCTCTGAACACTTTTCATTTAATATATAGGAAGTTTTTCTAAGTTTCTGATAAAACAGCATACATTAAAATTTGACTGTGTTGACTGATTAGAAATATATGTATGTCATCATAATAATAAGACAATGGTTTAGGTAGTCAGTAAAATTAGCAAAGGAGAGCACGCTACTTTATGGTACTTGTACAAGAATATTCTGAACTTATGAAAGTACCTAGAGGAAATATATTATGTGAGAAACTAGAAAAACTAAAATTATACATAATTCTCTCCTCCAGTGCTTTATAAAGCAAAATGATAGCTTTTACAGAAAATTACTTCTACTATTACTAGGCATGGTAAAAAATTTCCCTGATTGTAAGCATAAAATCAATTTTCCGACCCAGGGATTATTTAGTTTATATAGTGTTCACATCTTACTGAGGTACAAAAGTTAATATACATAGAAGTTCTTGAAGGATACCACACACAAACACTGGAGGGAGGTAGTCCTTTTAGTTAATGGCAGAAAGCAATCCCATAGCTTTTCAGCTTCCAATTTTCACCTCTTTCCCAAAGCATAAATAAGACATATCATTCTGATATTATTTTAAAGATTATGAAAATGCAAAAGGGCATATGGTATGGAGGTTATAATTTAATATTTTACAAAACATTTTGCTATTATTTATTGAATATAAGCCCTTGGAATTTCTGAGGTACCCTCAAAACCAAAGAAAGCTGTATCAATGTGACAAGTATTCCTTCTTCAGGAATAAAGAACCTTGTTTGTAATTGCTAAGTACTAGGGATGCCACAACACTGCCTCTATGAGTAAACACATACAACACAGCAATTTCATAAGACAATTTCATATGTATTAGGTAGACTATTATCATTATGCTATTTGCTAGGCTTTTTACATGCCTTTATAACTCAAACTAACTCAGAAGTCTAAAAGATGTGTATCATGACAAGGACAATTTAGTGGGTAGAGCCAAGATACAAATCTAGAAGAACCTTTAGAACTCAGGGAGTTCCAACAATATTGATGGATTGACACTGTGCATGCATACATTTAATTATTGCCTCTCTAAACAAGAATGGGAAGTGGTATTCAAATATAAACTGAACATAAGTATTTTGAAAAATTAATTTGGAAAAAAAGGTTGCAACACAAAAGCAGTGCTTGTTTAGGATTTAATAAAATACTTGTCATTAGACAGTTACATGTTATTTTTGTGACCCACAAGTAGAAAGAAACATGGTCAATTATGTTCCCTACTAGTAGGGGATTACAATCATTAGCACTGGGAACAATCACAAAATCACAGGTAGCATCTGTGTGACATTCTATGCTTATTAGCCTAGTGCAATCTAAGAAATATCATTGTTCTAGAGGGTAGAGCAAAAGCCTGAATTTTTATGTCTTTGGTGCAATAGCCTGCATCAAAATAAAATCAATTTGTACTTGCCAAGACTTCATGTTACAGAGGAGAGAACTCGTAATGATGTTCTTGAGGCAGGAATGGGTCATTAGACTAATTGTGAGGAATCAATTTGAAAGAAAAAGCACTCCCCTTTGAAAACTACAGCACAAAGTTTCTCACAGGAAACAAAAACAAGGATATATCTGCGTAAAACAAAGTTAACCATAGGCAACTTATAGTTGCCTAAGAATATCTGTGGTAAATGGTATCTCAGAACTTGCCAGGTAAACAACTAGAGAACAAAAACTCTATATAATATGCTTTGTAAATAGTTATAAATATAAATATTTTTGAGTTATTAAACTGCCATCACAACACTACTAGAATCCTAGAAATTTCCTGTTTGTGTTAATAGTAACAGATTAATGACAGTTATTGTATTTGAAATAAATAAGGCTGAATATACTCACATGATTATGGAAACAAGAACCGTAAGACAAATCACAATATCATAGTTAACATAAGATATTAATATTTCAAAAAAAGATATTAATATTTCCAGATTTTTAATATTAGAACTAATACAAAAACTGATTGTTAAAATAGATCAATATTTTCTAATATAGTATGTAAACTATACAGTGTAGGTTTGTTCAAGTGACCTAAGTTGTCCTTTACCTAACGTATGCAAGAAAGGTGTGGCTATATAAAAAGGAAGCATGCCTAACAGTCTGCCTTCAAGAAGGAAAGAAAGTAAAGTAAATGGGACCAGAAGTTTCTGTGAAGACAGAAAGCTGTACAAGGTTATTATCCTACTTAGACAGTGACCTCCTCTATGAAGTAGACATCATAGTGGCAAATACAAAATGGAAAGTTAGTTACTGAAGCCCACTATTTTGTCTTGTCCCAAACATTTTTTACATTTATCATTTGGAAATTATTTATGGCACTATATGCACAAAATGGATGGTTTCACATGCAACAAGAACAAAACTGAAAAACAAAAATGTAACAAACACTGAGTGTTGAACAAAATAGATAAAGGACTTTTAGTTCCTTAATTTAGCACTCTTCAAAGACTGAAATAGTGTGTGTGTGTGTGTGTGTGTGTGTGTGTGTGTGTGTGTGTGTGTGCGTGTGTGTGTGTGCGCATGCCTGTGCGTACATGTGTGTGCTGTGTATGTGTATGCATATCCAAACTTCAAATAGGATGTGTGATGTTTCTCCTTATTATCAGAAATTCTATTTTATATGAGGGTATTGCAAAGACATTCCATGGGATACTGTCGTATACTCTTCCTTTTCTACCAGAAGGTACAAGCCATGTTCAAATGAAATGGTGAAGGAGCTGTGATTAGCCGAGACTAGACGCAATGGCCTGCTTTCATGACAATTTGTTTAGAATTACCATGGAAACAAAGCTACAGTTGCTTCCATTAGGCTATTTCAAGAAAGTTTTAAGTGAGTATGGAAGATGAACCCTCAATGTTAGCAACAGCATATCATAAGCTGGGTCATCACTTAAATTTAAAAAAAAAAGAAAGAAAGAAAGAAAAGAAATTGAGCTGAGAAATTCATCTGTCTGTGTTTCCTGACTACAGATATAACATGTTCAAATACATGCCAGTGCTACTGTCATGCCTTCCTTTTTGCTACTAACACAGTAATCCAAATGAACTTCATATGGAAGTGAAAATGGAATGTGGAAGTATGTTCACACATATGTTTAAGTGTGTACATGGGTATGAAGGCCATCCAAACAGACCTCCTCCTTTAGGCCTTTTACCACATGAATCATCTTCCCAGCTTCTCAAATTGCTTCTTAATCATAGGAATAAACAGAAGAATAACATAGAAGATAAGTTATGGTAGTGGAGGCATTATTCTAAAAAACAAAACAAAAACCTAACTTTGTGGTCATTATGCCTTTTAAACTGTTTGGCTGGAGTAATTTGGCAGGGTTGATGATTTTGAAATAGGAAAGGCCCAAAATACTACAAACCGTGGTTCAACTTTCAACAATAACTTGTAGAGTAGAAGCCCATGAGGTTTCATGAGTAACAAGAACATAGTCTAGAAGACACCATGATATTTCATGGCAAAGAATCTGTCTGAACTTCAGCCATTTTCCTGCACATTTAATCAAGTATGAATTTAAAATCTGTTCAAAACTTTCAAGGCAAGGCTGCATCCACTGTGTCATAGTGAATTCTTGTGCTCTTTTGCATGTCCACAGTGAGACATTGAAGTAATCTGAAGAAAACAATGGGAACATGTGCCTTTTGGATGAGAAGGAGGAGGTTCTAAATTGTAGACAGTGTCAGTGCTGATAAAATAGTTATTATTTTTTAAAAGAAATCAGCATCATTAAAGAGAAACTTGGACTTAGCTACTCCTCCTAACATGGAAGTACTTAGATAATATTCCTTAATTACAGACACCGATTTTTGGGAAGAGGAGATCATAGAAAATTGGCTTGAAGATGAACTTCATGAAACCAAAACTCATGAAGCCAAATATGTTCAAAGAAATGTAAAAAAATAAATAAATACCATCTTAGAAGGTTCATTTTCTGAACTTTTTAAAACTTAAATTTATTCATTTATTCCCTTTACAAGCCAGTATCAGCCTTTCCTGCCCATAGTACCCCCTCCCATAAGTCCTCCCCAATCCATTCTGTCCTTCCCCTTTTTCTTTGAGAAAAGGAAAGCCCTCTGGGGGTGTCAATGCTCTTCCCACCTACCCCACCTACCTAGACCCTGAGCCTCCCACCCCTCTGAATTCAATTTGCTTCTGCAGGACTAGGCACAGACTCTCCCACTGAGGCCAGACAAGACTGTCTATTCAGGGCACAGGATCCACAGACATGCAGGTAGGCAACAGGCTCAGGGACAACCCACACTCCCGTGGTTTAGGGGACCCCTATGAAGGCCAAGCTGCTCATCTGCTTTATATATGCAGGGGGCTATGTCCAGTTCGAACTCACACTTTGGTGATTCAGTGTCTAACATCAGTTACTAAAGAAGGTAGAGGTAGGAGGATCGTGAGTTCTAGGCCAGTCTGGGCTACACATTTTTAAACATTCAATGAAAGAATATACTTTCTAAAAGTAGGTGTTGATGTTATTATATTAATAATTGGTCTACTAATACCAGGTTGTATATTTGTATATCAAAGCTCCCCCAAATTAGTACTCAAATATACATGGTTACATTCTACAAAGCTATTGATCCATACTGATATTTAATAACAGAGAAGAATTTTCCTCTTAGGTTAGTGACAACAGTACAAATAACTAGACAAGCACTGTTTCAAGGACATAGGACAAAGGAAGTTATTCCTAAATTATACTGAACAACTGAAGGAACTAACACTGAGAATAATAAGGAGCAGATTCCCAGCCATGATATTTAGTCAAGATTTGACTCAGCTCTTAAGAGACACTATCTCATCCTATGTGAACCTCTTTAAATATATTTGAGATCATTCCCTCCAAGTGCAGCATCAGATTTTGTTATTTACTTATTATTCTTCATCTATCCTACAATATGTATATTTTTTAAATTTACCCATTACACAGAGCTGAGTTTTGAACAATGGGAATGCAAACACTTCAAGAAAAGCATGACTTGTTATTGCAAAAATAGGTAGCTTTACTGTTGCAAAGCTGGTATCTGATATGCCTTTGATGGAAAAAAATATAACAAAAACACTGTGGAGATCAGCAGCTGGAGTCAGGCAACCTACTAGGATCATCCTAAGAACACAGTTTTGGAGAAGACAGAATTTGTGCATGCACTTGAAAACTGAATTAATTATTTTAAAAAATCAATCAACTTGCAGGCAGAGAAATCCTTACATTTGCTATAAAAATATGCTCTCTTGTATTTGCCAGAAGAAAGATAACATTTTAATGTTATTAATGTTTATTCCAAAGTTCATAAAAGAACTATATAAGAAATGTAGACTTTTGGGCACAGGGAATATTTAAATTGGTAGGCTGTTAGTACACCATGAACAACTCATGAGTTAACTACTTATACCACATACACTAAGCAGAGTGACTCAATTTTTACAATTCCAGTACTTAGGAGAAGGATCAGAAAATTGTTGTCATCTTTGGGCACATAAAAATATTAATCAAGTCTGAGAATAAAGAATTGGATTGTATTTATATTTTGTGAATAAGAAACCAATATGCTCAAAAGGTATGCTTTTCCTCCATGGATATTAACACAGTAAATGTCTTTATCACTCTTACATGGATGTGTGTATCACATTTGAATTGAGCAATGTTTTGTCCGTTCTAATCCACACCAAGTGTGTATGTGTAATGGGATTACAAAAAGATTGCATTTTGTGCAATGATATGTATACTATTCTACTTCACTGAAAAAAAAATACTACACTGTTATAAGCATTCAAAGATGGCTAGACAAAATAGAAAGTCATGTCCACAAATAGATTGAAACAATCTTTCAGATTGAGTTTTTTATAGCTTCATTCTCAGATCTGTCGATTAACATTAGTATAGTTAATTAACATACACTGGCATATATATTATGCATATACTGATTATGCAAATATAATTATTATTTTCTGTTCCTGCGACTTTAAGTAAACTGTCTACAGCAAACTTTCAATGAAATTAAGACAGCACATATTTTGGATTTTTTTGTACTATATGCTCTTGCTGAGAGTATTTGCAATGTTGTTATATAGCAGATATTTATGTGCCATTTACAGCATTTCACTTGAAGCTTCTAAACCTCATTGGGTCTATATAAACTAGGCAGAATTAGCAATAAAGAATACTGGGTATCATTCTTATCAGATTATGATATCATACATAAATTATTAATTTATATTTAATAAAAAATATTTGGGTTTGAATTCTGAGGATATTCATGAAAATATAAACAGTAGTTAATAAAATATAATATAAATCATATGGCCTTTCTGTACAACCTGGCACATTTTTTTTTAATTACATTAGTGCACACTATGATCCCTTCATGGGTTTCTTTGTATGCTCATCTTTGACTTCCCATGCCATTGGGTCATGTTTCTAATGGAAAGCATGGTATTACAACTTTTTGTGAGAAAAATAATACCAGAACATAGCAAAAGAGTAACCCAGCTTGTTTATACTAAATGAAAGCCAATGTCATTTTGTTAATTTGGTTTGGGGTGGTCCCTCTTGCAATGAAGGGATAGATTAAGTAAGCAGGCAGATTGGGGCTTGGTACTGATAATTAGTCAATAAATAAGTAAAGTTGGAATTGTTCCTCAGTAACATAAACCTAAAGTGTAATGTAATCCTTAGAGAAAACTTGACTATAACCTCATGAATGGCTTTAAGCCAGAATCATCAAGAAAAGCAATGTATATTCCTGACCACAGAAACCACAGTACTCACTGTTAGAGGCTTCCAGCTTTTGGGTAATCTTTAAAATAACAATATATAATACACTGTAACATAAAAGAATAACTCCAGGAAATTACTTCAAATTATATTTCATTTCAAGTGAAATAATTATACTTTAATCAAAAATCCATGATTACCTAAATGACAATCAAATATGAACTAGGTATCATTTGAAACCTCACCCTCATTCCTGAAGCTTTTCTTGCATTAGAGAAAAAGAAAAGATGCTTGATAATATACTAAAGAAAGGTATGAAATGAAATCTTTAACTCAAGCACATGCCTTATGTTTTGCCCTTTGCTAATACAATTTAATGACTTCTTCTGGAATTTCTGCTCAAGTCCTTTGAAGTTAGTGTCATATTCTCTTATACCAGCCTGCATAAGATATCCACCACTGAGCCTTATACAAAGGATCAATTTTCCATTTAAGATCACATCTCAGGTTAGATTTGGATACTATTCTGGTTGCACTACATGTGTCAGAGATGCAAGATAATTTACAATATGAAAGTAAGGTAGGAAAGAAGAGGAATTAATTCTGAAGGTCACATGCTAAAGAACTCAGAAATCACTGGGGCAGCCTCCGACAGAGGAAATTGCAAAGGTCAAAATGCTTATTTCTCTAAGAAAACTTAAGAGAAAATAATGGAAAAGCTACACAGACACCAGGACATCTGCAGTCCAATGTGCAACATCATACTCCTCAGGTTGAAGAGAGCTCTGTCCTCAACATGGCTGTGAAGGCAAATCTGAGAAGACAAGAAATGCAAATCTGTCAACTTCTTCGCAGGCAAGGGTAAGAGAAATCAGAAGAACTTGCCAGGATGCAATTAAGCAAATTTCATACCAATATTTTTGAAAGTTTTGCTCTATTTCTCCTCATTGCCAAACTCCAAGAAGTTATGAAGCATGCCAGCTGCCTTCCTTTTTCTCACTGTCTCATCCTTCATTTCTTTTGCAGTCTGGTGTCAGCCTTCATAGTGTTCAATTTCAGTAGTTATGAAAATGAAGCTAAGTCTCATTCTTTCACAAAAATTAATTGAGATCACTGTATCTATGATTCTGAAATCATTTCTATAACTTGTTTACATATTCTACCTTAAGCTTTGTTATTTGATTATCCCCCTATGGGTATATTTAGCATGCCATACTAATATTGCAGTAACTACCTTGAAGTCGACATGTTTCTATCAGTGCTCAATGTTTCTACCTTTCTGTCTGTTTCAGTCTTTTGAATATTCACACTCTTAATCCTTTCATTCCCTGTAGGTATTACACATACATACGGGCTTAGATAATCATTAAATATCCTACTTTATTTACTATTTAAAAATTCTTTGGCCTCCAATTTTCTTCCCAATCAAGTGTCATAATGGATTCCATTCTCAAAACTTTTTTTGATTTTTTTGTAAAAATTCCACTTATTAATATTTAATTTTATGAAACATTAATAATCTAAACTTGTATCTTTTTATTAATGTTTTATTGACTTAGATATAAAATAATAAACTGACACTATGACAATTGAATTATACTAGATCATCATCTTAATGATTTTAGTTTGAGAAGGAAATTCTATTTATTTATTTTCCTGAGTAGTTACTGCTATTATCTCACATTTTATGTAATTTTAGTATGTAGGTTTCCCTTCGTGTGTTCCTGTGTTGGTTGCAAGAAGACTGAGTACACATGTTCCTTTCTATGCAGAAGAATGGAGATCAGAGGTCAACCTCCAGAGGTTATATGAGCTGTGGTCTATAATATTATGGGATATTTACCTAACAGACTAGGCTGGCCAGCCAGCACATACCACAGATATACTTGTCTCTACCTCCCCAATATAATAATGTCAGCACATCCAACCCTGCCTGGCATTTTTTTCTTTCTTTTTTTTTTATTAGATATTTTCTTTATTTACATTCCAAATGCTATCCTGAAGGTACCCTATACCCTCCCCCTGCCCTACTCCCCTACCCACCCCCTCCCACTTCTTGGCCCTGGCATTCCCCCTGCCTGGCTTTCTAATGAGAGTTCTGCTTATCAAACTCAGGGTCTTATGCTTGCACAGACTGATGGATCTGTCTCTCCACTTCTTGGCATAACTTTACAGTGGACTACTAATAATGTGAAGCAAAAAATATTCAATATACAGTTTGTGTTCTATCAAATATATAATTACCTATTAACCTGACATGCCCACACATCAGAAAGATAAAAATAAAATGACATAATGAAATTATTTCTGTAGACACAGATACAAATATCTTTAAGTGAGAATTTCTGAAATTGTTTTCTGACCTTGCCTAAACATTTATCAGAGACTTTTTTTGTCCACAAATTCTCTTTCCTTTCTAAAATGCTGTGACCCTAAAACTTTCTTTCCTTTTTGGTCCTTCTCAGGTGGATTTCTGAGTTTGAGGCCAGCCTGGTCTACAAAGTGAGTTCCAGGACAGCCAGGGCTAGACAGAGAAACCCTGTCTCGAAAAACCAAAAAAAAAAAAAAAAAAAAAATTCTTCAATGTTTCTTCAGATTCCTGAAACTTTGTCATAACTGAGTGCTATTAACTCTCTCTGTACATGATTTTATAGGAGTTCCATTAGGAATCTTCTTTCATGGTCTTCATACACATCAGCCAGAATCAGTCTCTACACAGCTAAAAGTGTCATGGCATCCTCCCTAACGACCCATGGCTTTGCTTGTTGCTACTTCACCAGGTTTTAAAATATTATTTTTTTCTTTTCTTTTTTTGTCAATTCTTGACTGTTGTTTACTACTTAGAAACTATGAAAAGTTGCTCCCTCTTACTTAAATTGAGTTAACCCTCATTTCCTATCCCACTCATCATCCTCTAGGTAATCTCTTCCTTTTCAGCTCATGTCTGGACCAGCATAGAAGGCCTCAGTTGTATTAGCACTAATAGAGTTATATAAATCCATTATTGTATCCCCAGCATTTATATCAATGGCTATGCTATGTATATACATAGTGTATGTTTATTGTTTGAATGAAGTTCTTGATAAAATCTAATTTATGTCTCACAAATTTCTGCCACAAAGTTATCTGTATTTATTTCTCACAAGGTACTGCTAAACAGTTTATCTGTCACTAACACACAGTAAGTATTGTTTAGTGTGTCTTATATCTGACCAATTTACAGTCAGAAATGCTAATGGTGATGCTACAGATTGCTAAGAGACAGAATATGGAATAGATCTCCTGTCATAGGACAATATGTCATATGCATTTACACATAGTACTTCTTGTTGAATATTTTTGCATAAAGTTTATTTTAACTGCTGTTGAGATAGAATAAAAGTATTCTATAACTATATGCATATTTGGATATTAATACACATATGTATATAGACAAAAGTGTATGTGTATCTCTATCTGGTGAGATGATGAATCACAGAAACATGATATCTAGAGAGATAATAAGGTAGATAGATGGATGATAGAGTAATAGATGAGAGAGAAAGAGGAGGTAGGGAGAGAGAAAGAGAGATAAAAATGAGAGAGGGTATATGTGTGTATTTGCTTTCATTAAAATTCAAAATTTTGATTCACATATAATTTCTGTTAGACTCAAAGATAATCATTTAAATTCTCTTTAAATCATCAATCATTAAATAAAACATTCTACTAGCTAATGTTAGAAATGTCTGCCCCATAATATTTTAATATGCACAGCAATACGGTACTGCTTTATGAAGATCAACTTTCAATGATCCTCTGTCACTCACAGTGACAAATGTACACGCAATTCTTAAAAATTATTAATTTAATGACTGGATCATTACAGTTGACCAAAAAAGATGAGCAATATTTCAAGCATTATGTTTTAATATTGAGACATTTAATTATTGTGATATAACTATAAATAGCCTTAAATTGTAAATATTCTTAAATTTTTAATTTAACTCATCTATATTAATTTTCATATGAATACTGGTTATTCTACCATAAAAATCTGAATAATTTTTGTAGCATGTATTGTAAATAATCTAGTGTGAATATCTAAAAGAACTGAAATTGCAAGTCTCCACATGACTATACTTGCTCTATGTGGACTTCTTTATACAGTCAACACTTTTTACTTCATGCTTGTAAGAAGACTTCCCATCAAGGGTTTTCTAGAGTAACAACCCATCCTCAAATCACCAAGTGCCCACTATTAGCAGGGATGAGCAAATGGGGTCTTCAGACAGAGCTTTTTACTCCTGTAGACAGAAATCTCTGAAAAGTTGGTCTGCATATTTTTAGAATAAGAAATCATAAATAAATCCACATTTATAAGAAAGTTAGATTAAATTCAGGCTGAAAAACGTTGCTTTTAAATCAGTTCAATTCTCTCGTAAAGCAATTTTGTTAACATCTAATCGTAGATGTCTAGAGAACATCTGTGGAATTGTGATTTAAAAGAATGAGTTTGTGTTTTTTTAATACAGGAATATAAACTAAATATGTGATACAATGTCTCCCTTTTGTAAATGAGAATTTCTCTACCCACCACAGATTATGGTTCCATATTTTACAAATATTCTGGATACACAAAACATAAACTATGTCTTTATATTTAGAGCCAATTAAGCTTTGTCAAAAAAATTAAAAATAGGTTACAAGAAAATGTCTTGTTAGCCATGAAACAATGGAACTAAGCAAATTATATATTATCTATCATTTTACATTATATATGTAATGTCTCCATATACTCTCTGCCTATATAGCAATATCTTGCTCTGACAGTTAAGATAAAATGTGAGATGGTTTACTATCCCACTGTGATGCTTGAAGGCTCCATTAAATTATAACTCAAAATTTTGCCAAGAAACTAAAAAGCTAAGAATGGTGTATCTCATTAGGAGAATAAAGAGTTACTATAGTCTACTAGCATTGTCCTTATTTACATATCAGTGAATTCATGTAGGTGATATAAACTATTAAACAGGTATATTACACATACCTGTTTAAGAAGGACCAGGATCAATTTTTTGATTACTCATGTACTTAGAAAACAATTCTTCCATAACTTTTGAGTTATGAGCATTTCAAACTACATTCTGTATAAAGAATCTTAGAAAAATGCATTAAATTCTAAGATTTCACTCATTAACATAGTCTTTGCAGTCTTAAATTTTAATAGTTTTCCTCTTAAAGACAGTGATGGAATTTTAAATAACTTGTGAGTAACAGAACTCATAAGTTACCAGAATAGCAGTTATCAGTTCCAAAAAGTTATGATATTCTAGAATGAACTCACACAAGGAATGAAGACAAACAAGTATAATACTAGTTTCAACAAGAAAAAAAAAGCCCAAATATGAATGGAGCTTTTGGCATGATTTAATAATGCCTTTATTCAAACATATCACTCTATGGGGTGGTATTTCTTAACCTTGTTTAACCCCCTTTTTTCATTGTTATGGAAGTAGAAGTCTTTGTAAAATATGTAACAAAATGTATATCTAGTCATAGTTTATATACTATAGATAGACAGATGATATCATAGAAGTGCAAGATGTACTAGTCACAAAATTAAGTACAGTCTTTTTTTGGAGACAGAATTCTAATGGTAAAGTCGGACACACAGCATATTACTTCAAATGAGGACACGAGAAATTTCTCTAAATTGTGCCCCCCAAGACACAATATAGGATATTATCTATAGGATGCAACTTGGGAAGAGTCAGAGGGAATGAGATAGATTGAATAAAGAGGTAGATTCCACAGAATTAGGTGATGAGACACATGTAAATGTAGAGGAAGGGGTGACCTCAGTCAGTTACCTAAACGCTAGGCAGGATATCTAAATCAGAGAGCTGAATTGATAATAAATATAGGGTTTGATAATAGAAGTCAAGAAGGGACTGGAGATATGCACCTGGAACAAAAGTAAACACTAGAGACTGGACTTGCTGTCAGTTTTGGTGCCTTATGTTGACAATGTGTGTGCTCTAGCACTATCTGTAATTGTATAGTTATATTTGTTTCTGATCCATGCAGATGTACACATATAGATGAGAAAAAAAGACATATGTCAGACCCTAAAGAAAACTGACATTGGGAGGAAGAGTGTGGTGATGAGTGAAGAACCCCATTGTTTTCCAGTTGGTGAAGCAAGTTTTAGAGGGTTAGAATGTGCAGCCTTGTTGAAAGAACTGTGTCACTATGGATGGTGTTTGAGGAATTAAGGCCTTACCCTACTCCAACTTTGTTCTGTGTTTTACAATTGAGATTCACTGTATGAAGTCTCAGCTTCCTGTTCCTGTCATATTTCTAAATAGACTAAGCCTGTTGCAATCTGCTTTCTTAAAATTGATTCTAATTATGTCTTTCCAACATTCAATTGTATTTTAAATTATTTTAGTTCTATTATTTTTGAGAATTAATATACATAAATGTATTTACATTCCTCCTGCTAAACAGGAGGTGCACTCTTCCATTGATGGTAGGCATGAAAATATGTACAGCCACCATGAAAATCAAAATGGCAGTTCCTCAGAAAATTATGTATAGATGTACCTAAAAAAAAAAAAAAAAAAAAACAGCTATACCACTCTTGGGCATATATCTAAAAAGGATGCTATGCTCTATCACAAAGACACTAGCTCAATCATGCTCATTTCAAATTTATTCATAATAGACAGAAATTGGAAACAACCTAAATGTCCTTCAACAGAAGAATAGATAAACAGAATGTGGCACATTTACACAATAGAGTATCATGAAGTTTTATAAAAAAAAAAAAAGATCATTGAATTTTAGGCAACTGTGTGAAAACAAAAATAACAAACAAATAAACAAAACCCCTCAGAACCAAAAAGATAACCATGGTTTGCACTCGCATATACCTGGATATTAACCATTAAGTAAATAATAACCAAGCTAAAAATCATAGACCCAGATAGATTAGACAAAGAGGAGGGTCTAGGGGTCACCCATTTGTGTCCCTGCGAAGGGAAAATAAAACAGATGTCACTAGTGGACTGGGAGGCAGGCAGGGAGGTTGGATGGGAAGGAGGGAGAGAATGGAAGGAGAGTACAGATAGTTAGAATTATTGTGTGGGGTAGTGTTGGGTATTGGGCTATACACAGACAGTCTGGTCTCCAGTTGAGCTGAGGTCTGAACCCTGGAGTGGTGATAATTCACCTACATAGCATGGTAGGTGTTCCTTTATGTCTTCTGGACTCAAGGCTCCTGTCAAAGTTACCACCCCCCACAGCCCCAACAGGAGAAGCATAGTTGGTACTCACATAGACAATAAAAGCTTCTGAACTTCAGGTGGGGAAAGAAGAGGGAGACCAAGCAAAAGAATTGTTTTCAAGGTCTAGTTCATCCAAGGCTGAAGGCCTGGTTTTATGCATACAGTGAGAAGAGATAGGGAGTGGCTGAGGAGGAAGAACAAAGGTGCACAGAAGGATGAAGGACATCTGGGTGCTGTTTGCAGACTTGAGACAACCTGTATGGGAGGACGCAGATTGTAGGCTTGTGATGTCGTGTGAGTTTTCATGGGATGTTGGCGAGCTTAAGAGCCCAAGGTGTTCATCCAAGATAAGGGTCATCTGGCTCTCACAAACAGCCTTGTGTGAAAGAGGGGGTGACTCAGTTCCCAACAGAGGGTCTTTTGGCTCTCAGGTGGGAGCTGTTGAAAGCCTGATTTCCCACAGCCTGGTTTCCCACAAGGATGGGGAGAAGAAAAAGAAGGAGGAGAAGGAGGAGAAGAAGAGGAGGAGGAGGAGGAGAAAGAGGAGGAGGAGGAGAAAGAGGAAGAGGAAGGAGAAGAAGAAGAGGAGGAGGAAGGAGAAGAAGAGGAGGAGGAATAGGAGGAGGAAAAAGAAAGAAGAGGAGGAGGGTGGGGAGAAGAAAAAGAAGGAGAAGGAGAAGGAGAAGGAGAAGGAGAAGGAGAAGGAGAAGGAGAAGAAGAAGAAGAAGAAGAAGAAGAAGAAGAAGAAGAAGAAGAAGAAGAAGAAGAAGAAGAAGAAGTCATATCCTGTCTAGATAGGTTGGCAGTCTTTTACTTATCTGTCCTGCTTGTTTAATTGTTATCTCCTGTTTCAGTATGAAATACTTAAAAACAAACAAACAAACAAACAAACAAAAACAACCACCAAAATTAAAGTAAAACAAACATAGAACTTTTATTCGAACAATTTTTGTGCCAAAAATTTTCAGACAGTTCGCCTTGTGACCAACTTCAATAGTGCTATACTTGCCTTATTTGTAGTGAAATGTTTTAAATTTGTATTTAGATTTGCAAATAGGAAAGCTATGTCCAATGAATATTTCTTGTTTAATATGATTTTTATCCATTTTGTTTTATTTTTTGACAATTTATAAAGCTTTTTCTTGTATCTTGAGAGCTACATACTAAATCTGTTTAGCAGCCAATATGGAAAATGTCACTAACGCTGATTTCACTGTTATAAACCAGTTTCCTCTGAGCTTGCAACACTCCAACCTGCAGATAGCTCCTTAAACACATACAAATAGTTTCAGGAAGTTCCTGAAACTGAAGAGATGATTAACTAAGTCATGCCCATACAGGCAGTATGCTCAGACAAAAGCTACAAAATCAAAAAAAGCAAGCAGAGCTGGGAAGACTCAGACTAAACCAGCTGCCTCAAAGAAGCCGAAACCAGTTGAGCTGCCTGAAAGAAGATTAGAACAGCTGATTCACTTGGAAAGGACACACTCCAACTTGTTGAGCTGCCTGCAGGCTCTGCAGTGTGCTGTACGTAGGCTTCCCTCCTTGATTGGGATGACATGAATGCTGGAGTAGGCTTGGTGAAACAACTCTATCATTTCTATGATTGCATCTAATCTCACTCATATACCTGAAGTTAAATCCTAATTAAAAACATAAACAAATCAAAACAACAAGAAGAAGGAATTTATGACTTCTGTTTTCATTAATAGGTTTTCCATGTTTATAGCTGTATATGTATGTATTTTACTAGGCACAATATGTGTATTTGTAAGTACTATAAGCTCAATCTGTAAAATGTTACTAGAATATGTGACATCAGAAGTCATCACCATTTAAGCTTCAAAAGGAGGAAGACAATGAATAATTCTATTCGTGTATGATGTCT
This sequence comes from Mus minutoides, assembly GCA_902729485.2. NCBI lineage: Eukaryota > Metazoa > Chordata > Mammalia > Rodentia > Muridae > Mus > Mus minutoides. The sequence continues at coordinate 128,719 of LR751103.1, forward strand.
ATGGACCACAACTACCACATGTATGGCATGATAACTGTAAGGGTGAAATGATATTAATACATTAGCTACAATCAACAGCTCTCCAAATCAGACTTAATATCCACTCAACAAAAGGGAAATTATCTGTCACTAGAAACCTAGTCAACTAATCAGAGCTAATGAAATCATTGATCCTAAGGAAAAACTATCAAATGCTACCTTTTAAAATCCTTCCTCCCTCCCTTCCTTCCTTCCTTCCTTCCTTCCTTCCTTCCTTCCTTCCTCTCTCTCTCTCTCTCTCTCTCTCTCTCTCTCTCTCTCTCTCTCTCTCTCTCTCTCTCTCTCTTTTCAAGACAGGGTTTCTCTGTGTAGTCCTGGCTGCCCTGGAACTCACTCTGCAGAACAGGCTGGCCTCCAACTCAGAATCCACCTGCCTCTGCCTCCCAAGTGTTTGGATTAAAAGTGTGTGCCACCACAAATCACATATCACATATTAGTAGCAACTTCTATTGAGGCTTTCACTAATACCTGATTTCTTTCTTTATTTTTTAATTGGATATTTTATTTGTTTACATTTCAAATTATATACCCTTTCTTGGTTTCCCCTCTGCAAACTCCCTATCCCCCCCCCCTTAACATGCTTCTAAGAGGGTGCTCCCCCACCCATCCTACCACCCACCCACTCCTGCCTCACCACCCTAGCATTTCCCTACACTGGGACATCAAGCCTTCACAGGACCAAGAGCTTCCCCTCCCATTGATGCCAGGTAAGGTCCCTTCAGCTCTGTAAGTCCTTCCCCTAACTCCTCCATTGTGGTCCCTGTGCTCAGTCTGATGGTTGGCTAAAATCATCCATATGTGTATTGGGCAGAATCTGGCAGAGCCTCTCAGGAGACAGCTGTATCAGCAGACAAATGGATGGATCTAGAAAATATCATCCTGAGCGAAGTAACTCAGTTACAAAAGAACACACATGGTATGTACTCACTGGTAACTGCATATTAGATAAAGAGCGTGGAATACCCACAATACAAATACAGACCGCATGAAGATCAAGAGGAAGGAAAACCTAAGAGTGGATGCTTCCGTTCTACTTAGAAGTAGGAACAGTATAATCAAGGGAAGTAGACGGTGGAAGGGACTTGAGAGGAAGAGAGGAAAGGGAGGGGAGAAGAGGGGCTGAATCATGCATGGGAGGAGATGTACAGAGGATCTGGAAATTGAACAGAAGTGTGTTAGAAATGTGGGATAGAAAATTGGGGATAGCCACCAACAAATTCCATTTGCCAGGAAAGCAAGAGCCTCCCGGGATATCACAGGGATGACATTAGCTGAAATACCCCACAAAGCAGAGGGAGAACTTATCTAGATCATATTCAGAGGTTAGGCATGCCCCTTGTTTGAGGGATGGTATCACCCAACAAACTCCAAAATTTTACCAGAATTGCTCCTGTCTGAAGGAAGTACAGGGACAGAGAGTGGAGAACAAACTGAAGGAAAGCCATCCAGAGATTTCCCCACCTGGGGATCCATCCCACATGCAGACACCAAACCCAGACACTATTGCTGACACCAAGAAGTGCTTGCTGACAGGAGCCTGATAAAACTGTCTCCTGATGTCTTATATAATGTTTGTAGCATGGAAATTAGCTGCAAGCTGTGCAGGATGAGTTATAATACCACACAACGAAAGCAGCAATTTCTGTAAGTACATGAAGAAGTTCACTCTCAGAGTCTTTAACTATTAGAGCTCCAAATCTCTTTACAAATGTATAAAGCAGAAGTGTGACAGAGACACCGACTTTCCAAAAAAAGTCTTCCTTTCCTCTGCTGGCTGTACAATTTGAAATATAAAACTTTAACTCACTAAGGTACAATTATTCTGTCTCCAAAATGTATTCGAAAGTATGTTAAGAATATACATTCAGTTCGTGATCCAAATCTGCCTACAATTATTCACTCACAAAACTATTAAAATCATTCTTCTGAAGTTTACATTGTGAATGTAGAATAAATCTGTCATTCTCAATAAATATTTTAAGTACTAAATGGCCATGAATACGGGACAAGCAATGTTTAAACAAGAGAGGTGTCTTTATGAGAAAAGCAGGCTCCTAGCTCATTACAAAGTTCCACACACTGAGATGTAATTTGAAAAGGGAAGTGTTTAGCTATCAGAGCAGCTGGTTTGAAGTGAGGGACTTTGATTTCAGGAGAGCATCTATGAAAAGTTACCTCTAAGTACCTTTGTAGAATACTTTCACATGGCATTCCTGTTCTGAAAATTAGTTATATAATTGTTCTCACTGTCAAATCTCATGTAAAGAGAATAGTACTTATAAGTGATTATTTTCATTTATTAAAAAAATAGACCATGATAATAGCCTGAAAATAAAACAAGGCAGCTTTTGAAGCCTTCATTTCTCCCACTGATGGGCTACATACCATTTTAGTTTAGGCATTGATAATAAGGAGTACCGCTTCTTGCTTGAATGCTTTCTAAGTTTTGAAAATTCTTGTATTTCTTTTTGTTAAAATATTCTTCTGCCATTTTACAAATTGCTCAATGCATACTGACCACTCTTATCCTTTCTTCCTTAATACTCAGTTCTTCCCTTTATCCCTAAGTTTTTAATCAGTATATTATACTTGATTATGGGAAAAAGTATTAAATGTTCATACACTCATATTTATCATCATGATTTTACAGAAAGATTTTTCATTTAGTTCATTTAGTACATGGTCATATGAAAACTAAAACTTTTATAATTATTTAAAAAATGATAATGCCATATTCTTAGTCTTGCTCTCTTCTTGTTTTGTCAAGCTGTTCTCCCCAAGTCCTAGGTCAGACTCTGGACATTTTAGAGGCAATTTCTCATCATAAAGATCATCTCTAAACCATCATGTCCAGCCACTCCTATAATCCTACATATAGGAATGCTGAGGCAGGAGAATGGTGAAGAGTTAAAAATTAACTGTCTCCACCAGACCAATCAAATCTACACAGACAATCCTGTTTCAAACAACAAATATTTAACTCATAAATCAGCATTCTTCTTTTCTGTCACAAGCAGAGTTAACTTGGCTATATAAAAAATACACCGCTATAATACTGCTGGTTTAAATAGGTACAGGAATCCAGGAGAAAATGGTCTTCTTCTCCGAATTATCTCACACTAACTACATGTGCAGACCAATCAAGTTGGGCAGATTTTTATGAACTGTAACAAAGAACAAAAGAGTGGCCTCTTTCCTAGAAAAACAGTTTATGATGGGTAATTTTCATATCTGAAAGAAACAAAAAGAAATCAGGTAAAATGGCAGTGTTTGGAAGGCTGTTCTTGTATACATGCCTTTTCTAATTCACCTAAAACAAAGCTGTATGAAGGAGAAATTAGAAGGTGCATATTTCTAAGTATATGCTCAGAGCTCTGAGATGTCCTTAAATAAAATGGGGGAAAAGAATGTGAACCCTTTTACTACATACAAAGATTCATTTGTATAAAAAGATTAAATGAGTCACCTCTTCAAAAGCACAAGCTCCTACTTTGTGTATGGTAAGAAAGGTGGAGATCACACAGAATGGCATGCACAACCTAAAGCTCCTCACGCTGACAGATATTAATGGAGATATATTACAGTGTAGAACCTCTGAACTTCGCGACCTGAACAATTTTTCCATTAGTAAAGTTAAAGTATGGTGAGTCAGGTATAGGGAAATTTTTAGCCAACTTTTTTTTTTCATTGTACATGCCAAAATCCTGAAGCTAGCTTTAAAAATATCCATCCGAAGTTTGGGAATTCAACCTCAATTCACTACACCTATTTTTGATACATTATGCTAATTCCATTCTTCTCTTAGACATGACCTTGAACAAGAGAAAAGAATAACTGTTCTAAGAAGAATTGTCTGGTCTAAGAGGTAGGTGCTATGATATTCGTAGGCAGCACTCCATTGGGACATATAAAACAAAGCCATTTCTTTCTTTACTCTGCAGCCCAAAGTCCTGGCAACAGTTTTCATTTCTTCTGCCTTCTCTATTTAAAATGGTGTGTACACTTGTCCTAATTAACACAATTTATAAAAAAAATTTAATTTCATTCTCTTTCAATTTCACACATTACGGAAGGATGAAACAGAAAGCCAGATTGAACATGCATCTCTCACAAAATCCTTGGTATTCAGGTAGGTGACTTCTATGGAGGTAGCACCAGATGCCAGCTATTTCAAGCCAATGCCACTTCCAAAGGCAATAGGCTCAGAGATAATATGAAGGGTGAGAATCACAATGCATTTCTGAGGTCCCATAAAATGTTCCAAAATCTTTACACTGGGCCCTCTCTGCACCCTTGGCTCATAAACAAACCCTATCATCACCCTTAAAAATTGGCATGATTGAAGGAAATTACATTATTCAAAACTAGTAGAATTTAATGAAGTTCCTGCAAGCTATGAGTTCAACTACACATGTTGTTCTTTATTAAATATTATATATCTGATATTAGACATTAAAATATAAGAACATATAAGAAGTCTGGCTTATGAAACAGAATAAAAAAAATCTGCAAGTTAATATAAGCTACTAGCTCAGTGTGTTCTCTCCAAAATAAAGGTGGTCTTTGGTGTTGGTGGTATTTCATATGTTAAAAAGTTGTCTTGAGAGCCGGGCGTGGTGGCGCACGCCTTTAATCCCAGCACTTGGGAGGCAGAGGCAGGCGGATTTCTGAGTTCGAGGCCAGCCTGGTCTACAAAGTGAGTTCCAGGACAGCCAGGGCTGTACAGAGAAACCCTGTCTCGAAAAACAAAAAACAAAAAAAAAGAAAAAACACCTTTACACTGAAACTTATAGAGGAGAAAGTGGGGAAATGCCTCGATGATATCGGCACTGGGGAAAAATTCCTGAACAAAACAGCAAAGGCTTGTGCTGTAAGACCAAGAATAGACAAATGGGACCTCATAAAGTTGCAAAGCTTCTGTAAGACAAAAGATATTGTCAACAGGACAAAAGGGCCACCAACGGACTGGGAAAGGATCTTCACCAATCCTAAATCAGATAGGGGACTGATATCCAATATATATA